>VXBH01005834.1:453890-501613 GCA_013400035.1 Rynchops niger | reverse complement strand
TTTTTTTTTTTTTTACGTATAAACCTATACTCTGAGCCCTGTTAGGTAACGATGCATTTGAAAGACAGCACTGGCGTTGGACCCGATGGAAATGTGCTGCGTGGGAAATCTGCCGTACGCCTGCGCGTTCATACCAGCAGGGCTCTCTGCAAACACAGGGGCCTGTCCCTCGGCTGGCTGGGGCATCGGATGGTCTTTTCTAGAAATGTACATCTTTGTTGGCAAGAGGATCTTTGAAGGAGGTGAACTGATAAGCCTGTAATGTGAAGGTATTCTCAATTGCCAGTGATATTTTGGAAAGGGAAAAATAGATTCTGAGAGGAAAGCATATGAAATGAAGAAGAGAGAAAGACGATTTTATTAGTTCAAAATAAAAAGAAAATACAGAGGAAGAGAAATGCAAGAGGGAATATGAGAAATATAAGAGGGAATAAAAGAGGAATGGATGACCCCAAAAGCTTCTGATTATTCTCAAGTTGTCCAAATTTTTGGACTTTACCTGAGCCGTCTAGATTTTTATACTGATATTCTGTATTACATCTATATGAGCTCACACTATAAGAAACAGAAGTACTTGAAAGAAAATGAACAAACAGGCCTGGTCTTTATTAGCAAAAGAAAACAAAGGACTAAAGCAAAATTAATCCCCTTTGTAACCATATAAAGTTAAGAGGCACAGCGCTATGAGACAAACAGCAGAACAATTACATCTGAAGTCTGTAATAAGATTTACAGCATTATATTTTAAGGAGCTTAAAACCATATTTATGAATGTTTTGCATTTTACATGAAACTTGTGAAAAGATATCATTTTCCAGGATTTCTCTACTTTAGAACTAAACCCTATAGAAAATTATAACTTGCTGCGCTTCAGACTGTTCAAGATTTCATTCTGACCCTGCTGTTGCTAGGCTTGGCTACTTAATTACGTTTATTATATGCCATCTAGTCACTGTCTGCTTAAAATATAAATGTCAGATGTTGTTTCATGAGAGGGTATGCATTTCCTATGGAATGTTCTGCTGTTGACCTACCTCTGAAAGTGGAAATGGTTCATATAATGATCTTAGGTAGTTGGAATCCTTGAGTAACAGGTATGTGAGATAGAAGCGGTTGAATGCATGAAAAAAGGGATGGGGGAAAAAAAAAAAAAGAAATTATAGTGCTCTTGTTTCTTCTGAAACTTATGAGTCTGAGGAGAAAACGATACAGTCCTTGCAGCATCCTCTTTAGGCAGAAACTTCTCCCAGCGCCTTGCTGCTGCAAGGCACAGACCTCACCCCTCTCTTCTTCCCGTGGCGAATAGGTCATGGACAACACAGTAAATGCCGCTTATTACCACGGAGTTCCAGGTGTTCCTGTTTTCCCTCTCTTATTTTCTTGAAAAAAAAAAAAACCCAAACAAAACAAACCAACAACAATAGAATTCTGTCCAGGATTGAGAATAACGACTAAAATTCGGGCGCTGGTCGGATATGGCATACTCCAACATGAGGGAGGGTGTGAGTCCTCTAAAACTCGTACGGCCTAAAGCAAACCCTGGGTCGTGACCAGGAATTATGCAAGTGCAGTGGATATCTTCTTTCTTCAGTGTCTTTTTGTAAATAAATAAAATCACCATGGGCTGCTCTGAGAATGAGACAAATCCAAGTTAGGAATACCATCTGCATTATGTGTTTTTAGTATATGGGTGGGTATATTATGTAACTGTTAAGATTTGGACAAAAGACAATGCCTTGCTATCCCCATGGTAGGCCCTCATCCCCTGAGGTTCTGAACACTCATTTTCCACACTAATCACTCGGCCCATTATTTTCATCAAACGATTGCATCAGATAATACATTTTAGCTTGCGTAGCCTAAAAGTAGTAATCCCAAGAGATTAATAAGATTATAAATGTAACTAGAATTAATCAAGTTTAATCAAGAGAAAGGATTAACATGGTACTATTTTTATTCTTCTTGTCGATCACTCAAAAGAATATGCAAGGCAAAACTTACCCCAGAGGGATGTAGCAACACTTAAGCATTTCAAAACTTCCCAATTTCCAGTTCTACATTGAAATGGTGACTATATAAAATAGAACGAAGAATCTCTGTCCAGTGCATCAATTCTAAGCCCACTGCATTTTAAAACAAGCTACAGTTAGAAATATAAAATAATATCAGATATAATGCATGAAAATCCAGACATGTAGCACAAATAAATTGATTTGAACTGGTCATTTAACATGTAATTAATCTACAAAGAATTCCCAATGATGGAATTCTTGGACTTGCATTTTGAAAAAAGCAATATTGATTAGTAGAGATCCAAGACTATTTTTTCTGACTTTTCACTTGGTGTTTTTTTGTTTTGTCAGAATAAATTTTCATACCTATCTTTGAAGTAAAGCATTGACTCTGTGTCTTCCAGAGATCTTCTTTAATCTTGTTCTAAACAGAAAGTTCATGGTACTCTGTTTAATCTTGCTAGAAATGCAGCTTTCAAGGTCCACTGTTGTCCACATGGAGCCACGGACAATAGAAATTAAATTTATTTATTTATTTATTTATTAGCTCACCCATTCCATTTTTCTACCAGTGAGAACTACTCCCTGAGAAGCATTTTCTGCTGTCACACTCCTGAAGCTATTAATTTTGGATAATAATGAGCCTTCAGAAACAAATTTTCAGTGTTTGCAAGACTAGAACTGAAAACAGAAAATAAGGAAGTTTGTCTTCCAGTTAGGCCTTAATTTTTAGCTGAAGTGTGTTCCCAGTGACTAGCATATCAATTTAGGGATCCACATTTCTTTGGGGTGGAACATCATTGCAGGGAGCGAGGGCCGTAGTCGAGTAGTTCTAGCAAGGAGTGGGCCATCACTCTGCCGTGGGAGGTGGGACACGCTGCTTCACCTCTGTCTTTGCTGCTGTTTCCAGTCTTTGTTTGTCTTATCTGCCTAGAATGTTTTTCAGTACGCTTGCACAGCCATTTCAAAGGCTACTTATTATACAAATTTATGATAACTATAGAGTTAGTTACAGATCTGTCCTCCCTTTGGAATAAATATTTCTTTCCGTCTCATATCCCGCTGTAGAGTGAAGATCTGGAAGGGCCCGCATCAGCACTGTAATGTATCGTGCTTCTGACTTTAAGATAAATAAAAAGCAAACAAACATGTCTTTGTCTGACAAGTTTTGTCTTGGGCACACCCACTTATCCCTCATCAGCCAAGATAAATTGCTTCAGAGGGAGGACTTCCATGTTCGCAGAAGGAATGCAGAAATTCTTTCTATTTTGTACATTCTTGGCATCTTTCCTTTGTTATCAATTTCACGTCCTCTTTGTGTTTTCCAGCTCTGCTTGGGAAAGAAGGTTATAAATATTAAAGCTCTGCACAAGTTCTTAAGAATTATTTGGGATTTTTTTTTTCGTTTGTATTAAATATTCTTCTTTTCTGCTATTTTTACCTCGAAGCTATCCTTCCTCATCCAAGCAGTATATATTTAGCTAGCCCAGATAGTTGAAAATAGTGTTATTAATTGGACAGAGATTACTTCTGGCTTTCTTCTTTCCCAATTCTGTTGTAACATTGCCAGCACTGAGAAACACACACTTAGATTTTGCAAATATTATATGTAAGGTGTAGAATTTATATTTTGAAGGTACTTTAATGAATCCCTTGCTATAAACAGCAAGAGTTTTTAAGTACTGGAATGTGTATCTTAAGTTGGACTTCATGAAGAAACATCCAAAGACTTTGTTCATAATCGCATAGGACTTTGTAATTAAAATTTTAATGTGATCAGGCTGTGGTTGATACAGTTTCTATATCATTGTAGACAATGCAAATATGTTCCTGGCGTGGCTTTAATTAGATGAGAATTTCCATTTTCCCTCTCATAAACATTTACAATTGTTATCGACACATACTTGAAAGGCCAGGATTTTGACTTTTAACTTGGGGAAAAAAATAGATATATATTGTATTGAACCTCTAGACGTAGACCCCATTTTTAAGCTCGGGTTCCCTTTCACACTGTTCTAGAAAAAGAAAAATGATGTGGAACTTTTCCATATAAGCTTTTCCACAATTCTCTATATTTTGTTTGCCTGGCTTGTTAAGTAGTCTAAATAGACCCTTTTCCTTCATGTGTAAGGGTAACCTACAGATCCCTCTGACACTTGAATCACCCGAAGCTCCGTAGGGGAACAGTGGGAAAAGATACGGAGTAAGCAATAAAAGGCACAGGCCAAGTGCAATGCAAAAGAAAAAAGAACGCTTTCCATAATTGGAAGGTCCATAAATTACTGTAGCCCTGGGGTCAAATATTTATGTGTGGAATTGCTGGACCATTTAAGCAGCTACTCATTAAAACCATGTAAATGCTTAAACAGGCAAGCTATCCTTTTACACTGGTATTGGACCTACTCCCAAGGAGGGAAGGTATATGTGCATTGATAAGGATACATATACTATTAAAGGGTAGAATCCCCCCCACACAGCCCTTCTCCACACAAACATTTCCTTAAAGACATCCTTTAAGGTGAACTTTATCAGGTGAACTTTGCAGACTTTCAAGCCAGGCATCTGTATCTTGATGTTAGGACCCGCTAACTCTTATGGAAAAAAGCCTACAAGAAATATGGAAAGATCCTTTGTAGGTTGCTCTACTTTTGGGCATGTTTTTGCCTCTAGTGCAGCAGGAGCAGCGTGGTTTTCCCTTGTGAAGTGAGCAGTGAGGTCTGCAGAGACGGCGGGGACTCCTCCAGAGCCACGAAGCCGTCCTCAGGGGTGATCGGTGCTTCTGCGCTCCCTCTGCCCTCCAGTCTTCCCCTTTTCAGTTTCTCAGCCGCAGGGAGGAGGGAAGGATTTGCTCAGCAGCGGTAGTTTGCTCGTGGTTTAATTAATCCTCAACTGCATTCCCTTTTTGGCAGCCTTCCAGCGGAGTTCAGCAAGGATGGTGGATATCACTCATGCCCGTACCTGCCTTCTTCCTCTTCCAGAACCGGGGAAGTTTCTCAGCAGGTTCAGAAACAGCAGTGACATCCATCAGTCCCCTCAGTGTCCTTCGGCACAGGGGCCCTCAGGTACAGAGTTTGCAGTCTGCCTTTGTTTAACTCACTGGGTTAAACCATGTTTTTCTTCTAGTGCAGTCTTCTCTCTTTAATTGCCCAGGGTGTTTTATCTCTTCTATCTTGGCCTTTCTCCATGTCTGTATTTAAATCCAGTTTTTCAATTTTCCCTGTGCTTTTGCCTTCCAATTTTCAATTGCAACTGTTATGATCAGCTGCTGCTGTGTTCTTCTCTCTGATCCTTTCACCACCCCGCTGAGATGAGGTCCCTCATTCTTCAGCCCCACGTGATGTGAGTGGGTGAGTAGTGAGCAGATGACAGAATTAATTTGCAGGTGTCTCCCTCCCTGTGCTTTTGACATCCTGTCATTTACCATGTCCTTATATCTAGGGGGTTATTTCTCAGAGTTGTGCAATCCTTTTCTAGGTTAGCATTGAGCAATCTTCATTATTTCAGAGACGGTCTTTATATAAGGAGATATTTTTGAGGGAAAAGGCTTTCAAATGTTTTTCCTTTAAAACCGGTTGAACACAGTCAAATGGAAAAGGCATGGAAGTAGTGGCATTTTAAGGCAAGTCTGCAGCTACCCTAAGCCATGAGAACGGAGTAGTTTGGAGTAGAACAAAAATAGAAACGTAAAAATAATAATAATGGTAAGATTCTTCGCTGCGTGTTCCTTTTTCATCTTAGGAGACGACGTATATTGAAGGTTTGGTCTACTCTGCACGCAGCGGCCTCCTGGCGAGGTGAGGCCTGTCTGTTTGCAGGCGTGCCGGGCGGTTGACTTGTACAGGAGCTTATTTACACTCTCGTTCGTTTACAAAATCTGGGACGATTTACTACAAAGAGCGTTCGGAGTATTCCTCCTGTACATCCTTCGCGTCTCGCATTGTGCCTGGCGAGCATCTCTCATCCGTGCCATTAATTGAGTTTCCAGAGGGGGAAGGGTAAAGGAAAGGTAGTCTGCGATAGTGGAGGCAGCTCTGAGTGAAGAATTCTAAACATGTATTAAGCACACAGTAAATCTAATCATATTTATGTATTTGTTTACTGTTTAATTTCCCTCTCAACATCCTGGTGTGCTCTTTATTATTCAATTTATTTGTTTTCTTCTGTTGGGTGACCCAAAATACATCCCTGGTTCTTAACCATTGATATTCTGCCCCATTTTGGGAGAAGAATGTAAGTAAAAATGTCCAAAACTGTAGGTCTTGTGAACGGTCCTTTGTCGTTGAGCACTACAGATACTGTTTCCTTGGAATAATTCAGTAATACCTAGCCTTAAGGGAAATCATCTTTCTCTTTAAGGAATTTCTTTTCATTATTTTAAACGTTTCTGCGAATGACAAGTCAGATTAGCTGAACACGGCACACATTTGGGGAGAGGAGGGATGAACAAGAAATTTAAATGACATGAGCACAAATATTCCTTTTTATGAGTTTCACGCTGTATGTTGTTGTATGACGACAGAGGGCGAGTATTGCTAGGACGTCATTAAAGGAGACCCCCGTTTGCTTTATCTCTAACTATGGCTTTAACTGCACAAAACTCAGTAAAATAAACGTGTGCGCATCTGAGATGTAACAGCAAAAAGAAGTAGATCTGGAAACAAATCTGTAATTCTTCAGTGCTCGCTCTGAATGATAGTTGATTTTGTGCTCAATATTACAGTTCATAACTTGCAATGAAATAAGAATCCAAACTAAACTATTCAAAAAGCAGATTATTGATTATTTTTTTAAGCTTGCCTGCTCTTTGCTGAAACTGTTGCTGCAAATTGTGGGTAGCATCTAGAATTTAATATGTTTGCATGCTACATTTCAAGGCTAAATGGATTGGTTAACTTAATGGACTGATTATCATTTATTCCTCATAAATGACATAAACAGATTCCTTTTGCTAGTTCTTTGTTTCCACTGACTTCACTATTACGATCTTTGAAAATCAGGCCAAAAGAATTGTCTTGTTGCGCGATGCTGTTTGTGGAGTGGTTTGCAGATAGATGTGCAAAACTCCGTTCTGACTCAACCAGCAATCACCAGGAAGCTCCGTCCCTCCCAGCATCTTTGTGGGAAGAAAGGTTTCTTTTCTACAAAGAAATTTATTTCCAAACATCCCAGATCACTTAAATTGTATTTCAATTAACGTGAAGCTTTTAAAACAAAGCTGGCATCCTTTCTGCGAACTTGAAAAAAATTTTAACGCATTGGGGTCCCTGTTTGGTTTGCTTTTTAAACTAAGTCTCTGATAAATCATCCTTTTTATATTAAACTAGAGACGGGCCCAACCGAGCTGAACAAGCTCAGTTATCTTTAAGATGGGACAGAGCATTTGACCAACTGTGGAAGGTGACGGAGCGAATGCTTAAGCCAACCTGTCTAATAAGGGAGTCTGTAACCGCTCTCCCTGTCACAGAAGGCTCTTTTACGTGCTCTATTTATAATGTCCTGTTGCCATTTTATTGTGCCTTTAACAGCTATGCAAGGGTGATTAAAAGCAGTCGCCAAGTTTCCCGTGTCGCTTTTCACTCGTCATCACTGCTCCGAACGGTGACAGTTTAAACCTTCCCGTGCCCGTTAGCTGCTGTTTGTTGAGAACGTGTTGTTGGCCTCATTCTTTTTATTACAAACTAGATGAATCTGTATTATTAATTTTTCATTGTCGGGTTTATGGGAAGGATCCAAATCTGGAAATTTAAATAACAATTCATCTTCCTTGTTTTCTGGTCTTCAAATTCCTCGGCGCAAAACTCTATGTGACAGAGCATTACTCTAGAATTAGTTTCACTGCCTTTGCCTAGCAACACAAATATGTTTTACACTTTCCAGGCTTCTCCTGTTAACTTCTAAAGCTGATTGTTGTCACCGGTATATCTTTGTTTGCTATTTATTTGTTACTAGGTGTCACGGCTCTGGACAGGCTCCCCTGGCTGGATGCTCCCCAAGCTCTGTCTTTAGGTCCCACCATGCCGGAGCTGTGTTCTTTCAATCTTCCTGACTTTGAGCAGAGCCCGGGACTGCCTTCAGCTCGGGGCTCCCCCGCGCCTTCTCAAGACGTGCTCTCCTAACTGCTCAGACCTGCTCGCGGCCGCTTAGGCCTGTTTTCATGACGGATCTCCAGGAAGATCCTCATGCTTTCCCAAAGCTCAAACCTTTGCACTGTTCTTCTTCAGACTGAGAGGGAAATTTTCACTTTGAACTTTTGACGCTGCAAGACATATACTGAATCCTAAAGACAGAAACATCTTTATGCCCTGGGATCGTTTTCTTCCTGCGTTACGAACACAGTTTTTAGAGAGGGGCATAGTCCCTCTTCGGAAGCTCGCAGCCTGTTCCGTGCTGCCAGTCAACTCCCCTTCACCTTTGCCATTACACAGTAAGGGGTGTTTATCCTTTGGCCCAAAGCCTGCGCCGTTGTTCATCTCTCTCCTACTTTTTCTGCCTCATCTATCTTCTTGACCCACCCTATCTTCACGGCTTTTAAAAACAGTGTTTAATACTCTGCTCCCTTCAGATTGCCCCAGGAGGGTGGTTCTGCCTTCTCAGGCAATCCTTAGCAAACTTGCTGCCCAGCTCAGCACATTCTTGAAGTGTTAGCAACATCTTTGCTTGTTCTGTAATTTCTCTGAAACAGAAGGTGTCAGAGGACAGTGTCCTCATCAGATTCACTTGGCGTGTGAAACGGAGGGGAAAGAGTGAGGACATGGTTCACAGCCTGCTTGTAAATGTGGAGGTGAAGCACAGCCACTCCACAGGGTCGGGGTTTGGCGCGGAGCACAGGTTCACCACTGGCTGTCCTAGGCTCTGGGGGCCAGCGTCGTTGCCCTTCCTAGTGGCGTCTGTCCTGGGCGCCCCTTCCCTGGGTCACCAGCCCAGCACCCTCCTGCAGCGCCGCGGGAGGCTGGCTCTGCACGCTGGCGAGTACGTCGTGCTCAGGCGAGGGAGCAGCTCTCCAGCTCTCTGGCTGCGTAGGGCCCTCGACGCCTCAGAAGATGCTGTAAACCTCAGGGATGGGCTGAGCCTCGGCATCCTACTGGATGCGTGGGACAGCTGCTTCTGGCGGCACTCAGAATGACTCAGAAGAAAAAAAAAGTGGCAGCAGGTAAGTCTGTGCTGGAGTCAGTGCTGGTTGCTCCGTAGAGACTTGTGCGCTTAGAACCACACCTCGGATTTGTCATTTAAGAGCTCCCGCCAACGCATTCTGCCCTCCACTGGTGCCGGGGGTGGTGGGAGCCCCTGAGCTCCTGTCTGATTTGCCCGGCTGCGTCTCCTCCTCTTGCTGCCCGCCCAGTCACAGCCCCAGAGGCTGTCACCCCCCCCTCCCACGGGCACGCAGACCATTTCCACACAGGGACTAAGTGGGACCAGCCGACGCGCAGAGCCCGTGCTCGCTGGCTGCAGGGCGCTGGTGCCCACCCTGGTCCTCAGCGCACGCGTTTCCCTGGGAGAGCCAATTCTTTCAGAGCCATAAATGAAGTGTTACTACAGAACGTCTCTGAGGGTTTTGCATAAGATACAAGCGATTCCTAGTTTTGTTGATTTTTAACAGCACGTTGTATAAGTTACACCGATTAGTTCTTTCTGCGGACAAAAAGAAGGCATTTGGCTGAGCAGAGCTTTCTGGTGCGTGTGCCTCAGCTGCCCTCACATTCGTGAATCAGTTACAGCCTGTACTGGGAAGTATCTTGTTAATATAATTGGCTCGGTGAAATGAAACGTTTAAAATGAATAATATAAAGATACAAAAGGATTTATATTTTTAAAAAATTATCAAAAGCAGGGAAGGACGTGACCTTCTTGTGTCAGTGATGTTTTTTGTTATTACGGGAATGAGAGGCTTAATTCCTGGAAGTGCTAGAGTGTTTTCGGCTGGCTGAATGTGTCCTTCATGGTAGTCTGTTTGTCATCTCAACCTTTTTCTGAGAGTGGAATTCAGATTTCTAGCCAAAAGCATAATAATTTTTACTTTGCATTCAGGTTATATAACAGATGGCGAGCTAAAATGCGCTCGGTGTTTCAAAATGATTTGATGACTCATAAAAGTGAAAAACACTTCTTCCTTAGATCATGGTTTGATTCTATCTAGGGATGAGTAAAACTCTTGAATTAGAGAAAACTTCATCTGAAATATTAAGTAAGTATTGGAATTGTGAAAATCCATTGGGTTTGTTTTTTTTTTTTAAATTCATTTACCTGTGGCTTGTCTTGTAGTAGGAAGTACCCGAAATCTCACAGGAGAACAGTGAGCGACTCCTGAAATGTTTAAGGGATAGCTATCGTTTGGTGAACACCGAAACACCAAACAAAACCTTCAAGTTCCCTAGGAGTTCAACCATAAAAGTGGAAGCAACTTAAATTATCTCTCCTAAAAACTGCTGTTTTCTCATATATTTGGAATCAGTGGGAGTCGGGTTCCTTTGGAAATACTTTCAAGGACCTATCAGGAATTAGGTGTCTGGTTCATTGAACGTCTGTCCCTAATACTTGTGTGATGGACAGGCTTAAAAGGCTTGGCTCCATTTTTGGAAGTTTCACACCATAGACCTATTTGGTTTCTGCTGGTACAGTCCATCATTTTCTTGCACATTCTCGTAGGTGCCCTTGGCTGCTTCTGCACCTACGCTGGAAGTAGGATAAAGTCATTGACTGTGTTAATCAGGTCTTGGTAATGCACATTTGGTCCAAATACTCCCTGGTCAGAGCTCAGTCTGACTCTAGCAAGGCTAGTCACGATATTCTGCTTGGAGCAGATGAAATTTTCTTGAGACAGGAGGGAAAAACCCCAGTGTTTGGGGCCTTGGCACAGACGAAGGTATCTGTGAGGTCTGGAGGCGCGCACAAGGTTATGGAGCTCACTAGGTCCCGGTACCCGAGAGGCCGCCTGAGTCTCGGGGGCAGACAATTCTCTGCCCGGGCGTTGGGAGGATCTGAGAGAGGAGGGGGTCACTACCCAGCTTTGAGTTCAGGTTAAGGATTTTCGTTCAGAGCAAACTGTATTTATTCAGGCCTAGCAGAAAAACCCCATTATCGTACCTTACTACCCAGCTGTGGATATATTTTGAAGTTAACGTACACATTACTATAGAAGAAAGCAGGAAACTCAGAACACTTGTATCTTACAAGTACACAAAAGTATATTATGTATACAAAGAATATACAATTTTGAAAGGGCTCTTAGGCCTGCTTGTGATGTTTACACAGAGAGTTAGTATTGCCTTTCTAGGTGTATCGGCAATATTTGCCTGAAAAAGAGGTGCCATCCCTTGGATTTTCTTCTTTTTTGTAAAGTTATATTTTTTTTCCGCTGTATATCTAGTAGCACAAAGCTTGTTTTTCTACAAGTTGCTCTATTTTTAAAGATAATAGGTAGATGTTGGAGTTCCAGCTTTTCTTCCTGATGTTACATGTGTGGCTCTGTTTGCGTTCTCGCAGCTCGTGTTTTCTCAGATGCAGAAAATTATATAATTAGTTGTGGGGTCTCGTACCATCATTTCAGAGATGTTTCCCATTTAAATTAAAGGCCTGTTCTTCTACCCAATCAGTAATTGTCTAGATCTTTTAAGATCTCCTTCAGCTTGATTTAATTGTTAAACATTAATTTAGTGGGAAAAAGGCTTCAAAGGGGAAAAAAAGAACTGCTGGAGGGGCAAAATATTAATAGGTGCTTAAAAGCAAAACAGTAATTCTTCCCTTTCTAAGCTTGCAGCCCTTCAGGCCTAGCAGAAAAGAAACAATTGACTGTATTACAGGATTATATAGGTTTCATTGACTTAAAATGAACTGAAAGCAGCTGTAGGGAGATTTACCTCAAGTCTTTATTATTAGCCGTATGAGGCAGAAAGAAAAACAATGTTTTGTTTGAATCAGAAAATACAATTTTCAATGGTGGTTTAGAAAAGGTTAGATAAAGAGAGCGTCACTTTTCAATAGGGAAAAAGGTGAATAGAAAAATGCTGTTTTGCCAGCATTATAGACCGTATGAAAGATTTCAGCCAACAGAGAAAGAGCCTATCTTATACTTGTAGGCTCTTTGTTTTCTTTACTTTCTGGTGGATAATTTTTGAGTTTAGTACACTTGATATCTCTTTTACTTACTAATGACAGTAATACTTCACTCCTTTGAATACATCTACCATGCAAATGGACATAAAGATCAAAAAAGCATCGCTTTTTTACAAATAAAATCCTTCTAAAGTCTTCATCTCATTGAAAAATACATCGGTACAGGTTTCCCTCTAAGATTTCTGCCATTGTTTTTAAAAAATCTAATTAAGAAAGAACTGAGGGGGTTTTATTAAAAAAAAAAAAAATCATGATACAAAGTTAGGATCTATTTTAAAGATCCAGAATATTTCCATACCAAGACATTTTTAAAATATTTAGGATTATTTTGCCTACCATGGACTTTTCTGGAAACCGTGCATGCCATTAAAATGCAATTAATAGCCGTTGTTTTAGAAACTGTCTCTGCTCAATTACTTTTGTAAATCAGCGTGTTGCGTTACCTCCAGTGATGCGCTGAGAACGGGAACTGCTCACTCGCAGCCAAGAGCGCACTGTTGTGCTACAGTGTTGGGTGCGAAGGCATCTGTAAATAACACGTCAACAGGAAGAAAACCTGATGCCTCAATAATAAGATCCTACTGTGTGAGAAAATACAAACTTTCTGTTGTATTCAGATTTCTGGTACAAGTTGCTGATACCCTGTAACTTACCTTTGTCCAAGGCGTAGCCAAGGTCCATCTTGTGCAGAGTCCATCTGTAGCCCCACGTATTTTGTTAGGCCGTGTTACTTTTAGAGTCTGCAAATGCATAGTAGACTTTTTTTTGTCTTATGGATTGTTTAAGTGGAGTGCTTTTATATCCACAACAGTATTTATTACGATGCAGGATGGAAATACGTGATTCTGAAGGTTATATCAGCTGTACATTACTTTGCATTGCAGCAGCAACATTCCAGCAGAGCCAAATTGTGATTTAGAGATATGAAAAAATAAATGCAAAAAAATTTCTATGGACATAGAAGAAAAGCTGGAATGAAATTCCCACCGATACTCAAAAATGTTTTCTTAACCTATAGACCAGCCACTCCATAGTGCGTTTTTGACTGGAGCAAAAATGAAGCATTCTGGGATAAGGAAGGACAGCTTTGTGTAGCTTCGAGGGGCAGCTACACCTCTCACCCGCTTACCCCTGGGGTTCCTTCTTCAAAGGAGAGTCTACAAAGAGAGATGTGGCTCGTCCTGTCTGCAGCAGTGTAGCGTTGAGGTACATATTGTTGCATTCTGATACTCCGTGTTTGCAGAGGCAGAGTTTTCACATGTCTAAGAGTGGTCTTACACTCTCATTTCAGTTCATATTTTCATGCAACATGGGTCTTCTCAAACTTTTTCCAGTGTGACAGGGACTTTTTGAGACATTATAAATGGCATCTTTTAGAACCTACAGCACTGTCACTTTAATTATCAATTTTGTGTTCGTTATATTTGTGGAAGAGATATTCTCCTCTCTCTGACATTTATGGGGTCGACCTACCATGGAACTAGCATTTTTTTCTCTTCAATTCTTTTATTAAATCATTCACCAGAGGGTTGTCTTTCTATAGCAGCGTAGCAGCCATTGCAAAACACAACTTCAAATTGGTGGAACTCATTTTTGGATCCTTAGTTAGAGAAAGGCTGAATACTTTGTGAAAGTTAAAAAAAAAAAATCTTTTTTTTTTTTTCAAATTTGTCATCCAGAACCTATTTGCTCTTTTAAAAGGTAAGCCACGGTTTCTAATCAACCTGAACTCAGATAACACGGTGTATGTTTTTCAACCTAAAGAAACTGAAAATGGTGTAGTATAGAAGACAGCTTAGCATTTACACCCTACTCTGATCTGTAGGTTGTAAGGGACTTCTCCAGGTTTAGTAGCTGCTTTTTGATTTTTACAGTTGAGAAAACCTTGATGCAGAGAGATTAAGCGACTTGCCTAAGGTCTTAAAAGGAGCCACTAACACAATCAGAGCTGATCACTGCATTCCTGTCCTGTTGTTCACAACGCCTAGATCACAAGCTGGGAAGGTGACAGTTGCTCTGGCATTCAAAGAAGTTTCTTCCTGGAATCTCACCCCCAGCTTGCTTCTCCAGCAAGACATCCCGCTTTTCCTTATCTTCCATAATTTCCAGTAGGTTCCTCCTCCCTTACGCTATCAGCAGACACTTATTATCGATGTTGCCGTCTAATGAGAAGTCCGGGTACCAGCCACTGTGTGTAGGAAGTGGATGCTTTCGTTCAGGTTGATGTGTTTCGTGCTCAAAAGTATTCACCTCTAATTGTAACTTCCAAAAGATAAGAGTTCAACAAGGGAATTTGATATATTTGCTGTAGACATGTTGTCAGGCTTGCTGAACACCATCCCAAACACTGGCGGGGGTGGGAAGTGGAGAGTGAACAGAAGTGACCTGAAACACACCTGAATTGTTTGCACAACTACACGTGTAATTACTTGATATGTGCATGCGTTTGCAGGGCTGTAATCGCACGTCTGATGTACTCTCAGTTATGTGTTCATCTGTTAATCTGCTGAAGAGAACAGCAATATTAAACAAAATCAAACATTTCTGATGAGAAATCTATTTCATCCACATATTCACAAAAAAAAAAAAAAAACCAACAAACCCTAACCTGTGTTTATTGTGAATTTAGGTTAGTGTTTCGACAAAGTGGCTGCTGCTTGTAGGACAGGAGTAATCTCCCTTCTTGGAGGTGACTTCCAGTTGTTTGTGTATGGGATGCACAGAATGTTCTGCTTCCCTGGGCAATGTTCTCTGTTCGGAATTGTGAGGGACACGTTCATTGTGTTGTCAGTGATCAACAGGAGCTATGAATTACCAAAAGTTATCACACCTTCCAGGCATTTCAGGGCAGTAACATATAACAAGAAGAGGCACATTTCCCTAAATGAATATGTTTTCATTCAGTGAGTTATTCACTTAACCAGCATTAAATGTAATCCTCTTTGAATCTCAGTGGCCACCTCCTACTCTTTTCCTGTCAGTGTTCATCTCCTGCAAAAGCATGAATTCAGCCTTCAAAAGAATAGTAGTTTGGCTAAATCACTGTGTAGCTTTCTGTAAGAAATACAAGAGGGATTCTATAGAATTAGTGCAAAATAGCTCAAGGTCAGTAGCTCCTAATACTTTACATCATAATTAAATTATTCACATTTTGTTTGGTCTCTACTAACTTTTTCTTTTCTTTTNTCTCTTTTTTTTTTCTTCTTTTTTCTTCTTTCTTTATTATTTTTCTGCTCATTTTAAGGTGGAAATGTGTTTGTCTCAGTAATATAGCATCATCGCCTCTTTTTATGCTACTTTTGTGTTCGGACAAGGCAGATCGCACTGCTGGCCATTGGGATTTACTGCACACCAGCTTTGCAGAATATAATGGAGCGGGACAGTATTCTTTTTGATGTGGTTAATCTCTTATACTTGTGCCTCTCCTGAAAACTGCACTGTGTCAGAGAGTCTTTTGTAGCCAATGGTGACAGGAAGATCAACAGAGAGAGGTTGCTCCATTAACCTCTGAAGTAATGAAGTTGCATTTCAGGCAGTCAACACTCACGCTGCCAATTTATTATCATTTAAGAGGAAGTGAAACTACTTCAGGCCACTCTAGTGTCCACATTTTGATAAATACACAGATTGCTAATGTTCTAATGCTAACAGTCAGCCTTGAGGGGACCTCTAATGGTGTGGGATGCTGTGGCTGTGTGTCGTCGTCTTCTTGCAGAATGGTCCCTCTTCAGAAAACAGGCTAAGCCGATTTATTTCCATACTAAATATGCAGATATAGTTTTGCTGATAACGCCAGCTTTATCTGTCCATGTGGAAATCCTGAAGGTGGATAAATAATTTGATAGCCAATTTGTGTAAACTCTCAAGGGAATTTTAATTCAGATCTCCAGATTCGCTTCTATTTAATTCTGGTTTCCCAGAGGATGCACATTTGTAAGGGCATTAATTTCCATCTTAGAAATGGACATAACGAAAATCTTGGGAACACATTTAAACCCTCAGTTTGTTAAAAATCTTGCGGGACTGTCTGACCCTGTAAGATTTTCATGACCAATAGTCAAATCCTGTGAGAACAGTGTTCTGAGGAAGCAATAACACTGGTCTCCCCCAGCTCAGCAGTAAAACAGGCTTGTAAAAGAAAACGCTGCAAAACTGGCATGACCATACCCCTATTCTTCCTGAGTTCTGCTCCTAGGCATAGTCTTTGGCACATATTTTTTCCTGCTAAAGGTAGCGTAATTTACATGTCTAGCTTTCCATAAGTAGTGAAAACACTTTTTATATGTAAAGGTCCAGGTGGTTTCGTAGCCATATCATACATTCCTTTTCTCCCGGGGTGACATAAGTAGTTATTTATCCACAGGATTTCAGAGACACAGAATCAAGGTGGTCAGTTAAGTGCAGGATGTTCCTGCTGGTGCCTTGCCGGATTCCTGATGTATTCCTATTTGTGCTGCGGGCCAGGTTTTGCCTGCAGATGGGTCTGGGCGTTTGCCTCCTGGGACTGTTTTGACATAACTCTACTGAAACAATTTGAGAGACTCTGTCTTCTGTGGGCTTCGCATGGATCCTGTTAGCGTCTTTCGTCTGTGAAGAGAAAGCACTCAGTAAAGCAGGGGGGATGTTACCTGCATTTTATCAAAGGCTGTTGCTTATGAACAGAATACTCGGCCGTGGCCTCGCGCCCATTGTGCGAGATGACTGTTTCTGGCCCATCCTGTACGCAGTCTGAGCTGTCTTTCTCTCCTCTGACTCTTCTTGCTGCGGAGCACGTTCTCGAGCTTGCTCGCTTTGTCTTGCCTCTGCATGATGAAGGTGGCTGCATCTCCTTGCTTGAGCTTTTCTTTCGTGGGCGTAGCCGAAGGGTGATGGTGCAGAGCTCTGCCGAGGGTGGCAGTAATGGCTCTGCCCAGCCCAGTTCTCACCGCTAGGTCTGTGCCCGGTAGACAGGTACGGCATCCTGAGCTCTGAATCAGCGCCGCGGGGTTTAGAGCGGTGTGTTGCTCTGCTGTTTGCCAGGGCTTGTTACAGACCTGGTGCCAAAATGAGGACCACCGGCATCTCCCACATGTGCCCCGAAGCTGCATGGAGAAAGGCAGCCTGCAAAGCCTAGTGTATTTTCTCCCCCTCCCTCTCTCCCTACCCCCACGACACTTTTTTCTCTGTACTAAGACAGCAGGTATCCCAAAACTCTCCCTTTTGTCTTTAGGCAGACGGGTTTGGAAAGGGCCCCTCTACCAGGTTAGAGCAGGAGGCTGCCGTTCGGTACCTGACCGGGCACCCGGTGACTTTTCCAGCTGTTCTCAGCTGGGAGGGGGTTAGAGCTCGGCTCCCAGCTGTGCCCAGCTGAGGGGCCGGGCAGGACGCGCACCCCCGTCGTCTGCGCTGCCGGGGAAGCACCGCGGGGCCGGAGCACAGCCAGGGTCATGGCACTCCACAGCATTCCCAGGAAAATGTTTTGAATGTTGGGGGAGCGGGATAGGGAATCTCTGCCACCTGCACAGCTGGCGGCGGCTGCAGAGCACTCAAACTGCTTATGTGTCCCGGATGCCGCCTTCAGAGTTGCTGCAAGGGCATGGAGAAGCTGTCAAGAAAGGCGTAACAATGCTAAAACCAGAGAAACGTGGGCAATTCTCTGGGCCAGGGCTGTTCTGACACTCTTCGCCCTCTCAGCCCCTTGCTTGCTCGGTATTACTAGCGTTCATAAAGCAAATGAAACACGTGGTGTGTGTCTATAGAGGAAGAGAGCGGGGGTGCGTGTTGGGTGCTATCGCACAAAGATTTTGTTGGCATCATTATCAGATTTTCAAGTAGTGAAGATTAGGTTCTATTTTGTATGCATTTTCAGAAAGGTGAGAGAAGATTAGGCAACGCTGAATTATAATTTGTAAATCTACAATTTGTTATTGGCTCGTGTCTGTAGTCTTTTTATGTGCTTTAAATATACAGTTCGCTAATCTTAGCTTCTTTCCTTCTATGTTTAGCCAAAGCGAACTGTTAAAAGAATGCGAAATATATTATTTTGTTGGCACTGACTCGCAACTGAGTCAGTGAACTTTTTTGCACTTAGAACCAAAATTGGATTCTAACTTTCAAAAATTTATGACAATTGCTCCTTCTTGTGGCTTGAATGTTGACATATAATTAATTTAGGATTTCTTCTTGAGATTTCCTGTCTAGGTTTGTACCTGTCACAAAAATATCCTTGGAAGTTCATCTAACAGCTGGAACGCCACGAGAGTCAATTGAAATTTAGCAAAGAGATTTACTGGGGCCGACTGGAAGTGCTCAGAGCAGGATGGCATAAATATGCAAAAAGAGCCCTTTTATTTCAGCTGTTTTCAAGGGTCCCTGTACAGGCTGATAACGGCATAATCCTGAAAAATGCCGACGCTGTGTCAGCCAGCAGCACCAGCACAGAAAAGGATCCCACAAGCATGGACTGGCACTTTGTTGAATTAGGCCCAGAATGGAAATCTGCCTTCCCGCAGTCCCAGCTGCGCTGCAGGTTTCGGCACATTCTTTTGAGAAACCAGAGATATTTAATGCGAATTTCCCATGAAACTGTTTTGAAATTGGTTTTGTTCCTATGCAGGATTGAAGGAATTCTGAAAATTCAAAATCTAGGTTGCAGTGACTTTGGGGGACTGGGCAGTAAAACAGCAGATGAAATTTCCTTTCGATAAATGTAAAAGGGAGCATATGGGAGAAGAGCAACCCTAGCACTGCATTCCAAATGTCAGGGTGTAAATTAGCCATTACTCTTCAGGATGAAGATGTTGGAATTATTGCGCATAGTCCTCCAAAACCTTAGCTTTCTTTGCAGCAGTAGTCAAAAAGGCAAACAATATTATAAATATTTAGGGAAGAAACAGATACCTAAGCACAAAGCCGTTTTTAACCCCTGTACCTCTTGAAGGTTTGCCCACATCTTTGCTTTACCATACAATTCTGATAAGCCACTGAGAAAGAACGGAGAGCACAGGAAAGGCTAGGGGGGAAAAAGGACGCTGGGGATGATAGAGATCTCAAATTGTTTCTACATATAGAGAGGCTGTTGCAATATAATTCTGCAGTTTGGAAAAGAAGTAGAAATATGAGAAGTCTCTAGAATCGGGAGTATTCTGAAGGGTGTGAATAGGAAACGATTGGTAAATTTTCCCACTATAAGGACACTTAGTGCAATGAGCAGACAGTGGATCCTAGAGATAATACCAGCGATGCTTACTCAAATATCCTGTAACGTTGCCCAGGCTTGCCATGCCAACGGCCGAGACCGCAAGTAGGAATGAAATTGGAACGGTGCTAAATGGTTTGTGGCTGGTGTTGGTCTGTTGATGGTTATTAAATGCAGTGTTCGGGATTTAGCAGGGAGCCCAGAGCTCTCAGGGGCACGCGCGTTGCGGGGAGCCCGGGGGATGCATTCCCAGGAGGGGAAGGGCAGACCCCGGTGCCTTCTGCATAGGGATCGTGGAAGGAGTGAGCTCATCCTGATCCACACTTTGAAATTTGGAAGAGAGCTAAATTAGAAATTACTACTGGAACAAGATGCATTTTCTATCAGCCTAAAAAACGATTTGTGGTCATTACTGTGGCAATGCCTAATGGTGGAAGGAACGTACCTTGGGGAATTAAAAATAAGATTTCAATTAATGAAGTGAAAGTAAAGATCCAAAAACATTCTTTTGGAAAAAAGTTCTACAAAGGACACGGATGATCCGCCTCCTCCTTTTTTATGTCCTGCGTTTCAGATCTCGTGGCTTGCATGAGAAAATTACTGGATTTTTTGCTGGTTCTTACATGACTGTTAATTGTTGAGCTCTGTTAAAAATCTATTCGCGGCTTAATCAATTGCTTTTTGGTGATAAAACACTTGCTAAATTACGGTTAGGGTATATGGAAAATAGGAAATTGGCTTGTTCAAAAGCACAAGTAGCTTGGACAAATTAATAAAAAATTAGTTTGATTTCATCTGTGACAATGTTTGTAAAAACAAGGTTTTCTCATTAAAAAAATGCAGTGAAACCACGTTCTTTGACTTAATCCTCACATTTTATTTTCTCGCCCTCACAATACAGTACGCTAAATTCAAATGTGAAATCATGGTCCCGCTTTGCTTTTGTGCTGAATCTCCCACATCTTTGCGTCTCACTCTAAGTTCGTTACATAGCACAGGCCACTGTGTCTCATATACAAAGCACATAAAGGTGAATGTGGAGGTGTGCGTAGCAGTGGTGACCTGTATTATGTCTTTAAGTTCAGATAGAAAATGAGACAAGACATGCAAGTGTGTGGGAAAAAACGTAAATCCAGAAGATTAGAATTAAGTATTTAGGATGCTTAATGAGAAATTAGGATGTGTTGTCAAATTTGTATTCTCTTCTTGAATTAGAGAGTCCAGTAAGAACAAAGTTTCTGGAAGGCGGTCCTGAAACTATCTTGTCTTTCTTGTAATGTAGTTGTTTCGGTGGAAGAGATTTTTCTTTAAGTACCAGCTTTGTTGCTAGTCACTCTAAAATTAATGGAGGAACAAACAAAGTTCGTACTGCCATCATTATTCTTATTTCCCGGGTTGTTTCTGTGAGTTAAGTTCCGCTCTGGGCTTTACTTTTTCCTCAGTGGGGTTGACACATCTCTGCGTGCACAAGAAGAATATCTTCGGGTTTTGTTTTGCTGTTTTTAATTAGCAAATTGTTGTCCTCGAAGATGTTTTTGTGAATTACTCTTCTCGTGTTTTATCTTGTTCCAGTCAACGGGATTGCAATATGCAGGTAGGTGGTGACGACACCACACAATGTCCAGCTCCAGTCCAATACCAGCCCTCGGCAATGAGCTGGGCACAGATTGGCGAGCGCCCGACAGAGTGGTAAGAGCACAACTGCAGAGAATGGAATAAAAAAGAGCAGAGAGAAATCCAGTTCAGCAAGCAGAAAAATAGAGAGGGAAAACACAGAGAACGTCTGGGCACAGTTGGAATGGGAGATTGAGAGGGGCAAGAAAACAGGCACAGGGATACAGGTATTCTCTAGAAAAAAATACTATTCAGTGTAAGTTGTGATTACTGATGGACTGTAGTGGTTGGTTTTGCTCATAAATTTACTAGTCTTGTATTGCTAAACACAGTTTAATTGCAATGCATCAATTTTTTATAAACGCGTCAAGTAGAAAATGTTGCTCTCGTAATTTTATATGATTTCATAATGAAGTTCATATTTTCCGTTGTATATGTTTACCTGTCATTTGACGCTTGCGTGGAAGGTCTGAGTATCTCCTCTGGAAATCTTGCAATCTAAGCCTCTGATCTCACTAACCCTTAGACGCTTGCATGCTTTTCGGTTCATAAATGGTTAAAAAGATGGTGTTTGGAGACTGGGGGGAGCAAGATTTTGCTGAAACAAGTTGCTTATTGCTATTTTATTAGTGCCCTTTATGCAATAGTCATTATTATTGGTATGCTGATAACTGTGGGCCTGTAAGGATAAAGGTCTAAGGGATAGTCTGTAAGATCCCTTTCAGGACAGACTCTTGGGCGTTCTCTTAATGTTAGGTGCACATTTAAGTCTCACTTAGGGTAAAAATTAAAACATATGCTTATATGCTTACCAGAACTGGTCCCGAAGTCTTCCCAATCGTGCACTGAGAAATGCGTGGGCAGGCCCATAATTGTGGAGAAGCTCATAATATTGGGGCCTAAAGTATAAAAATTATTGCATAATTAGACCACACAAGTTAGATTTCAAAATGCTGCGTGTTGTTTGGATGGGTATTTAAAAAAATAAGTAGCTGTCGAGCATGTATGGTCATGTTCACACTGCCACACACAGTCATTGTAATGCTTTAGCAGTTCGAGGAGCTTTAAGTGGATCCAGCATTGGTCTCACTTCAAATAGACCAAACCTACTAACGCTTTCCTTAGCTGTATCTCTTTCTTCTTGACACTAAAAGATGCAACTGTAAATATCGCATTTCACTTTTGTATGTAGGTTCATACCATGATCCATGTAAAATAAAAAATACTTAGGATCATCTGGAGGGGAAGAAGATGAAAGTATAAATCGTGTATGGTAAAACAGGCTTTTGGTATATAACAAAACTCTGAGCTATCCTTTGGCATGTTGATTTTTTAAATATTATTATTAATACGATAAGCACACCTTACAATGCCCTCCACAGCATAATTAGTATTTAAATCTAACTGATAGTATAACTTTGAAGAGTACAGGGCTATTAACTAGCAGAACAGACTAACGAAATGGCATGTTAATGGTTCACTTAAATTATGAAGTATAGATAGGGACGTAGAGCTGTTGGTACAAATATTCAGGTCCACGGAGCAATAGTCTGAAGCTCATTAGTTTATTCTCAGCTTTAGAAGATAAGCGATCTAAAGTGATTGGAAAAGCAGACGCAAGCCATTAGATGCATCTTTATTAATTTTCTTATTCTTATTTAGTTAAGAAAAAGATAATCCCAGCAAACTTCTGCCAATTTACTGGAGTCATCTGCCCTAAGGACACTGTGCTATGCCCAGCACTTCCAAGAAGACTTGTCCTCTCTAGCCAAGAATCCAGCCTTTTCCTAAGGGAAGAAATAGGCCCACACATGAAGTACCTCAAACCTGCACTCAGCCCTCGCCACCTCTCTTCCTCCCGCCTCCATCCAGCCTTTGGGTACTTCAAAAGAAGGAGCACAGCCCTTGTATGCCTGCTCCCTGGCTGGAATGCTTTTGGATTAAACTTCCTCACCACAACCACCAAATTTATTAGTATTTACTCTGGTACAACATCTAGTAGCCAATATGCTTCTAACAACGGAGTGCGGCCACGGCCGCAGTAACTAGAGTTATCCAAGCACAACAGGCAGCCAATTTTAGCTATTAAATATTGACTGACCCCAGTAGGATGCATGAGGTGAAAACCAAGTCATACTCCCTACAACCAGACAAACATGTATGAGGCCTTAAGAATTTCCTTCTAGTCCCAAACTATCAGCAAATCTAAAAAGATGACAGGGTGGAAAAAAATAAAGCCCTACAAATCTAAAAATTCCCCTCACCCAGAGAAAAGCCACAGCTATGACCTTGCTTGGTTCAGGAGAACTCCTAAGGACGGAAAAGAAACACTCCTTCATCACTGGTGGCCAAAGAATGAATGTGCTTTGCCTTTGACACCATTTTTGTCCCTCCAAAAGGACTGGCCAGTCACTTCTGTGGATCAGCAAGTGGGAACTTACCGAGCCCTCAGCAGCGCTGCCAGAGAGCGGGGTGCACCCAAAGGGTGGCCACGCCTGAGCAAAAGCCCCGTTACCTCACCCGCGAAGAAACGGGAGGGCACCAGGGAAAAGCCTGTGGACAGAAAGAAGGAAAGTTTGCCAACCCCTTCCCTCCTTCAGCTGTGACCCGCCTTTATCGTTCTCTGCACGTTTAACCTCTTGCATAAGCTTTAGCTCATGTGGGAACGGGGGCAGCGGCAACACCTAACGGGCTCGAGAGAGACAAACGTTTCAGACACGCAAGTGTTCAGCCAACCCATCGTTTGCTCCGTGTCTGCGCCCTGGGAGCTCCTGGCAGGGACGAATCTGCAGGGATTTACAAAACGCGGAGCCACGATGCAGTTTTGGAAGGCAAACAAACTTCAGAGCTCGGGGACCACAAGCATCCTCGTCACGCGCAGTAGGAACCTTGCACCGCTCCCTGCAAGAAGCGTAGTCCTTAGGGAGATAGGCAGGGGTATTGTTCTGATTTGTATCTCTTATTAGGGTTTATAATTTCAATCTACCCATCAGATGTGCCAGTAATTCATTCATTTAATTCAACTTTCTTGTCCATTTCACAATCCAGTTTTTACAATCTGAATTAAATACATGTTTTATCTTAAAGAAGTGAAAAACATACGAACAGTGGGGAGTGTTGATTTAAATAAGTGGATGTATGTAAGTGAAACTGACCCCATCTGAGATTTTTGGTGCATTTGGGTTTTCTCTGATTTTATTTATTTTGCAGTGAATTTCTAACAACAAAGATTTCTCTATCCAGTGAAAATTTTTTCTTTTAAGAGAAAACAGCATCTTGAGGTTTCCTCTTTTTTTTTTTTTTTTAAATTAAACAAAACATGCAGCAAGTTGCCATTAAATTTCAGTTAACAAAATGCAAAAATACACCCAACCTCCATCTGCCAAAAATAAATAGTTTGAAAAGTAATTTCACATCCCTGACAATGACGACTGTGTTTATGACATATTTCTGGTGCCATATTCCGCTCTCCTATCACTGCCAGCTTGCGTCCAGTATTTAGAAATAAAACAGAAACACATTGAACTTGCTGAACGCGATGTTGCCACACTGCAGCTCTAATGGGCTCGGTGACCACAACCTACAGGGGCCAGAACGTGTCAACAGCAAGAGGGCCAACCTCAATCACTGTCTGTGCTTTTACAAAGTTGTTACATGTTTAATTCTTTGCAGCTTAGTTCTCCTGCTGTTTTGGCTGCTCAAAACCAAGGCTCATATATTGCAGCAGCCTTCTCTACCTCATATAATGCCACAAAGGTCCCAGCAGGAGACCTTTCAGTGGAGCAGACAAGCCACAGGCTAGGGCAAACAGGGCATCACAACTTCCTAACGAGATGACTTATTAGATTGGGGGCTTGACACAGCTTTTATTTAACCACTTCTTTTCCCAGCCACCAGGAAGCACGACTGTCTGTCCGCTCGGAGCACGGCAAGTGGTATGTGGATTGGCCACGTGCATCCAACCCAGCCGATAAGTAGAGCACGCTTTCTGGTGCCGTTTTTATCACTGCACCAATACAGTAATTTTGCCCTCAATATCAGATTTCCAACCGTGCCATTTTTTATTATTTTACGTGAATGCTTTCCCACTGGATCGGTCACTGCCCGTTCCGGAGTTTGCGTGGGCTTGCGGAGGGCCGGCAGCGAGCGGGTTAAACGGCTGGGAAGGCAGGATCAGTTTCCTGCCTGCACTTGCAATGGCCTAAGGCAGTGCCTGCTGTTCGGGAGTTAGAGAGAGTGCCGTGCCTTGTCCCAGGTGGCAGACAGGCAAACCATGTTATTAAGAAGCAGAGATCGCAAAACCTTGATCTTCAAAAAAGGCCCCTAATTAGTCCCTAGCATGAGAGTAAATGGCATTCCACATCAGCAAGGATGAAAAAGGCTCCTTCAAATTTCATTAAGTAATCTTTGCTTTTGACAGTTTTTTAGGATCACATTGGGAACTCTTGTTGTTTGAACCGCTTTACCCAAGAACCCTTCTTTATTTGTCACTTCTGTTTGATTGAAATAAACATAAAAAGAAGTCATAATGGTCTCACATGCTGCATCTTGAGGAAGTCATAAATGTCTTGACAAAGAGCTCCGTGCCCTGCGCTGCTGAGTCACTGCTGCCTCCGTGAGCGGCGCTCAGGTCCGCGGGAGTCGATGGAAATTCTTCCATCATCTTCAGTATGCTCCAGCTCAGCCCATCGAAGAGTGCTGGTCTCAAGCCATCCTTAACGTTTCCCATAGGCCTCTTCTTAATCCAGTGTGGAAGTGACAGATTGAAGAATATGTGCTGAGTTTTCTCATATTTCTGAAAAGCTTTGATTTGGACTAGACTTGTTTTATGAAAATAATTTGTTAATTAAAAGAAAAAAAAAAAAAAGCTGTCTTTCAACTCATATACCACTTGTCTAATTTTGATTTATAAACATTCCCAATAGAGAAGGCATCCGTGTCCAAATAGTCTCAAGGTTCATAAACTTCATCTAATTTTATCATGTAATTGTACAGTAGTTTTCAAGGACTCTCGCTCTCTAGAGGGCTTGAATCCATTTGATTTTATTCATCCCAATGGTTTCTGCTTTTATCCCTAGCTCAGATTAACAGTTCTGGTATTACAGCAATATGGAAAGTTCATCACGTTCATGCAGTGATTCTACCACCAGCTGCAGATCCTTCTGAAGTTTACAGGATGATGAATTTAAAACATAAATCGCAACAAATGGGATAAATAATTTCATTGCCAGAATTGGAAAAAAAAAAAGTTAATTTTGTCTTTATAAATAACTTTTTATACTGATGTTTTTGTGAACCCTTCAATATTTAATTAAATCACATGGTTTCTGGATGTTTCTTTTAACGTATATTTTACTCACGTGTTTACCATTTTTAAGCTTTATTGTAAGGACCTATAAATCATTGAAAAAGTAAAGAGAAAAATGGTTCTACTTTTACCATGTAGCTAGAAAGATATTTTCTAGCCCCTAAGAAGTACACCTCGGAATCGCGTGTTCAAAATGAAGAGTTGTCACTATCAGGGATATTTCACGTTGTTATTATAAAAGAGAGATTTGTTATTAGGATTTTGTAAAGTGGGTTTCAGCTATTTATTTTCTGAAAGGATTAGTGCCTTAGGAGTGGAGCGGGACACCTTTGCCAAGGCACACCTGAATGCTGTCAGGCAGTTGCGGATCTCCCAGGTAACATTTCCTTAAGTGGAGTTTTTAAGGATGACTAAAATTTGTTCTCCTCCGAGCAGGGTGTTTACTTTCTGCGTTCAGCGTTCTCCAGATGAAGTGCAGTGCTGCACTTACCGTTCGAATCGAGAAGCTTCCTTTAGCATTACTTTAACCTGTGGGCTTTATTGATTGGAGACGTAAGAAATTGTATGCCAAAACGCTGGTTATTTTAACTAGTTCTAAACAAGAAAGACCAACATCAGTTTTGACAACAAACAAAACCAGTTTTTGTTCTATCGGTTATGTTTAAAAGATTCCAATTTCAAACCAAACACAACTTGTGGTTATTCTGTCAGATATTTATATAGCCACTGGGGCGCCATAGTTATGCACCGCATACATCATTGTATTTTTAAAATGTACTTAATGAACATTTTTTCTTTTCTGGTAACTACTTCATTGCCTTAAATGAATGCATTCCAATAGAATTTGTAACAAATGAGCACTTTGTGTTTGCATTAATGCCAAACACGTTTAACAAATTTTTAACAAGGAACGCTGGCAAAAAGCCAAACTCCTAGAGGGACACTGAAGGAATGCTATAAATTTAAACTAGATTTTACCTTTTCACTCAGCTCAACAAGTGTCTTAGGTGTCTTTGGCATCTCGGCCTTGAAAGTTTTCTGTGTAGGTTGGATACAACTTTATGTCTTAATTATTTCTCAGCCCTCCTCGCTAGAGATTTTCACATCGATATAGCAGGCTTTAACAGGTCACTGTACTCTTCAGAAAGCCAGAGGTGGGTTTTCCTTCTTTCCCTGGGAGTTAGGCCAGGAGGAGGTAGCAAAACCAGTATTTATCGTTGGGACTGTAATGACAGAGACGTTCAAATAGCACATACCGTGCCGTTTGCGTATCCTATGCTAAGGGAGCCGTATAGCGGCGAGCACTCCAGCCGATCGGTGCTACCTAATATTGGTTCTTGTGCTGAGTTGCAAATATCTGGGCTGTGGTCGTGTCTGCAACCGCACTTCAGGGGCAGGGGGAAAGCGGCCCACAGTGCTCCCCCTGGTCCGAGCCCTGGGCTTGCACAGAAGCCACGAACAGATTGTTTGGCTGAATCGCACATCTGGGGGGATTCTGCAGTTGTTAAGTTCTGCCCACATGGTACATGTCATTACAGACCTCGGGAATCACCTGGTCCGTAACACACGTTGGTATTAAAAGTGTTACAAGTAGCTCCACAAACCACATGCTTGCTCTTTACTTGTAACTTAATATATTAATTTAATTTTTACTGTGTTATTTCAGTTTTAATCAAATGCAGGAACTCAAAAATAATAATACTTAGCACTCATCCAAGACTATTAAGGCACATTACAAACATTGAGCCTCGCAAATTCCTGTGAGGAGCCCGATGTTACCCCTGCTGCAGCAAAGAGCAAGTTAGGCACAGACAAACGACACAACTTCTTCCTTAGTCACACAATAAGCTAGCGGCAGGGACAGAATCCAGAACAGTACTGTGCCAGGGCTTTGTCCTAGTTAATTGTGTCATTCTTTTCATGGGTTTGCACAGACAAAAGTAAAAATTGAGAATGCGTTTTTTTGGTTTTTTTTTTTCTTCATGTCATTTAGATTTTGTTGTTGCAAGAGACACAGTTGAGTTCCAGGAGGTCGCTTGAGAAAGACTTCATGAGTTACAGCCTTATTTTTCAAAATACTACTTTTCAGCCTAGTTACTCGTTTCCAGAAAATGAAATGATTTCCCGTCGTTTGTTGGTACTCTGATCACAGTAACGATGAATGAGTCTAGAGAAGGAAACGGAGGAATTTGTCCCGACAGCTTTTTAAAAGATGTCACATTATAATGCAGACGCCTTGTCATAGATTAAGGAGCAGAAATAGCCCTAACAGGTTTTCATTAATGATATCCTTCTCTACGAACATTTGGTCAGATACCAATTCCCTGCAATAAAGTGGCTGCTCCCTCGCTCTCTGACTCACTAATTACCGTATCAGTTGTTGGCCTTTTATGTAGGTACCATGTGTAACAGGTTAGGAGGGGGCCATTTAAGCCTATGTGAATGGGTATCTGTTTTTGTATCTGGGTGCTTGTTGCAAACATTTGGAAAGCATATGGAGCATAATGGACATTAACCCAGATGTCAAAAATAGCCTGCATTTTACTACTGTTATTAAACAGTTTCCCCTTTAACCCCTTTGTGTTTACCCACCCTCTCCAGCTTGTTTCTGCAAATCACTGCCGAGAGGAAAGGATTGGAGTAAAAAGTAGTAATCAGGCAGGTGTCTTTATCCAAAGGGAAAACAATCCGAACAAATATTTGTGGGCTACTACACTTTTATATCTTCACATCCTTCTGCTGTTTTCATTGACTGGTATCTAATGGACTGTCAGAGGTGCCAAACTCATAAGACATTAATTTCAGCTGGAGCGCTGCTGAATCTCGGGCCCAATGCGCGTTACCAAATTTTATTTCTGGTTTAGAGGTTCGGTGACCTATACCGAGTACAGCATTGAAGAAACAAATATAAATTTAATTTACTCAACCTCAGTTGGTATTTGACAGCAATATCCTTTTATATATTTACTTGACTTACGCGAGAAATACTTTGCATTTCCTACCTGGGGTGAACAAGGTTTTGTTACACCCCCAATGCAAGCATGGTTTCCTGAGGATGGCTGGGTTGATTAAGCGGGTGGGGTTTATTCGGGGGTTTCATTCTGTACTAAAACCCCAGTGAGAATTTGGGGATCAAGCCGGAGAGAGATTGCGTTTTGTGATTTGTTGCTGTTCCTCAGATTAGACGTGTTACTTTGGGTTCTTATTTTTAAGAGCATAAATGAGTGTTAATTGCAAAGGAACTTCGGCTGGTAAAATATCAAGTATATTGAAGATTTGCTGTGATTATGTTTTGGGAAACCTGTTTAAAAATACGGACATTTTTGTGCTACGGTTTCTGGAATGTGTTCTCCTCGTTAATTTATATGGGTGCTTCCTATGCCTATATATCTCTTTGAATGATGATTAAGAAACACTCGGTACACGAAAGAATGGCAGCTATGCACAGTTCACAAAACGTAATGCATGCTCTGACTTACAGTTTTCATAAAAAGTTTGCAAAGATTTTATGTGCCAGAACTAGTAACATGATCTACTTTAGGAACTCCCTGGCTTTCCAGCTCTGCAGAAGTCATTTTTTTCTCCATTCAAGGGCCAGATCCAAAACCTGTTAAAATCAGTGGGAACCTTTCCACATTTCAGTGGGCTTTGGATTAGTCCCGAAGTGTTTTAACCAGAAGAATCGTACCAACCTCCCATCGGAAAAGTAAAACTATTCATCTGAGTTTGGATTATTGTGTATTATATGTGTATAAGTACACATAAACCGTTATGTGTACGTGCCACACAGGCATGAACTTGAAAACAGGGATCTAAAATCATTTGCAATTTTATTCTGTAAGCAGTGTTTCGCTTTACTCGCAGCATAGTTACTCCGATAAATATTAGCTTCTACAATTGAAAGGGGCATTTTGGTCAACAAGTTCCATTTACAAAACATAACAATTTTTCAGCTGTATGCAAGACTGTAAGCATTCTGTGGAAATTGCTTTTTCATAAAATTGGATGTTTTGGAAAATTCTAAAGTTACGTCAATGCGAGGGCAATTAGAGAGAATCCCATCCCTAATGCAATTCCACTTCTCTAGAAACAAAAGTCAGTGGATAAACGAACAACTGCCCTGTAAAGGAATCACTTCATCCCCCCCACTCCTCTGATATACAGATAATGGGAATCAGAGTAATTCACTGCTCGCCGTGCGAGAATACTGTGCCGTTTGCCTGTGGTGGAACTAGTGTAACTATAAAAATCATTCAGGCCACGCTCTGCAGTCACTTACGGTCGGACACGGAGCCTCCCCCAAAGCCCGTGGCAAGCGGGAAGGCTCTTCCTCTGACCGACTCGGGCTCGCACCAGCCACCTCGCGTAGCGCCCTGGATTTCAGCAATGCCAGCAGGCCGTGAAGAGCAACAGTCGTGGGTTAGTGACTGCATGGCTGAAAAGCTCGCGACAGATTGTCGTGTATTTTAACTTTTATAAATCCGAGGGGTTTGTATCCATCAAGTCTTTCTCCACTGTCTTGTAAATTAAAGCGGACTTAAAGTGCTTAAAACACAATAAAGTGTTGCTTCCCGTACCTTCAGTTTTGGAGAGTTGCTAGAGGTACTGCGTGGCAATTAATGGGTGATTCCTTTGGTTTCCAAATAAAAATATTTAGTTTTATTAACAGCATTTCCACTTCAGAGCTACTCTGCTTATGGATAAGATCAGAAAAGTCACTGTTTACAGAATCACAAGCGTAACGTAATTTCACGTCTTTGGAATTTAAAACCTTACCCACTTAGAGGGAATCTTGTCATACAAATCAGCTGCAGAACTAATTGCCAACCTATAAACATAATACGTGTGTTCAAATCAAATCGAACTCCCTAATTAATCCATAGTCCCTAGAAAAGCAATATACCCGCCGATGTCCGTGATAAGCTTGACTAGTTGAGGACCGGGGTGTTATGTATGCTTCAGCCATGTTACTAATTGGAATATTTTGTTCCCTTGTTGCAGTTGTCAGAGGAACTAGTGAAAGAGGAAGGAAAAAACCGTAGCACTGGAAGGTAACGATGATAATCTATTGCATTGGATCTCCAAACATGACCAGGATATCCTGGAGAAGATCACAGATGCAGAAAACGAACGCTAAGGTTGATATCTAACGGAATGCTGCATTAATTGGCATTTTCTCCATTATTTCTTGTAGTCTACTATGAAATTAGATACTTTGGAAAATAATGAAGGAGACTCAAGCAGAAATTATGAGAGTTTCATTTCTGTCTTCAATGGGTCTTGCAAGTTATTCTGTTTTCACTAAGAAACCGTCGGTTCAGAATATTATCGTTTAATGAAGATCAGTTAAACAGGTTAGTTAGCTAATTTTTGGTAAATTGATATTGATTTTAACAAGTAATTCGGATTCTCTTAGGTGTGGTATCTGCATTTGCTGATTTTACCTAGTCTATTCTAAAGTATCACTTCTATTGCACTAGATTATCAAAGAGGTATTAGTAAAATGCTATCTAAGGGTGTTGGCATTAATCTTACCCCCAGTTAGGTGTGGGCTTTTCCAAAAAATAAAAACCAAGCCCTCCTCTGTTTTCTTATATCTACTGATAAAGTAATAATAATTAAGGAAAACCCAAACCAAAACCAGAAAACTTTGATAGTATAACCGGTATTAAGCTCTGGGCCAGGTTGGAAATGAAATCAATTTTTGGTACTAATAACTGATGACAAAGATTAGCTTTATGAAAATATGGTGTGTGTCTCTGACAATGCATAGGACATCTAATTTGAGCATAAATATAAGATTATATACAAGATGTATCTATTCCTGGATGGTAAAAGCTTGAGGCGTATATAAATACAGATGTATGTATATATATGGACATACACACAAGGATGTATCAACCTTTTACCATCCAAATGCGTACAGGTTTTCAACAACAAAAGCTGGGACTCTTAAAAAAAAAAAAAAAACAAACAAAAAAAAACCAACAAAAAACCAAACAAAAATAAAGATAAGATTGCTGTGAATACAGTGTATGCTCTAGGTCTCCTGTAAATGAGGAACTGTTTGTTATTATTTTCTACATTGAAAAACAGTCTCCAACATGGATCCCATTGACTTTTAGAAGTTAAAGAAGAAAATACCGCTGAGCAAACAGCACTTCGAGGCTGTTCATATCAACAAAGTGTATCCAGTAAAATAAATTTAAAGCACATGCAAGGAAAAATAAAAATGTGAAGTCGTTACGTTCAGCGGGAGAATATAACTGATAGTCCAAATCTCTACCACTTCTCGCGGAGAGGATCCGTGGCACTCCGTGAACATTTTCGGTCAGTCTGGCAAACGTGCAAATGTTTGGCTGTTTTATTGAGGCATCTTTTGGTCCGTGGAAGAAACGCGTCCACGCTGATGGGAGTGGGAATAGAATATCTGCATTTTTAAAGGACAAACAATAAATTTAAGCATGGGTGGCCTTAATCCTTAGTAGTTTTTCTTTGCTGCTGTACAAAAGAGAAATCTAAATGGATACTCCTAAAGTCTTGCACTGAATTTAGAAAAGTTATTTTTTGAACCTGTGGTGCAATTAACCCTAAACATCCTACATGAGCCATACATAGTAATCCCTTTAAAATTAGTGTCTAGAGATGATATTTTATTTATTTGTACCATAATTCTGGTGCAATCAGAGAGCAACGTATTCGAGCAGGAGTCCTGCTGGATGCTACTGTCTTCAGTAAATAGAGTAAAATGTGTAGAATTAGTATAGCATAGATAATCCCAACTTCATTCATGTTTAAAAGGTTTGTCCTTTAACTATCAATGGCATTTTAGATCTTTGTTTTTGAAACAGCAAAGCTTTTGGGAGTATATTTAGCACATATGACAAATGTTGCACTTGGAAACTCAGACAACAAAACTAGTTTCTCATGACAAATTTGTTGTCGCGGTAGGGGACAATCGTCTGTGTCTCTTACGATCAGGTCTTTACCTTAACTCTGCAACTGAATACTTGAAGTAGGAAATAAACTAGGGGGGAAATAGGGTCACAGATACAAAGCTGTATAGTTAGATATTTATATGTATGTGCCAATTTTGTCACAGGTATTATTTTAGGGGCATTTTTGCTCCACTCATATTGGTAAGAGTGTTGATCTAAGCTTTTATCAGGGCCTACAAGTTAGCCCCTAAAGAGGAAAAATTTGTCTAACATTGCTTTATTCTTTCTTTCTTCCTTTTTTTTTTTTTTTTTCTTTTCATTTCATGTGATACTCTATGATGTTTGGAGAAAATCTTTTCATATACTAAAATAGAACCTCGGGGTTTACAATAAACACTGTGATGTTGGGAAATATTTTATTTGGGCAATGTTTGGTAGGTTTTTCCCCCCCCTCTAAGTGTAAAGAAGCAAACCAGGTTTTGGTTAACATTTAAGATAATGATTATTATTTTATTGTGAGATTGGTCTTGTACTGCCCATTCTTTCTTTCATTTAAATGTACAGTCTGAATTTTGTATTTAATGAATTTTGTGTATCCAGTATGCACGTACCTGCACATTGACTTTCATTTGAAAGTGGGTTTCGATTTACTTTTTAAACAGTGTTTATGAAAAGACCTCAGATGTGTTGACACAAACTATATCTGCAGTGGTTTTTTTGTGTGTGTAGGGTGACGTTTGAATGTGATGTTCTGCAGCAATGGGTCAGTATTCCCTATTTACCTTAGATCCTCATTTGATAGTGCTTCTTGTAATATTTTTTTCAAGTGAGTGGCATGTTCTGGATTGTGATGTTGATATATGGTTAAGGACATCGATATGAAACTAAGGAATTCCTAGAAATTACCAGTGGGCATGTATTAGACAGTCATTGTAATTTAATGTCTAGTAGAAGTGTAAAGTACCAAGGTATTTAGAGTTCATAACATTGTTATCATGTGTATGGGAAGTATTTAGTGTTGATCAGCTTGTTTATATTCATCAAATAAACTTTGTTTCTTTCTGAAATCAGTGTTGTGTCATTAAAAGGAGGTTTAACGACGGTAAGAAAATGTGTGAGAGATGTTTTCCACATGGTAAATCTATCGCACTCCTTATTTCTCTAATTGCTACCATTCAAAGTAATTTATCTTCCTGTTGTTACTATCACATAAACTGTTTAAGAAAGCATAAAAAGGAAAATGTCTCCTAGGCCCCACTCCCAGAAATGCTTACGAGCAACTTTACCAAAGCGAGGGACCATTTTCCGGATTGGGCTCTTAGAGAGCAATATGCTTTTGAGTGGGTTTCTAAAACATAATATTCTTGTGTGACCCTGTGTAATTGCATAGAAAATTACATTTTGTTTATGTACTTTACTGACCAAAAGCCATAAGGTGTGAAATTCTCTGCACAGTCAGCCCCTTTTTCAGCTGCCTGGTAAGTGGTTCCCCGTTTCCATTATGTTCACTTTTTTTAGAAAAGGAACTTTTGTTGAGCAGGAATTTCTTACCTCATAGAACTCCCTGGACCAGCTCAGGGCACACACAGCAGGAGAATAAAAGGTAAGTAAGTATGCATTTTACTTAGGTTATTTAAAAACACACAGCCCCTTAGTTTTAAGCTCTGTTTCTTTACCTATAAATTAGTTTTCTTGCTAAGAGTGTACTATGTACTAACATAGGATATTAAGTTTCACTTTTAACTACAGCTAAATATACATTTATGGTGTATTCTACTTACACCTACTTAGCTTTGAGTTGCAATACTGTAAATGGAGTAGCGGTTGCTTCTATCTTCTTTCTAGACCTGCACAATTTTTCAGAATGGTCTTGTTCTATATTCGGGCGGCGCCTGTATTAGGGGACTCTCCATCCCACTCCGTTGGAAACACGCATTTTTTTATTCCATTTTCAGCATTAATCACCTCCTGCTTTAAAGGCAGCTCCTGCCTCCCTGCGCGGTGAAGGGGACGGCGTGTGCCAACGCGTCGTGCTGAGGACACAGAGGAGGACGGCGGATTTGGGGAAACTGAAAAAGGCGCTTGAGACCAATTCTCTGCGAGATTGTTTTCAGCAAGGAGTGCCCCCCTTTCCGCCGTGGCAGGGGCGGTGAGGGCCGCAGGGGAAGGAGCAGGACCAGGGTGTTCGTCTGCTGGGTGCCCCAGGGGAGGGCAGCTCCCCAGGGAGCAGCTCTGGCCGCAGGAACGTCTCACCTCAACTCCAGTTTGAGTTCATTCAGCCAAGAATGAACTCCAGCCCTAGAGGACAGAGCCTGAACAAGGGTCAACCTCTTCTGAGCTTGAGGTTTCTTCCTCAGAGAGCCTGTTTGTTCACTCCAGACTTAAGCCAAAGTAGCTCGAAGTTTGAGCAAGCAGAAGTGTAAGCAGTGGGGGACGTTCGGGGGATGAAGCCGTGTGTCAGCTTGCACTGCAAGCCAACGTGTCAGTTCAGACGCACTCGGAGAGCCCCAGGCAGCTCCGTGCCAGCACGAGTTGGCTAAAGCCAATTGCAGGACACCTACTGCACCTCCCGGTTGCTCACGCTGTGCTCCAGCTTCAGGATTCGATGCTGGAAGAGCCGCCCTAATTACGCACGCCGCGTCCTGCCCCGCGCGGAAACCTGTCAGAAAGTACAAAGCAGAGGGTCAAAGAACTGCGTGACTCCATCTCACCTGTTCATACTGCTTCTCCGAAACACGAAACGTTTAATAACTCGTGTATTAAATCATTCTAAATAAAGCCAAGCCAGCTCTAAATAAGCAATACATTTCCCATTATGAAGTCAGCGGGAGCCCCGCTCGTTGCCAGGGCATGATTTGACCCATATAAGAAAAGGACAGCTGATGGGGGGCTGCTGTACAGATTTCCCTCCTCTGAGACTGGAGTGACGTCATTTCATACTCCTAACTTTTCAGACAAAACACAACTTTTTCAAATGCACCTTTTCGAAGAAGAGACAACCTCCGCCTTCACCAGGAGTAGCCCGCGACACGACACTGCAGATTTCGTATGGCACTGATGCGGCAGTAGCCCTGTTGCGAAGCCCACCCTTGATGGATGCAATTGAGAATCGAGGACTGATTTTGTTTGGTTTTGCATTCCTGCCGCTCCTCGCTCTTCAAAATGACTCTTTCCTCAGAATGGGACTGTTCTAAAACCGGATCACCACAGGCGCAGGGGAAGAGCAGGCGAAATGCCAGCGCATCCTAAAGACGGCACGTGCATCCCTTTGAAACGCGCACTCGCGCCTGCGTCCCAGAGAGCCATACCATATATTCCCACGTAGCTACGAGTCTCGGGACAAACCCAAGAACGTCGAACTCGTCCGGTTTCTAATGGAGGCGACTGTCCAACTTTAAAAAGGCCGTGCTTTTGGTACTCACCCCAGCGAGGCCGGGGACAGCAGATGTTCTGGCAGCTGCAGGCTGCCTCGCGCGCGGGGAGCCGGGGCTGGAGGAGAGCAGCCAGCTCCCTCCAGATGGAGCAGACAGCGGAGAGGCGAGTGGGAGGCTGCGCAAGGAAGTGCGATCGCTCCAGATAGCGAAGGACTGATGATGTGTGGCTCCACATCACCCAACCGACTTTGGAGGGGCTGCACGGGAGAAATAAGCACCGATCCATAGTTAACCCCAGTCCAGTAAGAAGTCTTCTTGCCGTGGGAAAATCGATAGAAAGGAAATACCTGTGCAGAATGCATGATAATGTAGCATGGTAACTATTTTTTATTTGAATGTAATTCGGACAAATGCATTACTCATAAGTGAGTTATCCGGGGCTTGCCAAATATGCGACTAAACAGTTATTATAGCAAATTACACCATCATCTAAACCCCTCTGTTTTGGCTCTTAGTTGTCTTCTTTTGCAATAAGGTTTTTTTCTTGATTATTGTTGTCTAATATTGCCGTATTTACTGCTCTGGTTACCATGGAAATAAATAACATCAGGAACAACAACACCCGTACAAGCGAATAAGAGCATTTTCTGAATTTCACGAGGAGAACACCCTTGTTAATGAAGACCTGTATGGTTGGGCACTTCTTAACATAGTTCTCAAGTCTATTGATTTGCGTCCTCATATGCATTTTATTATGGGCTTTATATTTCATTTTAAACTTCTAAAAATAAAGAAAAACAGCTGAAGTACTTTTTTTTTTTTTTTTTTTTTTAATGGCCAGATTTTGGTTAGAGTTTAACACAGGCCAAAAGAGAACACAGATCTGCCCTGGAGCTCTTACAGTTTTATTTTGTTTTGTTTTGTTTTAATAAAAAGATCCTCGTTACAATCCACTAAGGGTCAGAGAAAGGCGATCGTCGGGGAGCAGCCGTACTCCTCGCGCGCAGCTCTCCCGCCCGCTGTCCCTTCTCCACTCTTAGATCAATCAAACCCGTGAAGGCAGAATTGTTGTCACTCGTGATAAGGGTGTGCATTAAGGGACTAGTCCAAACTTTGCTGAAGTGAACTGAAAAGCTATTGATGAAAAGGAAGTTTCCGACTGCAGCCCAGTCCTCCTTCCTGCAGCGAACGCGTACATTCACAGCAGCACGGGGCCAAAGCATTCCTCTGGGTATCAGAATTCGAGCTAAATGTAACTCAGAGGAACAAACTCTGTGACTTTTTGAATCCTTTGTGATAAGAAAACGAATCTTAGGTTTCACACGGAAGTTCATTGACAATGTATTTTGTTTATAGTCGTCCTGACCGTGTTTCTAGGTCAGCGCTCTATTCCTACCAGCTCTTGAGACAGTCTGTCGTTATAGTGTCTCTGCGTTACGGTCACTTACGGCGTTTGTTACAATGGGGTAAGTTTCATTCAGTCCACAGCTCAGTTTTCTGCCACTACAGATAGATTTGCTGCTGCCTCAGGGAGTAAAATGCATTATATCTAAGGAATCTCTTTTCTAAAGCAAAATAAATTATGACCAATCTTTCAGTTGGGGTTACTACAGGAAAAAGAAGAGGAGGAAAAAAAACCCATAATAACCAACTCCCAGGGCTGTCCAGGTAGCCAGTTTCTAGAGGATTTGTTCCAGTTCCGATGGCATTCCCCATGTCAGAGTTATTCTGGCCGAAGTTAAACAACCAGCCTCCGTATCTGAAAGCTGAAGGTTGTAAATCTCCCTCGTGAATGTTGCCTATGACAGGGAAGGAAAGACTTGGATAATTACCACTTGTACTTCCTCGGAGAACATGAGCTCAAGTCTAAAGCGAGGAGTTTGGTCAATAAAACATCAAGGTCTGAAAACTACAGGAAAAGACCTGTCCAGCTCCTATGATAAGGAATTTTTTTTTGGTCACAAGAACATGAATATTTCCGTGGAAGTCTCTCCTTCAGACCCGAGTATTGTGCAGGTATTTGTAATTTTTCTTCAAGATTGCCATCAGTTGTTGCGATCCATAGATAAATTAATTGAAACATCTCACTGTCTTCCTTCTGCGTGAAGCATGCTGCACTGGAGATGATAGTTATTCTGCTGAAATACAGAGAACTGTTTACTAATCTGACTATAAATGTTATAATATTCGTCAGTGTCTTTGAACCAGGTTAAGAATTTAAAATCCGAGAGCAGGAGCAGCACCCTGTTGCCATCAGTAACGCTACCGAAGGCCGAAGGAATTACTCCTGGTCCTTCTCAAGTGAGCAGGGGATATCAGTGCTCGGCATTTGGGGCTACAATGGGCCAGACAGCTTATAGAAGAACACAAGTACTCCCGTCAGCAAAGTTTTACAAGACTTAGATCCTGAAATCAATTGTGAATGCTCTGGGGGTAACGTGAATGCTCGTGGTGGTGGTGATGCCTTTTCATAGCAATCCTCGTCCACATCTGTTCTCTGCGTACGTCGCGGGGAATGATTCCGGTTAAGACGTTTGTGCTTTGCTGCTGTTCTGTTTGCTCTTCTCCGTTGCAGCCATAGGGGTGTACAGGACTGATTTTTCTATTTTCTGCAGCGCTTTGTACATTTTTTAGCTCTAAATTCCCTCACGCAGAAGTGCCATATGCAGTCTTTGAAAGCTTCTTTTTGAAGGAATCCTGTGATTCTTCGGCTGCTTTGCCATCTTCTCTGAGGGTGCACGGAGGACTTCGCACGAGGCAGGTGGCACCCAAGGTAAGACGTCTGAAATTAAACACACGCCTCAGACTTGGATTACCCCTGGGTCCTGTTCTGTGCCGTATGAAAATGCTCTCCTTCCTTTGCTTGCTGTGGGATTTGGATATAATCATCAGCTTGCACAACAGAGGCTGAAATACAGAAAACCTTACACAATTTTCCTAATGTACATTAGGTTGCCATCATTAGCGTCCCAAAGAACCAGGCAAATCAAGAAATATTGAAATGGGTTGTTTAGAAATGCTGTTTTTTCAGAGTTCGCTGGCCTATTCAGTTTGGCTCAATGATTATTTTTCCCTCTCACTTTTGGAATTCCAAATACAAATCGCGATGCATGCGCGTTCGTTAAACTCAGTGATTAGTGAGAAACTGCACCGAAGGGGCATCTTCTGCAACTGACTCGTTGGACCTTGACACCACGGCGAGTTCTGAGAAGAATTTAGATTACTTGGCAACACAGACCGTAAACTGCAGTCTGAAAATACAGGAAACGAGAGATTTGAATTGGGTAGTTCACATGAAAGGAAGGTGCCGTGGTGCGTGATAGCCTAGTACTTTCAGGAAGGTCAAACACCAGGGGAATGGGACAAATTTTAAAAAAATCACATGTTTTTATTTTGCTAAATGTCTTCCTGTTTGCATATTCACAACATTTCAAAGTCACTGCCTTAAACCATGTCGCAAACAAAATGGCAACTGAAGAGATAGTTCTGGTGTTACGCACATCCCACGTGCACCGCAGGAATGAAGACGAGAAGGACACTTCTCCGGAGTGCCACATCTTAGTGCGGTTTTGTAATTATGCTACACAGACAATATTAACAATTCTTATTAAATACAGGATATCATCTTAAAATGAATACCAGATTTTTAGGAAGGGCTTTTTAACAAATATTTTAAAAATCTGATTTCACTTTGAATTAGCTTTCGAAATCCAGTCCAGATATATGTAAAGAATATAAAATGTAAATATATTTTCTAAAGTACTACAGTATGTGAAATTCATAAATCGTTACATGCTTTGCTAATGCAGCTGAGTGAAGCTTAGTCTCACATCAGATAGAATCTTTTAGATAAATCATTTATGACTAGATGACTTCTTATCCAAAAGTCAAATATGTGATCATTTACAGGGGTCACGGGCTGCGTTCTGCTCCGTGTTCCATAATCAGATGAAATAAACCCCAGGAGTCCCTCCTGATTGTATACTCACAGGGTCACAGTATAATAAAATACTGCTCAAATTGTGTTTCAGACAAGGAATGCTTTCCCCAAAGCCGTTCTAGGCTCAGGGACGGGACTGTCAATACCCATTCCCGTGCAAGTGGCAAGTATGAAGTCCAGCATTTTGAAGGGGAGCACCCGGCCTACTTAGTGGCAAAAAGCCCTGCTGTGACACACGTTTAACTATTTAAGTGACTTTCACGACGTATATTCTATACTCCGTTTTGTTTTTTTTTACAGAGTCAAGCTGGGACTTATAACTAAGGTACCTTTTTGATAAAGAGGAGAGAACAAAGAAAACATGGAAAATTAGGGATTTTTTCCTAAGGAACACCAGCTGGTGTTGTGGGATAGGGAAGAAATACTGTTAGCTTCTATGGCAACAGAGAATATCCTCATGATGTCCTGCTCATGACAATTCGGCCCTCGCAATAACGCCAGACCATATTGTCAGAAACAAAACAAAAGAAAAGTCATAGGATGATGGAACGGCGTGGAAGTGCACTTCTGCTTGAAAAGCCTCTGGCATTTCCATCGTTCTGTAGAAATACATGTAACTGATGATGAAAATGCAATAAATGTTCTGCGTAAAACCTTACAGAAATGAATGAGATTTTGTTTTCCTGGGGCGTTCGCTACAACCAGCAGCAGACCGCCACATCCACCTCTGTACTGGGAAAGTTACCCTGTATGATGTTCTGGAAGGAAGTGTTTTATGAAAATATCAGCAAAACAGCTGATTAAATAAAGAACAGTTGCCAGATTGGCAACCCGTAATAAAGTTAGATAAAGTGGAATGCAATGACTACTGTCAAGCAATTAAGCAGCTAGTTCTGTAGCTGTTCCTTTGCTTGGCTGCTCTGTTAGAAGTGGCACCGTGGAGGCACCACTACGCTCTGAATTACAGGCTATTACGGACTGCTCGGGTGGAGGAAATGCTGTGCCCAGGAGAGATGCCAACGAGGCAGGGCCGGGCAATCACCAGCGCTGTTCAAAGCAGCGCGCTGGCCAGTAATGAGTACCTGTCATCCTCTCCCAGGAGCAGAAATACAGCCACTTCAGAAAAAAAGCCTACAGTGTTCTGTACTGTTACAAAGACCATCTCCCATCGCCGTGGGATTGTCAGCTCCAATAGCACAGGAAGCTGCTCGGATGGTTTTTCTCTGCCTTCAAATGAAGAAGCCGAACAAGAGGAGTCACGCCGACGCGCTTTGATGGCAGAACTCGGGCAGGCTGGAGGGCAGCAGAGGCTTCGCTGCAGAAGCCTTCATCCACTCCATTGCCAGGTCCTGCCTGGGAGCACTTCCCACCAACAAGGGTCCTTGCTTCTTCCAAGATTATACTCTCAGCACTTTTTGTCATGTCACTCCTCAAAAAGTGACCCTCTACAGGCTCTAAATAGCAGAAAAGAACGCGAGGGGGTCCACGATAAACCACCTTACAACTTTCAGGGCTGGGTTAGTGATTTTGGCAGGGGAAGCACGTGCTGTGAGTGCCAGGTCTACTCATGTGGCCGTTGCGCCTATTCTGTATACGCCTATTCTTACACGTACTCCTCAACCTGGTCCCACGGCTGAGCTATCCGTGTATCCTTGTGTTATTCACTGTGGGCAAAAAATTCGCACTGTCAGTGTCGCTTCCAAAAGTTTCCACAATTTGCATTTAAATCGGGGAAAATAATGTAGAGCTAAAATGGTACCTTAAACATCCCATAAAAAAATAAAGACAATACTATCGCTGAGGCAACAAGTCACAAGGTTTGCCCAATCAAATACTTAAAATGAAGAGTTCAAAATTAATCTAAACCTTAAATATCTTTGTAAAACAAGCTGTCAAACAATGCCGTATTCTAAATAAGCCGGTAAGAATCAAGGTCAATTCACAGACTATTACGGAGCTTGAAAGATAGGGCTACGTTTATCAGATGTGTTGCTCACGGTGCATAGATTGATAGCTATGTTCAGAATTATGTTGGCTTTAAGCAGCCATGGACAAATATACATTGGCTTAGCTGTTACGACATATCTTTAGTCCTAAGGAAATGATGAATTAGCTAAGTAGTCTTTACGATAAATGTCATATCAGGGCTAAGCAAGCTCCCTCCTCTCACTCTTAAACACACCTTACTGATGATAGGTGTGTGTACATATTTTAAAGAAACGCTTAGTGATATTTCAGGTGAGAGCTTCAGACAGCATCCACTTACATTCCTCCTTGAGCTATGCAGACTTCGGGGATCTCATATTGCTACAATTATAAACTCGAGCCTAATCTTCTAATCTTCTCGGAGGTAAGTTGTGCTATTCAGGAGCGGATGCGGCCCCGGGCAACCACACGTGGTTGTGACCGTGTCAGGAGCCGGCCCATGCCCATGGGACGACCGTGGTGCCCTTTCCTCTCTTCCTCGTCCCGCATGTGAATTCACGCCTATTCACGGTCTGCTGGTTTGCCATCGGCAAAAGCTCCCCAGAGTCCGTTACCTGCGGGTATGAGTACGACACAGCAGTCGCACCAGCACCATGAAAATACGCCAGGCAGGAAAAGGGATTAAAAAATTTCCTAAGGTAGGAGTGCCATCTCACAGGGTCCAAGGAGGATGGTGAAACGAGTGTGGGGATGGACCACCACCCAGCACCATACGCGCAGCCCCAGACCACGGCCCCACGCTGCCTGGGGTGCGGTGGCAGCGCGAACGGAGCGCAATGGCCGTCTGCTTGCAGGGGCGTCCGTTCAGCGTGCAGAGATCACCCCGGCACGACCCTCGCCCCGACAGCTGGTGAACGTGCAGCGCAGCCAGGAGGCAGAGAGGCGCGCGTGAGAGGGGGCTGTTACACCCGGGTGATAGAGGTGGGCCATGGAAAAGAGCCGTGTCCTGTCCTTTCCTCATTGCCTCCCGTGCGGACCCTCTCTGCAGCGATGGCCTTCCGCACCTCAACTCTTCTGCGGCTCTCTGAGGAAGAACCAGGAGACTCTGCAGGTCCGTAGTTGGTGTGACAAAGCTCCCTGCCTGGTCATCTCGGGAAAATGAACTCTGTGTCTGTGTGTGTGTGTGTGTGTGTGTACTGGGGAGAGTTATGGTCAGGCCAGAGTTATGTTCAGGCCACTCAGAAGAAACATATAAGAGCCCTCCAGAGTTTATGGGAGGTGCCTTTGGCCTCAGTGAAAGAAGGAACTGGTAGCATTAGGAGAGGGAAAGTACTCTGTTGTTAAGGAGTGGTGGTGGGATTGTTTATTTTTCCTCCCATAAACGTTTTTTTTAAGGTCCTAATGGAAACAAAGCAAAGTATTATTCCTCTAAAAGCACTATTCTTTAAGTAAACCAGACTCACTACTTGAAACATTCCAATGACATATGGTGGCAGCAGGGGGATGGCCGAGATGCGAACAAGAGCGGTATCACCGAGATAAAGACCCAGAGCTCGTAGGCAAAGGCGCAAGGTGTGAGCAGAGGGATGCCTGCCCCGCACGGAGGCAGGGAACAGGAGAAAACAGCAAATGCTTCTGGGGGCATAAAGTTCTCCTTTTGATAATTATCTTCAACAACCTTGCTGTTCCAGAGATAAAAGTAAAAAACCTCCGAAGCTCCCCTCTCACAGTCTCTATTACTCCAGAAAGCAGAGGTCTAGGCGGCTTTGCCGTGTCCTGTTGGCTGTGGGGCAGCCGTGTCCCCCCTTCAACACCTCCTTCAGACGCTCGCAATAGCGTCAGCGCCTGACGCTTCAGCTCACTGAGCCCAGTGTCCCAGGGCCGGGTTGGGCTCAAGCAGCTCCTGTGGCACCAGTCTCCAGGTGGCACTGCGGGCCACCGACAAGCAGCCTTCCCTGCTCTTGTGAGAGGGCGTTTTTTGACCATCTTCCACCTGGTTGAGCTCACGGCAGTCGAGCCTCGTGCTCCAATAGACCTGGCACCCGGTTGGCATCCCAGTTCAACAGCTTTTAGAGTTACTTCTCAATTTTATAAAGAATTTTCTCATCTCTTTCTTTTCCCTCCGTGGCCCAGCAGGCACATGTGTTGTACCTGGGCTGTGATTTCTGCAGTGGCAGCAAGGTTTGGTAGACCTCAGTAGGAGGGAATGAAAAGAATCCAGCTGTATTTTGCACATTAAAAATAAAAAATAAGTCCACGACTGTCTTTCTCCAGCTGATAACGCAGACAAATGCTGAGTGTTTTGAGGGGGCTATTTGTTATGCAGTCCGTTACTGGCAATAACAAATTGGTATAGTTATCATCAATGGTATATTTTTTTCTACAGACTTCGCAGGTTGGTAGGTCGGCGTATTTAGCAGAATCTGTGACACTTCATTACCCTGTCAGCTTTCCTCTGATGCCTCTTATTTGCATTTCACTGCATCTAAAGTATGTCCTCACCTGGTAAAGACAAACGCTAATCTAGACTCCGTATTTCTTCCGCTCTGGGGGTTATTGCTGCTCCCAAATACCCTGGCTTCTTGCAGCATCATGAATTTGGGATTTGAGGGAGGGAGCAGAAGGGAGGGACACGGACACACTTGTCTTCTAGTCTCTTAACTTGACTTGTCCAAGTTTTTTCAGCCGTTAGGCAAGTTAGAAATATAAAATGATTATTTAAGAAGAGTGGGAGTTTCTCATGCTATTTCTTGCCTCTGATGGCTAAGGATATAGGAAAATAACAATTATGGCAAGACTTGGTATAAAATAATCATCTTTGGCATTTCTTTTGAAGTTTAGCCATCTTTTGGATGACAGGATGGTCTGTAGAAGAAAGCAACAGCACGGTTTAGGAAAGAAAACAGCCTTAGGAAAGTGCAATTTCAAGGCAGTCACATCTAAGTCCCTTGGAGCTTAAAAAAAAAAGTTATCCCTGGAGTAAATGTGCTGTTTATGTGTTCAAAATAACATGACACATTTGATCCGTCAAATGGTCATTACGGTACTATCTATGGCCGTCACTTACGCAGATACACTGCGCATAGGAAACTGAAGCAGCCGCAGGTGGGCTATGCCTTCACCAAGCTTCAGTGCAGTATGTGTAACAATTCCTATGTTATATATCCAAATGCCATGATGAACTACAGGATAAACTACAGGAAAATACCTTCTTCCCTCGAAAGTTCTGCTTCCCAAATGGGTTCTTCATGACGGGAACCTGTGCCTATCGGCCTCTGACTGCGTATTTGCCGTTGGCCAAGGTGTAAAGACACAAATCACCCAGCACTACACGGTGAAAAGAACACATGCATGCAACATTCCGATGTGACTAGTCCTTTGTTAAAATGCATTACTCTGCAGAAAAATAGCTGAAACACATCTAAAAGACCAGGAATAATCTATTTCTGTCTTACAGAGAATTGTAGAGCTATACCAGACCGTCACCTCTAAAATCCTGCAGAACTGCTGTTTGGAGTTCTGCTGTTTGGACATTCAACAATATCTTTGCACTTCCTATTACATTACTCTGGGCATTTTTTTTTTTTTTTTCTCCCCAGAAAACACCTCGATGTTAGCAGTAAAGCACACCGGACCGACCGCCCGGTTAACGTAAGAGCTCCATCACCAGCAAACCTGGAAAACAAAAGCTTGGGCAGCACGAACGCCTGTAGCATTGTCAGTACTTCTCCCTCCTGCCCCCTCTAGCTTCACCCAGCTGTTTTAAATAGCGAGGAGAAATTAAAATTCTTAAAGCCTTGCAGGATGTTTGGATTTCTGCCCTTTATTTCCACTTCTATGCGCCATGGCTTGAAAATTTGCCCGTGATTTATAAATTCCCTGTTCAGTTTTCTTTTTAAAAGCAACGAGTAGGAATCCCGGCAACGAAAACGATCTGGGGTTGGCTTCGCCTGTTGCCAAGCTGCTGCCACCAGCCCTGCCTGCATTGATCGTCCTGGGCCAGGCGTTTTCCTGTGCCTGATGACATTATGCAATTACATGATGATAAACATCATTCGGGAATACAAATGCGAGAGGTAAACAGCTCGGGGCTCTTTATTAGTTTATTCCAGGCGATCTTTCTTGTTTTACTGCACGGCTCCTCCCCTTTTTACAGTTTTCTGCTATTCTTTACTAATTCTAGTGATTTGAGAAATGACCTTTAACCCACGCAGTTTGCAGACTCCTAAAGGGGATAATTGAAATGCCACAGTAAACCAAAGGCAATAAAATATTATTTACTAGGCATAAAACTAAGGTTGGTCTTCCTAAAAGGAACGAACAACCCCTTTATTCCTGCACCTAATTTATAAATTCCTCACCAGCCGTCCCGAGGAATGAACCGCAGCCGGGGCTGTGAGGATGCCTCATGGAAAGGCTCCTGGCCATCCAGGAGGAAATTAATAAATCTGCCGGGAGCGACGCTGCGGCCCCGGGCCCCGGCGGGGCGGGCAGGTGCCGGCCGGGGCGCGCAGGGTCCCCGGCAGATCGCCCGCCCCCGGAGCGCGGAGGAGGGGGGGGGGCTCCGCGATGCCTTTACGTCCCCCCTTCCCACGCCGTCCCGCTCCCTGCCTGCGCACCCGCGGCCCGGGCCGCCCGCTCCTCGGCTCCCGCAGCCGGGCGCCCAATTCTCGGCCGCCCCGACGGCGCGTTCGCCCTCCGCGGGCAGAGCGACGGAGGGGGCGGTGGGCAGAGGCGGGGAGCGTGGCGATCGGGGCCTGGAGGGCAGGTTGCCCGGTGAGTGGTCGGGGCGAGCGGGCAGCAGGCGCTGCTGCCGGGGGATGCGCTTACCTGGCGGGCAGCGCCCCGTCGGGGCGGGCGAGCGGCGGGAGCGGGGCTCAGGCCGGCCGAGATGTGCCTTTCCCCCGCGCTGGGCTCCTGAAGGGATTTTTTATTTGCACTGGAAGGGCTTTGAAGGAGTGAATGCATTTATTGATAGCGGAGCTGCTCTCGCAGCCTGTTTGGATTTCCCAGGGTTGCTTTGATAATGTGCCCCCTCCCCTTCCCCGCATCCCCCCGTGGACCCGCAGTCGCGTACAAGGGAAATAATGGGGAGTTACGGCAGGGCTGGGGGAACGCTCCCATTTCCTGTACTTGGGTGCGTGTGAGATGTGAGAGGTGCAATAAAAAAACCTTTGGCTGAGGACTGCCGAGCGGGGAAACCACGCTGAAGTACAAAGGGGCCGCGAAGCGCCCCCACCCCCCTGTAGCGCCCATTGGGTCTTACATGATTTAACCCAAACAGTTTTGTCAACAACTTGCCAAATTTACAGCGGGAAAGAAAA
>VXBH01005834.1:436667-449065 GCA_013400035.1 Rynchops niger | reverse complement strand
TGCCGCCCCCGGCGGGGCCGGGGGGCTGCCGTCGGGGCTGTCAGCGCGGAGCTCGGGGCTGCCTCGGCGATCGCGGAGAGCGGGCGGCGGCCGCGGCGAGATGGTTTAGGGGGCAGCGGGGAGCGCCTTCCCCGCCCGGCTGGGAAGGACGAGGACCGGCCCCACCGGCCCCGGGTGGGAGCCGCCGGGCCCCCCCACCGCGGCACCGACCCCTTCGTGGCACCGGCCTCCCCGCCGGGCTCGCTGTGCAAATCTGAAGCCGCCTTTAGCCAGCCGGGAGCGTTTCGTGTCCACGATGTTGGCTCCGGAGCGGGGAGCGATGGGGTAATGCCCGTCCCGGGGCCCGCGGGTCGCCGGTAGCCCCCCCCGGGGCAGCGGGGATGGCCGGGCGGGGTGCGGGGGTGGGGGCCCCCGCCTCCGCAGCCCCCGTCCCGTCGCGGGGAGCGGCGGGGAAGGCGGGGGGCGGGGGGGGGGNGCGGTGTCGGCGGGGGGGTGGGGGGTGCGTGGGTGGGTTTTGCCCGGTGGAGCGGGAGCCGCGACGTGCCTGCGTCTGGCACCAAAGCCTCGGCGGGGAGAAGGGCAGGCGAGTCAGAGTCAAGTTAAAAGGGGCCCGGATACTTCCGTTGTTTAAACTTGAATGCTCGAAAATGGTCTGAGAAGCAATAAACAATCTGCTCCTTTTTCTCCCCCCTCTAGAAATCCACTGCAGTATTAATCCAAGGAGGTGCTTTGGGGACAGTTGGCAGTACAATGGCTTCTCAGTACCTCATAGTGGCTCTGGCCATTTTCTCCTCTTTTACCCAGGTTGTAATAGAAGCCAGCTCTTGGTGGTAAGCATCTTGTATCGACTTGATTTTAAAAGGGGGTGTCAAGATTTGCTTGATTAAATGTCTATTTACTTCTTATGTACTTTGTTTCCGAGGGAGTACCGCATGAACGAGACGGCAGGGGAGTAATGTTTTAGTTGTAATACGTTGTGTAGTAAAATGAACGGGTCTCTGGAATAAGTGTAAATGTGCAACGTTTCGTGTTGTTAAATTCTGTTTTTTGAATGCTGTACAGTAGATTCTCTATGGATTTGATCATCCTTAAATTACTAGAATTGCCTCTCTTTTAAAAGAGTAATTTCAACTCCCTTAGATTTGAAATTTTGCATATGGGAGAGAATGCTGATTTACAAGTAAAAACGTTTATTAAAGTTTCGGTTTGAACTTTTCTGTAACTGAAATGTTTATGAATGTATTTTCTTACAAAGAAGTACATTTCTGCTTTGGCAGATTATCTCTTTCTGTATAGTGTGCGATGTTGGGAGTTCTCGAAATAGGTGCTTCTCTGCTGTTTCAAGTGACCCTTTTCAGCTTAATGGCCACTTTTTAATTGAAATGTATCATGTGAAGAGCACTTTAAGAATTAAGAAAACAAAGTTGATTTTGTTTACAGTGACTATACTTGCCTCTGTGTTTTTTTGTGTCGTTTGGAAGAAGCTAGAAGTAGTTTGTAGCAAATTTCTAACTTCTGGCTTGTTAAAAGTTTCCCCTTTTGTTTATGGTAGAACAGCTTGAAAAATCCAGACTTAAATCTAAAAAGTGTGATAAAATAACTTGGGGTTTGGGGGGCTTTTTTTGGTTTTGCTTTATTTATTTTTCTGGCCTTGCAGTTGTTTGGAGCTTCTGTTACTTTCACGACGTCCATTTAAGTTGGCAAAGGGCTGCCTAGATGCAAGTCTTCCAGGTCTGCGTCTTACTTCAGTCCCCAATGAATGGTGGTGACCACATGGATGGGAACGAGCAACTTCTCTTCTGTGCTGTCTTTAAAAACAAAAGTTTCATATTTAAGTGGGGTTTTTTCTCGCCTGTTAGCACAATGAGTTGTATACACGTGTGTAAGATACGGGTTTGTTTGGGATTTACAGACTTTTTTTTTTTTTTTTGAGTTTTCTCTGTATTAACCCAAATCTTTCTTTATGCAGGTCTTTAGGGATGAACCCTATGAACCCCATGAACCCTGTTCAGATGTCAGAGGTATATATCATAGGAGCCCAGCCACTATGTAGCCAGCTAGCAGGGCTTTCCCAAGGACAGAAGAAACTCTGCCAATTGTATCAGGACCACATGCAGTTCATTGGAGAGGGTGCAAAGACGGGCATTAAGGAGTGCCAGTATCAGTTCAGACATAGAAGATGGAATTGCAGCACTGTGGACAACAACTCTGTTTTTGGCAGAGTCATGCAGATAGGTAGGAAGCGGCGTCTTTGTGATTAAACTCTTGTCTAAGGATATGTATGGCACATACTGTTCTGCACTTGAAACTCTTGCCAGGTTCTTGCTGAGCACCGCATATGATCAAGTGTTTCTAAAAGTTGGCAAAGGGTTTGAATTACTTTTAGCTGGAGGTGATTTCCCACCACTGTCCAGCCATGTGTCTTGGAAAACAAAGTAGGAATTTTTGCATTTGCATATGGGAACAGAGGAGAAAGGAAAACGCGGCCCTGAAATCTCCTTTTAGAAAACCTGAGACAAAATGAAGGCAACCTAAGAGAATTAAAAACAGCAGCGTCTTGTAAAATTAAAGATGTCCATGTCTAGATCCACAGTTAGCGGCTGCATAATAAATTGCTGTTGGTCTGGAGGTTAACTGAAAATTGCTGCTCTGTCTATTAGTGTTTATAGGCAATTCCTTCTTGCTTTTCTCCAGCTATGGTAACTTTTTTCTCTTTTTGAGAAAGGTAGGTTTATGTTAAAAAGAATGTAGCAGGGTAATTTTTATGAAATCAGTTCTATCGGGACAAAATGCGTGACTGCCCTTGTAACTCGCATTTAATGTAATCACATCGCTGTTAAGGAGTGAGAGAGATTCCTGTTTAACATCCCATCGCAATTTGGTGGCCACCCAACCCTTTCCCTATCAGATCCTCTTTGAAATGTGCTTCTCCGGTGCTCACGTGCTGCCTGCCTTTACTGTCGTTTAAGGGCCTCGTCGTATTTTAAAGGCATTGGCAAAATTTTAACCAGTGCTGTTGAACTGGATCCATGGTGACACCTTCCGCCGACTTGCCCAAGTCAGACTGCTGATTCTGTGTAAGCAACTGAAAACGGCCTGTTCTCCTGGGTGACAGTTGTTTTTATGTAGTGATGCGTACACTGACAAATTCGGCAGTGCCTTTTAGTTGGAGACGTAGAGTAAAGCTTTTATGGCGGCATGTTTTCTGTCCTGCTTTAAAAAAATACAGTTTTAAAATCAGACTCGAGCTGGGTTTATCTGTAAACGGGCTAACTCCAGTTAAGGTTGAAGGAATACACCAATTCACATTTGGTCTCAATCTTTGTTAAAAGAAGTTGTTATTTGGCGATTGTCAGACAAATAGAAAAGTATCTGTTGCGTAGAAGTACCTGATTGGAACAGCTGATTTGAGATAAAGAACCTTCCCTAGGCTTTTCGCAAGCACAGTTTTAACCTCCCCATAGAGTTTGTTTTTTTTACCCTACCCGAGTAAAAATCTATAAGCACATGAAACGTGAAAGAAAACTTTTCCCATACACCTTCCTGTTCTAATAATCTAACGAATGTCAGAAAAATAATCTGTTTAAAATTCAGGCCTTCATCCTTCAGCCTTTATTTATGATCCAAGCAAGTGAAAATTAGCTCAAGGGGACTGTTGGTGTGAAGAAATGCACAGGATTGGGCCCGTGATTTGTGGTGTCTGTCTCCGTAATAGACGTTTCTGCCCTCCCCAAGTATGACAGATCTATTTAAAGGTGCTTTCTTTCAAGTTAAATAACTTTGCCGCGCCCTTCTGCTGAATATGACTGTATTAGCTGATGTCTACACAGCAATTCATCATGTAATTAAGCCACTTATTCTAATTGCAGATGGAAGCAAGGTTAATAGCCATATTCAAGTTAAAGAGCCTAAAGAGTGTATTCACTGAGAACAAGAAAGGTGTTGTGGGTAACAGTTGTATTATTTCATGCCGATCTTTGGTAATGACCAGTTGCTGTTCCTCCGAGTGGAAGGAAAAACGGGTACTTTCAGAGCCCGATTCAATTTTCCTTCAGCCCGCCGTCCCCTGGCTTGGCGAGGACCGTCAGATACTCCTTCCTCTCCCCGGCGTGAGAAGATGGTAGTCAGGATCTGAACACACAGAGTTTGGGAGGGTTTTGTCGCCCGAGCTGACGACGCGCCGTCGTTAGACGCCTGGGCAAAGCACTGACTGACAGCACAGTAATTACCCCGCTGTATAAATGGACAGTCTTTCTTCCAGGATTTATCCTGCAAAGTTAGCTAAAGCTGTACAAATAAACCTAGCATTGGGTTTGGAAACTTGCTCTGTGGCTTATTGAACTGCAAAATTTTAGGGCTTTTGTTCTCCGCTGCTCTCCTTTGCTGCTGGTTCCCAGGTCAGGCCGTGGTCCTGGCTGCCTTCGCCGCCTTGCGCCATCTCCTGGCTTTGTGGCTGGCCCCAGGCTGGCCGCGCCTGGCCTTCGAAAACAGCAAAGAAGTGCTAACACAATAAAATAAATAACTGGATCCTCCCCGAAACAGCTCGGTGTGGTTGGGGTCCAGTTTGTTCATGCCTGCCGCCCGATGCTGAATGCTTTAAAAAATACAAGACAAAGAACATTTTGTATCCTGTGTTCAGGTATATAAAAAAAATCGTTCTGTTCTTGCAGACTTACTCGTATCAAGTGTAAAGCTCAGCCCCTTGCTCTGTGGGTGGCTTCCTACAGTCTATGTATATTGAGCAGTTCCATTTCTATGTTTTATATATATGGGAGAGAGGGGACTCAAACGTGTTTGGAATGTGTTTCCTTGCCATGGCTACAATAGGGAAAAATGCTGGACTGTGGGAAAAGGCAGCTACGTTTGACGGTGAAGGAAAGCACAGTTGTGCCTAAACTCTTAGAGGGGGAAAAAAAAAACGCAGAGTAACTCATCCATGTGGAACCATCACTCTTAGTGTGTCCTGGGGTCGATGGCTTGAGGCAGCGTTGGCTTGCAGCCTGCGGGGGCCTGAAATCTGCTTCGGCAGCTGATGCTATTTTATAATTTGCCGAAATGTTCAAGGAGGGAACCTGGGAGGCACCTCTTCTTTCCATACCCCAGCCTTTCCTTCTCCTTCTCGCTAAGTTCTTTAAAATGTGCTCCAGGATAATAACGAAAACTAGTCAAAAAAAGTCAGCTTTACGAGTTTAAATCCTGCAATAAACGGCATAGTTAACCGTGTGAAGGCGTGAGCTAACTAGACGTGAAAGAGAACAAAACGGAACGGAAAAGGCGAGTCCTGTGCTCCGAAGCAGGCCACGTTTCTTTCCTCTCAATCTAGTGGAAATTTTGCTTAAGGAATTAATCCAAAAATGTGTGTAACAGAACAAACGGGAACATTAAAATCTGTATGAGGTTCCCCCTGCTATAGTTTGCAGTAATAAGGCGTAAGTCACCGCATAAAGCCGAATCTCTGCACTGGAAAGGCCGCCCCTGTAACCCTTCCCGCCCATGTTTCCTGGAAGTGCTTCCATGAGCAGGTGTCTGAGAGTGGACCGTTGTACCTAAGGGAGCAAAGTGCTTCTCATCTTCCTTAAACCTGATCTTTCCGAACAAAAGGCTTCTGATTTTTCCCATTTAAAACCAGCATCTATTACTAAAATTAATCGAGTGGATGACAGCTGTTATATTCTCAAAGCTGCTCTGAGCATGGTGTCATCTTGGTGTTAAACATGGACAGGACTGCAAATTAATGATGTTCCAGAAGTGCTCAAAAGCTCCTGTTAGATTTGACCTGTTATGGTGGGTCTTGTACAAAGAGTTTCTGCCTAAATACATACGACAGGTCCAAAACGCAGCCTCTTAAAGCCCTGATTTTTACCGAGGCCCATGTTGTTCCCTAAGAAAAATGTTGTAAAATCAAGTTGAAAACCTAGCTTGATCTATTGATTGGACTAAAGACTGGGAATAAAACTTGACTCATATAAATAGGAAAAAAAAATAATTTACTCTATTCCCAGTCACTCTGGGAATCTTTCTTGGAAAAGGCCCAGTGGGATGCTGTCTCTTAGGATGAAAACCAAATTTCCAGTGGGGTCTCTGGTGCAAGTTGTGTGGTTGGTTGGTTTGTTTGTTTGTTTGAAAGCTTTTCTAGTTGTAGTCAGAACTTGTGGCTCCCTTAGAGAAGCGATAGGGGAAGTCAGGCTCTAAATCAAGGTGGGATTAGATACTGTCCAGAGGATGATACGTGGCCATATCTTGCATTGTGGGTATTGCAGCTTTTTCTTCTGAAAGTTTGAAACTTGAGGTTTTCAATTTCCATTTAAGGGCACCAGATGTAGGAGAAAACCTTCAAGGCCGCCTTGTGCCAAGGTTTTTTTCTTCCCTGTAATTTGTAAAGATGATTGTCCACGGACTCACTTGCCATATTCACATGAGCTGGAGTGGCGGATAATAAACAGCCCAGGTTGTCGTTAGTTTTAAATAGCCTCCTACAGAAGTGCCTGGCTTATGCGTAGGGTGAAAAGCTGTGTATTATTCTGCTGCACATTTCTTTTGATACCAGGAGGCTTTGTAAAATGCTGTGGCTTTAAATAAATTGGAAAAAGTGGGGGAAGTAGATAAATCATGTTTGAGAAGTAGTAATTTAAGAACCAGGCTTTTAAAAGTTGTATTTAACATCTCTTTTTTTTTGAAGGACAGGGAGGCTGTTTCCCTTCCCGCCCCTCACACGCAGGCACGGGTCCTTCGGCCCCGCTGGCGGCGTGCTCCGGCCCCGATTCACCTGCTCCCCGTGTCCTCCTCCGGGCTTTCACCAGCATGGATGAGAAGTGTCCCCTGCTCTTCACAAACACCTTGTGTGCCCTAATGGATTGGTTTTGCTTGGTGTCTTCAGAGGGAAGACACTTGGAGGAGCGTGGTTCAGGCTTACTCTACCTTGTAGGAGGCGGATGAGTTTTGGTGGCTCCTGGAGAGCCTTTGCCCTCCCGGCTCGTCGGCGGGCAGGGAGCGGCGGGCGCGGGCTCTTCCCTAACACCGCTTGTCTTCCCACGCAGGCAGCCGGGAGACGGCGTTCACCTACGCGGTGAGCGCGGCCGGGGTGGTCAACGCCATGAGCCGTGCCTGCCGGGAGGGCGAGCTCTCCTCCTGCGGCTGCAGCCGAGCAGCGCGGCCCAAGGACTTGCCCCGGGACTGGCTTTGGGGTGGCTGCGGGGATAACATCGAATACGGATACCGCTTCGCCAAGGAGTTCGTTGATGCCCGGGAGCGCGAGAGAGTTTACCAGAGAGGCTCCTACGAGAGCGCCCGCATCATGATGAACCTGCACAACAACGAGGCCGGGAGAAGAGTAAGTGGCTGCGAAACACCACGTCCTTCTGGCCCCATCCATGGCCCTCCCAAGGTGTGCCGCTGTGGGACACGGGGCGGCGCTGGGCGGTGACCAGCCACCAAGGCTTGCCTCTGTTGCCATGCAGAACCCAAGAAAACGGCACGTACAGGGTGTAGGTGGGTGGGGGAGTAGATGAATTTGTGTTGCTCCTGGTCGACAGCCGCATTGCCGTCCCCATGGGGGAGGACCGGCACCAAAGCCTGTTGCGTTTCTCTCCGTGCCCAGCTCGTCTCATTAAAGTGCCCTGGCTCGTTGTGGATTCCCTGTAGAACAGAATTTTACGAGTTTGTATTTCCAACCAGGACAGTGTGCGTTGGAGGGAGGAGGGACGCGCTGGGCGTCCCAGGCTGGAATCGTGCCGCAGGATTGTTCTGACTTTTTTTTTTTTTTTTTTCTTTTCCCTGCTTCAAGAGGATGTGAAAAGCTCCTCCATATTACTAGAAAACACGGTCTTCTGTGGTTAAACACGTCTTTATGGTTCCTTTAATCTCAAAAATGCCTTAAATGAATGGGTGTAAACTTTGCTTTTTTTTAATAGTCTGAATGTGAAGAGCCAAAATCATTATTTTCCTAGAGCTTGAAGTGCCAGAAATAGTCGGCTGGAGACTTTACACTTGTGTTCTAAGGTGAAGAAGGATGAAAGATAATTGAAAATTAATAGTATTTAAATGTGAGAGGAGGGTGTCTGCAAGCAGTGGACAGGCCAATTTACTATTAGCAGGAAGAAAAATGACGCTTTCACAGTTGCTTACGGAGACTAGAGCAGTTTTTTCCTTCCTCAGCCGCATCTTTGCAGTGCCATTTGGCAGCATTAAAGACTCTCTGTAACTGCTGGGTGGAAGTTGTCTACAGTATCATCTAATGTGTCAGACCCCAGGATTTTTGGGGCAGTGTCAACAGACTCTTATTTCTATTTGTACAGGGCAAATGACTGATATTTCCCTGCCAAAGCTTTGTAAAGAGGATATTGCTGTGTAGCTCTGTCTCCCACCCATAGGTGTTTGGGGGTTTCTTCTTGGATGAAGTCTCTCATGCAGAGCAGTATTTGGGACAGGAGGAGGACGCCGAGCCAAGAGCAGACAATCAGCTGCAGCTGAGCCAGGAGCAAGAGGAATCTTAACTCTTTCCCTAATTGCAGCCTCAAGCAGAGATCAATAGAGAGAGTAACTCAGATAGAAAATACAGGGATGTTTTGCATTTCTCAATGAAACAGCAAAATCCTTTGCTGGCCTGAAAGCGAATTCCTACCATTTGACTGCAGCCCGAGCGATGCTGCCGGCCGGGCCGTGCGGCTGTCTCTGCCGTGGGGGGAGGCTGGAGGGAGCTCCCCCGGCTCTGCCGGCTATCGGGGGTGCTGGGGGTGCGTGCGTGTCGGCTCGCTCGCCCTTCCCAGCGTATTGTGGGAGGGACGAGCTATACATATGCTAGGGCGAGTGTTGTGGAGGGACGAGCGGGAATGCGACAGAGGGCAGGAAACGAGGGGAATAAATGCTTTCACAGCCGTGCTAATCTTTCATCATCCCTTTTGCTTTCTCTCCCCGGCTCCTCCAGACTGTGTACAACCTGGCTGACGTGGCCTGTAAGTGCCACGGCGTCTCCGGTTCCTGTAGCCTGAAGACCTGTTGGCTGCAGCTTGCCGATTTCCGCAAGGTAGGCGATGCCCTGAAGGAGAAATACGATAGCGCCGCCGCCATGAAACTCAACAGCCGGGGCAAGCTGGTGCAAGTGAACAGCCGCTTCAACGCGCCCACCATCCACGACCTGGTCTACATCGATCCCAGCCCCGACTACTGCGTGCGCAACGAGAGCACCGGGTCCCTGGGCACCCAGGGCCGCCTTTGCAATAAGACCTCGGAGGGCATGGACGGCTGCGAACTCATGTGCTGCGGCCGGGGCTACGACCAGTTCAAGACGGTGCAGCGCGAGCGCTGCCACTGCAAGTTCCACTGGTGCTGCTACGTGAAATGCAAGTTGTGCACAGAGATCGTGGACCAGTTTGTGTGCAAATAGGGGACGGACGAGGTGGGGGGAACTGCGGCCACCTGCCCGCAAAGGGGTGCGGGCCCCTCTCCCTTTCCACAGGACTATCTCCACTTTATTTATAGAGTCTAACAAGTTGTCGTCTTCTTTAAGAAAAGAAAAAAAGAAAAGGAAAAAAAAAAAGGGGGGGGGACGGGGACAGGGGAAAGGGGGCGGGGAAAAATTAAAAAGAAAAGTATAAAGGTTGCAAAGAGAAGTGCCTGGAAACCCTCTCTGCGTCCATCCCAGAACTGTGTGCGGCTTATATTTTTGGCAATAACGGGGGAGAACCTGAGAATATTTATTTTACAAAGTAAAAAAGAAAAATAAAATTGACTTTTCTTAAAAACAATAGAGTAGTTTGAGGGGAAAATCCAACATATCCTAATCTAGTACATGTGCAGTAGGCAGAGCAACCATGTAATGTGCTTGGGATGTTAGAACAACCCTTATGGATGTGAGGAACACACAGACCTGTCCGTGACTTTTAGTTTCAGATACTAGAAGTTGTCAGAATAGGGAATATAAAGCTGTTCAGTGCATTTAGGGCTCTGTAAATAAGGGGTATATTCATCGCGAGGTGCGGTGTCGGTTGCATATCTGAATGTGCCCGCGTAAGTACGCAATGTCATCGGAGGGTAAAGAGCAAAGGATCATAAAGGCTTCAACTGCGCCATTCCTGCGTCGCCGTGTCTGGTTCCAGAACCTAACGAGACTGGAAAAAAAAAAAAGAAAAAAGAAAAAAATCCGCTTTGATGAATGAATAGTTTTCTTCAAGGCAGAATTTGGCCCTATTAGCTAATTGTGACGTTCGAGTGTCTCATCTTACAGAGCAGAACTTCCCCGCTACCGCGTGTGGAGCGCTGTGGCCGGGAGGAGGGGAGCTGCGATGCTTGCAAACGGTTTCGGTCTCCCAGCCCGGAAAGCCCATAGAAAATAGAATTCCCCAAATTTGAAAATGCCTTAAAACTGGTGTAATAGCTGGCTGTCTTTCAAAACGCAGCTTGACAAATAGCTCCTCTAATTTTATGTGAGAAAATAAATCATTAGATATCCACCCTTGGAATGACTTGATTTTTTTTTTTTATTTTTTTTGCAGACTTTGGGAACGCTTTCACTCAAGGAGACAATAGTTTCATATTTTAATAACATTAACTATTATAGTTCAATGAAATGTTGCAGCAATACCAAATTTATCATCCTCTGTCTTTAATACACATGCTTTAGATAATATATTGCAGATATACACTACAACTGTTCAGACTGTACTTGAGCAGTTACATATATATGGGCGAACTGTGGTCTGCTGGTGTCTGATAGCTCAAAGCTTTTTGTACATATATATTTTAATGGGTTAAGAAATAATAAAACGTCTAAATTACAGGGGCAGTTCATCCCCCGTTTTCTTTTTCAGATCTGTTCAGGTTCTTAGATTGATTCTAACCTTTGGGTGTTTTTTATTTGTTTTTTAATTATTTTTTAAAAGCGTTTATCGTTCAAAAGTTTTAAGGATAATCACCAAGAAGTAAGCCTCTTCCCAGCTTTAGGACTTTCTTGGGCGGTTGGTAGAGGCAGCACGCTGCACTTGAACGGACACTGGTCTGGAGATCGCTTCTGTTCCACTCCCACGTTAAGGGCATTCTTGATTCTTGCTGAAAGGAGACACCTTCCAACTCTAGAACGTGCTGCGTTTGGCCCTCACTTTCCAGTTTTTCAGATGGAAATTGTTATTTGTTGAACCATCCACGTTCCCCCAGTGCCGTGTAGTTACACGGGATTTCATCGTTGGTTCAGACGCCTCTTCCCAACTCAGTCCCATCCAACAAGTTAAAGAAAACGGTTTTGCGATACCAAGCGAGGAAAGTCTTCTCGCTTTAGCCTAGTTGTACTAAAGCCTTAACTTTCCGTGAGCCTTTAAGCTGTATCATTAAGTTCATCTTGATCATTTATCAGCTTCTTAAACGGCGCTTTATTGCTCTTAATTTATTGTACAAGGACATATTTACCCCTCATCTTCAGATGTTTGCAAAGAATATCGTTTAAAGTAAGATAAATAAATAAAGCACTAATTCATTGAATATGTCACTTTGGTTTTTATTGTACAAAAACCACGATCATTTTTCTTTTCATTTGCTGAATCACCTCATCTTCCTTTTCAGTGACTTTTGTCTGAGCAGAACTGAATCTCATGATCCTAGCTATTAAAACACTATTTAATGTAAAATATTTTACTTGTCATTCAGATATGTAAATCTTCTATGTCCTTTCCTCTATTCTGTACATTTCATGTACATATTTCTGTCTTGCGTGATTTGTATATTTCACTGGTTTAAAAAAAAAAAAAAAGAAAGGATTATGCCATAATGGAAGATAGACTATAAAAATAAAACTTTGGTTGTATATTGGGAAGTGGTTTTAATTATCTTTCAGAGGAGGGTTTGTTAAAACAATGAACAGAGTTGATTTTTAAATTTACTATGTGGTAAAACAGGGAAGTGATTTTTCGCCAAACATACAAAGTACATCTTGAAGTTTTATTTCTAGATTAAGAAGGCGTGCAGATGTAACTACTTCTTAAATAGAAAGGGACGCCACCCCCCACCCCCCCAAAAAAAACCCAAAACCAATCCCAAATCCCTGTGACTCCGAACTCGAAAGCGTTTAGAGACGGTAAGTACTTCTTTGGCAATGGATAGGGGCCTGGGTTAACGTTGTTTGTGTCCAGATGGCTTCCAGGGCTGCTTGTGGCGATTCCGGGACAGCGGGGCCTGATCCTGGGAACAGCTTCCTCCAGTTATCCCGGCGATGGCAGCCGGAGCCGCCTGTAAGCAAAGGTTTCCAGCGCAAAAAGTTCTCAGGGCTGGGTTTTGCGGGGTTTGGGTTGCGTGTGCGGTCGCTGGTGGGCTTCCCCCACCCATCGGTCTGACGGCACGCGAGCTGCAAGGTGAAAGCTCACCAGTTTTTCCTTAGAAAATTGCCCAGAAGTTGAGCGTGTATGGAGGGAAGA
>VXBH01005834.1:405524-436616 GCA_013400035.1 Rynchops niger | reverse complement strand
AAAAAAAAAAAAAAAAAGGCAAAGTACAATGAAGTATTAGTAGTAAGGAAGTAAAGCAGAAAATGAAAATTAATGTAAAAGCCAAGCCTTCTGTTTTGAGACGGGCTTTTCTTTGAGCTGGTTTCCTGAGTAAATCATAATTTTTTTCTGCTATTTTTTCTGCTATAGGGAGCCTGATGAATTCATGGCCGTTCTCTACCTCTCCTCTGCTTCTTTCCTTCTTTTCCTTTTCCTTTTTTCTTTTTTNCAAGGATAACCTTCTAACATATCGAAACTCCTTCTGGCTGCCAAGAATGTATTATCCCACAAACCAGTAGACCAACATCGTGTGTTTAAAATAGCGATTCTGGGCAAATGCAACGTTCTGTGGTCCTATTACTGACATCTGGTTCAGTTTTCCTTCACTTGTATATTGACCAGTATTCTTTATTGCAAAAACACAGCCCCTATTTAGGAAAGTCAGCATTTTTTTGGACTGGATTGTATTCAAGCTCTTCCCAATAACAGAAAAGTTACCAAAAAATTTCTTTATTGGCAGCAGTAAATATCTGTATTCAAAATAGTCATTATGGGCTCAGATACAAGAGAATTGTTTTTAATTTGCAGCAAAGTTTATCTGTTTAATTTTGTTAAAAATGCCGTTGTCCCTTGGTTGAGAATTTTGTATTTTTAGCAATCTCTTCAAATCTTTGTGTTGAGTTATGGCTTCGCCCCTACCGATTTTCACCCTATTTTTTGCAAAACATTGAAGGCCCAGGTGTACCTGTACCAGGAACAGGCAAGAAACTTTACGAAGCGAATGGCAGCTGCGAGTCGGGCACTGCGTGCAGAAAGCAAGCTGAAATCCTTCCGTCCTGAAGGATGCGTTTGATAGAACGATCTTACGAAGATGATACAAAACTTGTAGAAGCTGGCACTGAAGCTGACTGCTTTCCTTTGGGTAAGGATCCCTACGAAATCATATCTAAATCCTTAGGATATTCATTGTAAAAGGGTGGTTTTCTTGAATCGGGAAAGACAACTAGTTTTTTCTTCCGGACTATATGCTAGAGGGAACTATGAAAACAAAAGCGAAAAATAAAGTTCTTATTGAAATACAGATGAATATATTCGTGTATAGCTTATGTACGTGCTTTCTGACTGCAGTAGTCTTAAAACTCCTTATCTATTAAAGTCAGTTTGGAAGGCAGGACAGATCTGTTTTTTCACTCTTCAAACTGTATTTAAATCCTCAAGGGGGCGGGGGGGGGGAAGAAAAGAAGTTCTTCGCCCTGCTGCAGGCTCTGGTATGGCTGTTTATGTTGCAGCGGGATAAATGAACGACGTAGGAGCGCAGTGAAGGGTTTGTACATGAAATTTTGTTTTTTTAAAAGGTGTGATTAAAAAAATCCAATGGGTCTCATGCTCTGCTCTCATATGAGGTTGCGTGTGTGCGTTTGTGTATACTCTGCTGGTATTTTCCAATTGTGTTGGCCAAATTCTGCTTTTAGTTATGGTTAGGCATCTCTCCTGACTTTGGTGGTGTCATATGAGCCTGACATTTTTCGACCAGACGTGAAGGCCCCCCTGCTCAAAGAGAATGCATATGAAATATATCAGCCTTTCTTCTGCTGGCTGGTTATTTAAACATGGGTAACTGAATTATTGTGAAACAAATTCTGGGACTGCAGCTGCAAAAGCAGTAATACAGTATATTCATAGTGATGTTTCTGCGCCGTACCTTCTAATTTCCCAGTTGATTTCCAGTGCAGACAGAAAGTCTAGAACGCATGTGGTATGTTCCTCATCATATATTTTATAAATGTAAAATAATGATTTGTCAATTACTGTTTCTACTATAGAGATAAAATTAGGTATTTCGGGCTCTCACGATTTCCTGAAGGCCCCTTACGTTGGGCTGCGTTGAGCGTTGCCGGCCAGGAGCGTCATTGCGCGGCGCGATGTGAAGCTGCTTTTGGTAACGCCTCTGAAGCCCGGGCCGTGCAGGGTGAATGCCGGTGCACGGTGTGCTTTTATAGCCAGTGTTGGTTTACGTCGTGTTGTCTTTCCCAGCAGTCCTGCTTTCTCAAATGGTAATTGAACAGCAGCAGTCAAAATACTCAGCTGAAGGAGAACCCCTGGACACTCCATGGGCAGTTATTCAAACACTTTCTGAACCGGTTTGACCCATTGCTGATTTATTCCAGATCCATTGCGAGGAATTTAAAAAATGCAAACTGTAGTGTAGAGTTCATAGCGTGGCTCACAGTTCTTTTTGGTTTGGTTATGTTTTTACAAAGCAGCCCATTCCAAAATTCCATTNGGCACACCCTGAGCAAAGGAAAGGCTCTCCGGCGGCTCCCGGGTCCCCAGTGACAGGTTACGGTGTGAGGAGCGCTTTGGGAAAGCCCCCACTGCCCGGGGTGCCCTCCTGCTTCTCCCCCAGCAGTTAATTAGCAGTGCCGCAGCTGCAGCTCGCCAGTCATTAGGCAGCTGGTTGCTGCTTTCTGCCTCCTCTTTCTGCCAGGGAAGCAAGTCCATCTCCGGGTAGGTTTTCTTGTTGTTTTTCATAAAAAGAATTGTGTCTTTACACAGCTTTGTCTCAGGTATGGGCTGGAGTTTTCTTTCCATGATTATTGATTTCGGAAGAGCTAATGCTTGGTAGGCAAATAGTTTCAGGACTTCTTAAGAATCCCTTTGCTTTGTGAACCGGCAACCTTGGGGGAGTAAAGGGTAATCCCTGAGCAAGCTTGAACTGGCCATTACTCGGGGCAGGGAGATTGAGGTCATTAATGCTGTAAAATACCGTTTTGGTGCTTTCCTTTGGGTGATAGGAGTCAAGTTGTTATTTAGCAAGACATGAACCGGTGAATATCTGAAGAAAATGGGAGAAAGACCGAGTTAGGGTGGGCAAGTACATTGACTTTGTTAGCGGTCTTCATTGGTGCTGATTGCCGTTCAGATAAAATTGAAGATCTGTGTATTTCTGTATTTATGCCTTCTAGATGAAAATATTCCCGTAACGATACTTTCATCTTACGTAGTACGTTTGTGGGTGAAGCGCCTGCAAGTAAATCAGGTTTGAGGACTCGATGAACTACAAGTAAAACCATAATCAAAGGAACAGCTCCAAAAAAACACTGCAAAGAAAATGAACGGTGCAAGATGTGTCAAACAAATACTTTTTTTTAAGAGTTAGTGTTGCTATAGTTCTCAAGCGGGCAAATGGTTGCTTTTGTCAAAGATAATGTGTCCGTTTTAAGCCACAGCGCCGTTTGATTTATATACGTACAACTAGGCAAATGCCACTGATAGGAGTCTGGGAGCAATTCCTTGGTAGTTACGTGTTACACGGAAGGTTTGTTAGTTATGGCCTCTGGCAATCCTCAGGGTGCACGATGACACCTGAAAATAGGNTATTATATTAATTTTTTTTTTTTTTTTTTTTTTTTTTTTTTTTGCTACAGCCTGCTAATATATGTGGCAATCTGAATAGCTGACAAACGCTATGGGAGGGGGTGCAATGCCTTGGCGCAAGCGGCAGCTGGACGCAGCCTAGGGAATGCGAGGTGGAAATTTCTTCCTCCTGATGTTGTCTCCTGTAGCAAGGCAATATGTGTAGGTCCTGCGCAACAGATGTTTTGGAAACGAATGACAGGAGAACTTCATGAAGGGAGGATATAATTAAGTCATAGTAACTACAAGGTCTGATGTACTAGTGTTGCCTTTGCAATGCCATTTGCATGCAATATATATTTCTAGACAAACATGGCAAATTCTAAGATCTTTACTCAAACGTAAGGTCTCTATTATAGCAGATTAAGAGGAGAAATAGCTCTAATGAAGCCAGATGTAATAGGAACTGAATATGTCCCTTGTTCTTACATTCTAGTGGATTTTGTTGTTACCTTGTTAGGATTCAAACCGTGTCTTCAGGATTTGGCTGACTGAAATGATACATTAGTCATTGTGGAGGATTTTATGGATAATACATCACATTCGTTGGGGGGTTTTTTTGGGAGGGATGATATATGCCTTTTCTGGAGGGCATTTTTATCATCGAATCTGCTTTAATTTGTAATGTAGTTTCTGATCCTCTCTGTGGTTAGAGAATATGTGGAAACATCTATGCCTTGTGTAGACTCTGTCATCTCTCATGTCTTACTGTCCTCGGTGGTGTATATTCTGAATACTTTTAAGTTACTATGGCTTTACTGTTTTAAAGCTTGACTCTTGAAAGTAGAGATCTTGCAAGACCGCTGCCTTGTGGATCTTACTGTAGGAGATCTGTTGCCAAGTTTGGTGGAATTACTTGGCATAAATAAGAGGGGGAAAATCTAAGCATTTATGTGAGACGCCAGCTTGACTCTACATCTAAAAAAATCCAGGTGAACAAGATTAGGAAAAGGTGTGTTTTCTTTGCCTTATTCTCGTGAAGAACTGAAGACGTCTATCCTCCATGTCTAGGTGAACTCCTGGAAGGAATCAAAGATCAGTGTCCAGTGGTAGCCAACCGTTCCCTCTATGTCACGATCCTAATGTACTTTTATTATACGTTGAGATCCTAAGGCTATGCTGATCTGCTACATGATTATACAATGCTCCAGGACACCTGTGTAAATAGCCAACAGAGAGGCTTTTTATAGATACTAGATCTTAGATAAGTGGCTCTAAGAAGTAATAGAGGATCCCAGCTGTAAACCCCTGCTATACGAACTGTGTATTTTTGGTCATTTGTTTATTATGAGAAGTACAGAAGCTGTTCCCCCTAAGATAATTTTTGTAAGGCTTGCATGTGTAAATATTAAATTTGCAAATATTAAATGGAGAAGCATTAGAGAAACCACTAAATGAACAGCTTCACATTCCTCATTTCTGATTCTGCAGCCGATTCCCTTAAATGTTGCCCCGCTAACATTCAGATCCGTGTGCTGTTTAAGCCTCAGAGAGGAACTATGCAATCGCTCAGCCTTGGCCCTCTCTGCGTGTAGATCTCAACCAACGATCTTTAATGGTAACAGATGTTTGCTGGAATCCTCCTCAGGGCGCTGATGTTCTGGGTCAGGAGCTTGTGGTGTTAATCAAAGCACCCTGTCCGTCAGCCCCTGCCGAGGCTCCGGCCCTCTGCAGGGACCGTGGTTTTCAGGGAGGTGATTCTGATGGAGTACTCCCCAGGGATAAAATCAGTAGGAACTCTCCCATCTCAGCTCCATCCTTGGAGTACAATTAACTTGGCTTGCGTTAACATGAATAGACTAGAATCTGGGATCCGGAGGGGTATCTTTTTTTTTTCCCTAATCTTTTATTTGTTTGTTTGTGTTGTTTTTTTTTTTTTTTTTACAAATCCGCTCACTTCTGAGAAGCAAACTTGTTCCAATGGTCCTTGGTGTAGGTACAATTCTGGGCTGCTGAAGCATTACAGTCCCCAGATTCCTGAAAAAATGTCCCTGAAATCTACAGAAGAGTCCATTGAGTAGTTACCTCTGTACTTCACTAGGGTGGTAAGGAACTACAGCGGCGAGTAAACTGTTGTTTACCAGTATTTATAGAGCGAGATTGTTTTACACTATTGCTTTTTAAGTACTTAATAGGGCACCTATTAAGAATGAATCATGTTCTTCCTTCCAAAAATGGGGTGAGGAAAATTGAGGCGAGAATAGGAAACTGTGGATGTGGCAATACCGGCACGATGCCGTTCCTGTTTGTCCAGTGTTAGCAGATGATTCTGCAGCCACGTAGCTGGAATTAACAGCCTGTGTGTGGCTCGCAGCCGACTGACCCGTGGCTTCCCAGGGAGTCAAGGTTTCCTTATCCAGCCATTCCTTGCAATACGGGGAAGAACAAATGAGGCACGCGGGACGCTTTAGTCGAGCACCTCCATTAACAGGAAGGTGGAGGGTAAATTCAGTGGCGCTGATGAAACTTCTCTTCTAAAGAAGCTGTGTACAAAGAAGTAGTTTAGATTCCAGATGCTTTGAATTTCTGTGCGCGTTTCTTAAACTTAAACGATCCATAAGTAAACTAGTTGCTCATGACCTCATTATTACCCAAACCGAAATTTATTAAATGGTGATGATATGTCTTTTATTTCTCTGGGGCAAATGGGCAATAATATCAAACGTGCTTAGTTAAGACAAAAACACATTACGCAGCGTGGCTTATAGGACTCGAAGTGCCAGACCCATCAGCGTATTAGAATAAGTAACAATATGCCACAATTAATTAATCCAAGAGGATTTTTAGTGATTGTTAATTTTTTCCCTAGTACTCAGACCGATTTGTCATGTTGGTGTTTATTAATTTAACATTTGATCTGAAAAAAGTTTCCCAAACTTCAAAGTTCAGCCGGTTCTTTAAGAGCAATCCAAAAATATGTTTCTTCAGGCCCCAGGCATTTCTGAAGTAGCTGAAGTTAAACAAAAACCATTTCTCTCAAACTCTGCAAATGTTCTAAAAGCTTTAAAGTGGCTCCTCACAGGGAGCCGGAGCAGAGAGGGAACCCCTGGGTTATTTTTGTTGCTGTGCAGTGGCACATGGTTTCCTGGAGGAAAACTCCAGAATTATCGCTTTTCTGTGTGTTTGTGTATGTTTTTCCTTCCTCTTTTCACCTCTGTCACTGAGCTCCTCTCTACCCCTGTGCCTGGCTTCCCCGTTGAGAAAGTCTGGAGAAGGTAGGGCTTAGATCATCCTTCCAGGGAGGATAAACTGAATTCATGTCTGAATGAGAAGATGACTCACGTCAGATGTGATTTTTTCCTAAGCTCCGTGTTGGAGGGGATGAAGAAGGGCTTTCGTTTCTTGAGGAACTGTACCACCACGCTGGGGGCTGAGCAAAGTATTTCCTTGGTGTGTTTCGTTTTCACAAACCGTGTTTTTGCTCGGCAGTAAAACAGCATTGGTAAACCAGTCTGTATTTTGCTGGTTCCTTTTGCTGTTATAACAGCATCCCTGAGGTTACAAACGCTGTTGAGAACTCTTTGCTGGAGTAATTTTGGTGTGGTCTTAATTCATTTTACCAAGCAAAGACTGGTATTCGCATAAGATGACAACATGGCTAATCCGCCTTAAGTGCAGGCTCTGAACATATAGAGGCATTTCTCAGGGAATTGCTTCATCACTCTGAGGAGGCCCAACCCAAACTAGTAATTCTGCATCCAGTTTGGTTAATATTAGTGTTTGTTTAAAGGTTTTCCATTTACAGTTCACTTCTGGAAATTTCTGCCCGGTGCATCCTGCCTTGTGAGCAGCCCTTTCAGCTCACAGCGCCGTTCCAAGTGGACTTGAGCTCTTTTCAGGACTTGGTCGTCACGTAATGCGTCTCGCAGCGGGGAGCTGAATTAACTTCTCCCAGACAATTGTATTGTATGTTAAAATATGCGCCGTTGCACTTACATCATACCATAGCTAGTTGTGCCACATCACAGACAAGAGTTTGACATATGTTACAAAATAAAAGTTGCCAGTCATGGACACTTTTTTGGGTGTTTTCATCTCCAGCAGTGCTGTCATGATCTCTACTAGCAAACCGTCTCCCGCTGAGAGCATAACACAAACACCGCCAACACCCTGCTTCCAGATGTGTTACGTGGCATCGAACCAGTGACAAATGGTGCTATTTCAACCTTGCCTCATGATTGACAGCAAAGAGGGCACCTTGATACCCCCGAATATCAACGCGCTGTTAAGCTTTCCGTAGGAGAGGTCGGTGGCATTAAGGGATGGGGTTTATTTTCTATCCCTAGGCACCTGCTTTTTGCCAGATGTGGCCTTGCTGGAACACCTGGCGTGACCCAAACTCTCCCTCATCCACCTCCAAAAACCCGAAAGAACCCATGAATCTGTGTGCTCAGCAGCTTTGGTTTGCGTGGGCAGTTTTCCTGGGGAGCAGGAGGAGATCCGCAGCCCGCTCCGGCCATGCTGCCTCCTGCGCTGCCGCAGCCATCGTCCTCCCGCGGGAGCCGGGCTGGGAGGGCGAAGGTGAAGCAACCCGCCATGGGGGTGGGTTGAGCAGTGGGGTGCAGAGTGGGGTATCATGCTGGTGTCGTGCTAATAACATCGGTATACCACAAGCATTTAGCCTCCTGCTGAAGTCATGTCGCTGGTGTAACACCCGCCGCTCTGCGGACCCACCGAGCTCCAACAGCTGGACTGCTGCGTGCACGGCTCTGCCACGCAGGCACTCTCATTTACACCTGTCAATGGGGAAATACAAAAAAATCTACGTTTTTTTGCACTTGAACGGCGAAGCTCAGGTCATGTAGAATGTGAAGGGCCGTGCATTAGTTGTAAAGCTGTCTTAAAAAGAGCCATTCTGCCCAGGAAAAGTAATTTTGGTCCTTAGGAAGTGGTGAACAAAGTGGCATACCCTGAATACTATTTACTGGCGCACTCTTGAGCTCTCTCCTTTAGAGATCGTCCTTGAAATGGTGAACACGCTGAGTTGGTTGGGCAACAGCCCTCTGCACGAGTCAAGTGAGTTGGGCTCCCACGGAAATGTACGTAAAAATATTGGAGGCTGTAGTAGAGTCTGCAGGTTTGGGCATTCAGGCTCCTTGTTCAATCTCCTTGTTCGTATATTACTGTAGAACAGCTCTGCTGTGGTGTTAATACCTCTGTCTTATACTCACAAGGGAAGTAAATGAGCTTTATTTGGATTTTCTGTGGAAGAAAAAGCAGTGCTCTTTTGCTTGTGGTGTTTGAATTAGCTTTTCGGAGCTTATTTGACTGCCTGCTGCTTTTGAGACAGGCAATAGAGCCAATCTGGTTTTGTATGTTGAATAGTCTACAGTAGTAAGAAATATGTAATTAGAAGGGAAAATATTTAAAATAGCTGTATGTCTTAATGTCAGTTCAGGTTGGCATTTGTGCACGCAGCCTCCCTTTTCTTTTTCTTAGTCATTAATCATTATTAGTGGAGATGTGTCAGAATTCATAGTTAGATTCAGCCCTTACCGTGTTTCTCATTTCTTGATAAGTTTTGTGTTTTGGAGCTCCATGAAAAAAACATCAATCTGCTTTGGGTTTTGTTTTCATGGTGTAAAAAAGTGACTTGTGGCAATAGGTAATTGAATTTCCAGTCTGTTTTCCTCTGGGAGGTTGAAATAATACATTGGATATTGCACTAGTGATGATGCTTTATCTGCTATAGCCACCAGTGTGAAAAAACTGGACAAGGGTTTCGCACCTGAAAATCTCCGATGCTGCATGAGATAATGTTGCTATGAACCAGACATCCATCCTAGCATGGATCTCCTTTGGGCTTAGCCATTGAACCTGCAAAAAAACCCCAAAAAACCAAAAACCCAAACAAAACAACCAACAGAACAAACCAGACAAAAATGGACCAAGAAGGTTACAGGTTACACGTAGCTTTATCAGGAAATCACCCGTGCAGGGTTTTTTTCCCTTTTCCTATGGTTGGTGCCAAAGGAGCAGAACACCCTACATCGGGGAGAGAAGTTCACTATTGTTGGGCAAATACTTTTTCAAAAACGGAAGGAACGTCATCTCTGACTTTTCTTTCTTAGTTGCTTTAACTCGAAAAGACTGCAGTCCTGCTATAAACCTTACGAAAGCTGGACTGCAGCCGGGGAGGATGGAAGAGTTACCCAAGCACGTGCTCCCAGGCCAGCGTCCCCCGCAGTTGCACATCGTATGCGCGGTGTCCTAAAGCCAACCCGCCGTTGATCACACACGATAGTTCTGGCACCAGGGACGGAGGGACGAGTGAACCCACAAGATTGCTAAGACGTGGTTTTGCAGCTAATACGAAATCTTGCCAGCTGTCTGGAAAAAATGTCACAGTGGGTAGGCTGCAACTGCAACTGTATTTTTACCTACTTCTCTGATTTTTTAGAAGTGTGATTTCAAAACAAAGTATTTAGTAGGACTCAAGCTGACTTCATGGCTACATCTTCTTTTCTTCCTCTCTGCGTGATATTCCGTCCATGGTTCGCTACGTGGTGCAATTTTGATTTTTCTCCTCATCACAAGTCTAATGGCTGAATGGTGATAAGTTTGTAGCTTTGAAGAGATTTTCTTGGCAGTTTCAGTCTATATTTTTGACAGGAAATCATTTTCTCCCTTGAAATACGATTGCTGGGTTACATGAGTGCAGACTACGCACCGCTCAACTGCTGTTTGTCTGCTGTCTTTCTGGTCTTCTGAGAAGGCCAAACTGCCCCAATGCGAAACATTAAATTAGATGAATGCTGCAGGAAGGGAATAACAACATCATTTTCTGTGATCTCTTGCGATTTTATTTTACCACTTCTTATCTGAAAAGCATCTGCAGTCCCACTTGGAGTCAGGAATTAAATTTGTTTAGAGACAGTTTTTCCCATATATGGAAAACAAATGGAACTGACTCCGTTTGTGTGGGGTTTTTTTTAGTGGAAGATCAGTGTGTTCTGCTACAGATGTTTGCAAATGAGCAAACCAGCAGAATATGTGGACCTCATCTTAGATCTACAGCAATTCGCCCCATCACGTGGCCTGTATCATTTGGCCAAACCTTGTGTAGTCCACATCAAATGTGTAGCACTGACCTTTCAAGGGCGTAAACCTTGTGTCTGGTGTGGTTTTCATCTACAAATTGCTGCGGGTCCTACTTACTCCAGAAAATGGATAACTTTAACTCTTACTAAGGGAGGCAAATCCAGCGTTTGGAGGTAAATAATTTGATGCAAAATATTGTTAACAGTTGAGATTTATAAAAGCATGCAAGATCGTTTCTTTCAGTAATGGACAGCCACGTAGACAGCCAGCCAGCAAAACCCATCTATTATTGCAGAGTGACGTCCGCAGTTTTACGGTCAGCACCCCGGGCCCATCGCTAAGGCTCCAGGCGCTGCCGCTGGCCGTGAGCGGGCAGCGGGGCAGCTGCGCCTCCTCCCTACACGCGGGAGTTGGCAAAGCTGGGGAGACGGACCACTGAAGAGAAGCAAACGGCGGAAATGATGAACCGAAGAGAGAAGAAGTCTCACCTAGCCAGCGCCAAACACAGCGTTTCTAGGCTAACCTTTTATTCCCCAATTCTGTTTAATGAAAATCTTCATGGTGCTCGTGTGAGTAATGGCTGAGGAACGAGAGGGAAGAGGGGCTCAGCCCTGCCGAAGCCCGGAGAAGCTCTGTCACCGCCTTCCGCGGGCTCCTCGCTGCAGAAAGCTACAGCTGTCATCTTTGATGCTCTATTGAACTTGCTAACGTAATTGTAAAGATCATCTTGAAGTAATTTGATTTCTGTCTTCATAAAGTCACGCAAGTGTTGCTGATTTGTGTACTTGCTGTGTTTATTTTTGTTGCAAGTTCAGTTCTAGTCCATTTAATCAGTAGGCCAGAGGGTCATCTCCCCTCTCTCTGCGCCAAGCCACCAGGAATTCCTCCGCGCAAAGTACAGTCGGCTGCGGCAGCGGGGGCCGAGCTGTGCCCGTCCTCAGCGGGCGCTGGAGGTGATGGTGGGGATCAGAGCCCCCCTGGGCACCGGCGCCAGGGTCCCTGGCCAGCCCCTCTGGGCACTGGTGGCAGCGGCCAGAGCGTAAATCCCCACCGCATGGTCCCAGCTGTCACCCGGGAGATGTGAGACCATGTGAACGCCAACAAATCTTGTTAATTCTCCTGAAACGCATGCGGTTATAACCCTGTTAACAGCACAGTATTAATTAACTGAGCGGTGCTTGGATTAGGTACTTATTTAACTTCCCTAACACGTGTTCATAACCCATAGCAACTCAGAACACGTCGTGCTCCAGGAAAACGGAATCAGGAGACTTGTAGATTTTCTTAAGGAAAGAAGATCTTCACCCCGCGTAGACCGGTATTGCCTAATCCCTGTCCCCACGCGTTCTGCAGTCCTGCCAGTGATGCAGCCTGCGTTTTCCCTGAGAAGAGGAGAGGTCAGCAGGCTGAGGGAATTTAAACACGAAATCTGGAATATACCTCTAGCTCTTCCAGGTAACACACTGCTTAGAGGCTGCCAGTCTCAGGTTTCTGCGTGAAGGGAGAGGATGGACGGTATAAAGCGGGATATAAGGAAAAGAGACGCACAGAAGGCTGAGTCAACATAGTAGTAAAGGTATACATCAATAAACACTTTATAACTAATAGTTTCTGGCTCAAATACAAGCAATGCACGCTCTAGTCCTATTTGCCGCTCTTGAATTAGACTCGCCTTTACCTGGGGACGTTTTACTTGACAAAGTAGGTTGATTTTTATCAAATGAAAATGGCTTTTGTAAAACGCTGTTCTGACAATTACCGTAAATGCTCTCATGGCAATCGCATTTTTCTGTAACGACAAAAATTTTCATGGCAATGGGATGCAGTACGTTAATGTGGGTTTTACAAGCGTTCTGAGTTTCCTGAAATCCATAGAAGAGCATCAGATCATGCAGTCTGCGTTTCCCAGACTGTTAAGGGTAGTCTGCACGGCACAACCCAGAGAATGAGTTAAATACACGGAATAGTACGGTTGTAGCGGTGAGGTGCTCCGCACGGGCTGATGGGGGGAAATTGGGAAGTTAAACTGCAGGTAGGGAATAGGAAACCCCTAGTGCCGCCATCCGCAAGACTTTGTTGGCAGCTGTGAGCTGCTGCAGTAGGGTTCGCTCAGGTGGATGCAGCTGCCCAGCGCCCCGTGGTGCAGAAGAAGATGAAGCTCCCTCGGCCCTACTCGCCTGGTTTGGGAGAAGGATTCCGGGTAGCCTAACAGAAGATTATTTGTACTGCCTCAAAATGCATCCCCGGCCTCTCCGGGTTTTGGGGTTAGGCTGTTAAGCAGGGGTAGGGAGGCAGGAGTTATTTCTGACCTGTGTGGGTGACCGGCTAAACCCCTAACGCCTGACGTTAATCCAAGCGTGGGTCTGCAGGAGTTTGGAGTAGTCTGCGGGCGGCGTGGGCACTCCTGTTCTTATTAGAAAAAAGAGAGTGAATGGGAGTGGTGCGGGCACGCTGGGCCGCGGGGGGAGGATGTGGTGGCTACGGAGTGAGGACAGTGCCGCGCAGCAGGGCCCTGCACCGAAAGCAAACCTGCAACTCCACCCCGGGAAAAGCAAGAGCCTTGCGTGTCTGTCTACGTTTCATTTTAGCCTGTGTGTCTGCAAGGCTGTAAAGTCACCACCAAGAGATTATTTTTTCCCATGTGTTAGTACCTAAAATCATCAATCAAGACACCTCTCAGCAGCTTCCTAATTCCCATGCCTACGAGTCAGCAAGGGGCTTAGCTTGGTAAGTAGGTGCTGAGATCCAATACGCAGAGCCCATCGCATCGTCTGAAACGATGTTTATGAGCAAGTGCCGGTGTTTGCAGTATAAACGCAAGGACTTTGAGGAGCGCTGCTGCAGTGTTTGCTCATGGAGAATGAATAACTTGGTAGAAAGCAAAGTATCGTAAAATATGAGCCTCTCAATTTAATCAAAATTCTTTCTTAAGCTGTTGCCCTCAAGAAGTCCCGGTTCCCGAGTTGAATCAATACCACCTTATTTTGTGGAAGTGACTACTCATTCCGTGTGGAAGTTTTGCTTCAGTGATTATACATTTAGTGGCATTCTAAGTGCATTGAATAAACTGTAAACCCAGTACCTCTAAAAAAGGAATAAAAATCAGAGATAACAAACACTTTTTCTGAACTGGGGTGTGTTCGCCAAGCACCTTGTTGGCGCGTTTCTGATTTCTTGCCAGTGGTGGACTTGCAACCTTCCATACGAAGAACTACTACTACAATTTTATTCTTACATGTTTGGGTTTTTTTTGTTTGTTTTTTTTTTTTTTTTTTTTTTTTTGTTTTTGTTTTTTTTTTCCCAGAAAACAGCTGTGTGATTTGGGGTTAGCTTTAGGATTTAGTTGGATGCTGTTGCAAACTGTGTCGTTACTGTGAGCTTGATCCTGCGGTTGGCACATGCGCTCGAGCTAGCGGTGTTACATGTAAAGAGAGAGAAATCTGGTCTTTCTCAAAAGATAGTTACCTATGAATGATGTGGATGTCGTTGAATATTTCTGTGCTGCTGCAGATCAGGTTTAAAAGAAAACCTTTACAAACCTTTTTTTTTTTTTTTTTTAATCACTGAATTTGAACAAGATGCAATCTACGCACCAAGTAGCCTGAATAGCACCCTGCCTACTCGTGTATGCTTTTAAAAAGCACAAAGGCTCGTACCAACGCGGATAGGACTTATTTTACGCACAATGCCTTTTCAGTCTGACTTCTGTTATACAGAGGTATTTGAACTCACAGGCTACTAAGAGAAAACACATGGTCAGCTGAAACATGAGAGAGCCTTTTAAGCAGCAGTGTCTTTCAAGTCCGCAGCCATTCCCCATTGGCCTGGGAGCCGCCGGCTCGCAGGCGAGGGCGAGGCCTCGGCCGTCGTCTGGAAAGCCACCGCGGCCGCGCCGGGGAGCGGGTGGGTTGGTGGGAGGTAGAGCCCTTCCCAGCCGGGCGTCCGTCGGTGCTCGAGGTAGCGTTGGGCCTCCCCGGGCGCCATCTTGGGTGAAGGGGTGGGCTGGCTCGCTGCGGCTTTCGACGGCGTTTCTGGAGGAGTAGCGTCCTGGCTGAATTCCAGCTTAATTAAGGTGGGATGGGAAGAGCCGCCGGCTCCGTGTGTCTCCCACCTACTTTCTGCTTTCGTTGGTAGAAAGAGCCAGCGAAGGGAAGGTGTTTTCCTTCCCCGCGTAGAAGCCTCAGTTTAGGGTGGAGGTGCTTTTCTTTGACTTCACAGGAGACTTTGATGATGTGCCAAGCTTAAAAAAAAAAAAGGAGACGCTATTTTCCTACTATATTGTATGTCTTAGATCCAATGAGAAAAAATGATTTTCTTAAATTGCATGGGATGTTTGTGGGATTTGGTCCCTGGGCAATAGCATGTGGTTTTAGGGCTCTGCATGTCTCATTAGTTTTACATAACCTCCTGCTCTTTCCTGATACCGCATCCCCCAAACTTTTCATCTTTCTCCCACTTACGTTCCCGTGCCTTGCGCTGTCACCACCCACCCCCTCCGTTTGTGAGAACATCTTCCCGTTTTTGTAGTAAACAGACACCTACTTTTTCTTTCTTCAGGAACCGTCTTTACAACAAATCCTTCCTTTAAGGCTTTTGTTGGTAAATCACTCGGATCTGTACAAATTTGATGCTAGACTTTCAAGAATCTGGTGGTTATCTGTTATGTACTATCCTGTCAGCACATTTAAAGACCTAAAAATGTTTTACTCGTGTAGGGCTATAACACAATTCAGTAACAGTGTCTGCACAACAAAGAGCAGAGCCCCTTGTAACGTATTTGGGACACAATGTCCCAGTCCCAGTACATTTCGTGGTGTGGTCAATCTATACTTTCCTTGGGGAAGGAAATAAATGTGAACTATGTACTGTACAGAGCTGAGAATTTTGCTGGTACTGGATAAATTGCAAAACAATATAACTGCCTCTCCAGCACTAATGATCAGAGCCACCCCTAATTACGCTAGTGCCTTGGGCGAAGGGTTTTTATAGTGTTGCTGCTCCAGCTCCAAAGACCACGCTATTCGCACCCTGGTGCAGCAGCCGCGGCTGTTGCCCAGCTAACATCAAGAGCCCGTCTCCGAGGCGGCATCGTGGTATCGGCACACCTCGTTCGAGGCTGCCGAAGTCGCTTGTAGGTAAAGAGGTTTCTGTGGAGGGCAGAAAGATCTATTAGCCCTAATTTTGAAGTGATTACAACTGAGCATGAGAAAACTTTTTGTTTCCACTTCACTTAGCAAAATGCAATCAGTTCCATATTTTCTGGGGAACAATACTCTAGATGACATCACAAAACCAGCCTAATGCCTGCAGTCCCAGGCAGATTTGGTTGGAAACAAATTTTCCATGTAGCCATTTTGTACAGCCTCGGGACACAACCAAAAATCCCTGCTCTTTTGAAGGCAGAGAATAAATAACTTTAAATTTCTCCCATTGAATTTCGACATGTTTCTTTTATTGCAAAACTTGGATTTTCATGCCCTTATTTGAATTGTACAGTAAAATCTGTTACTTGCCAGCATCCCACCCACATATAGTGCTACGTCTCATGGAAGTCATCACTTAGTTGGAAATGTGTGCACCATATGCATACACTCAACTCCAAAAGTAGCACCCAAGGGTTTTTTAAACTCAGCCCATAATCTGTAAGAAAAATATAAAAGATAAAAGAGAATATTTTAAGATGCTATAAAATGTTTTAGAAACTATTTTAAACCTCTCTCTGTTATAAGGAATCCGAGGAACATTCATTTTTCTCCACAAACAGGAGAAAAGATAGGAGACTGTCCAAAAACTTTTGCAAGCATTTTTATTGCGTTGCAGGAATAGGAAACGGGAGGGAGCGGGGGGGTGGGGGGGGTGTTTGTTTTCCCAGCTAGAGATATCTAAAAGTTTGGAATCCTTAGGAATAATACATACGTTGACATATTTCTGGTTGGGCAACCTTAAAAGAACGGACTGCGTGGAAGGTCCTAATTGCACATTAATGTTTTAACTCTGCCATTTAAAAGAATGCTGCATACAGTGCTGCTACCTTTGTAGCAGCTGCAGTTACTCTTCCTTAACACAGAAGGGTTTCCCGGTTGTACATACCATTTCTGCACATCAGTCACCTGCTTTGGGACCCGCCGTAGCCTGCTGTTCTGTGGCCGAGGGGAAGCTGTCCTGGAAAAATGACTTTCCCTTTCTGACGCCGTGCGTTAGATGGGAGTTTGTTATTCTTTTGAAAATGACTTAAATATTACGAAGAGGACTAAGGTAAAAAGGACATTTGTGAAAGGGCTTCAGAAACAAGAAGAGGCAGCGTGGGTATCAGGTATCTGCATTGGGGGTAGTTCTGGTTGGGTAACATTTTACATCCTGTTGGCTCAGAGCTGTATGACCGCGCAAGGTAAAAGGCGAGGGAAAGTCAGGCAAGTAGCATTAAACAATGTTCACTTTATTTTGATAGCTGGGTGTGCATCTTTTGTTTGAAGCAAGAGATCAAAACCTAATACCATCCCCGTATCAACCTGTTCCACCCCTTCACTTTGCGTTGCTACTTTAAAAAAAAAAAACAAAACCAACCCCCAGCAAAAAAAGAGAGAGAAAGGCACTCCAGGAGATGGAAGGAGCTGGGGTCAGTGCTAAAAAAATTCAGCTCATTCTGGTAACTGATGGCCTCAGCAGTAACTGGTGCCAGCCATACCGGTGACGTGGCCTCGGCGTCCTGCTCGCGGCTCGTGCTCTGGAGAGGCTCTTGGTCTTTCCTGAAACTGTTCTCTCCTCATTTTAGCTCTCACAGTCACTGCATTTGTTTATGTGTTTTTGCTGTTCCAGGCAATAGCTCATTATTTAATCAGGAAACCTTTTTTTTTTTCCCCTTTTTTTTTTGTTTTTGTTTTGTTTATTTGTTTAAAGGCACACTTACATGTGTCATTCATCAACTTGAAACTGGGGGGAAGGGGGGGGCAGTTTTTTCTCCTTTTTTTTAAGTTTTATAAATGCTTTTGGTGACTCTCTGGCAACTCCGCCTGTGACAGTCACCTGCATGCTCATTAACTTTGTCAGTTTTCAAGTAAGAAATTCCAGGTAGTTGTTAATTAAATCCCCCAAATGACCAGGCCTTGTCTGAAAGCTATTTATACAAAAAGCACATATCACGGACAGCTATTACAATTAAATTATTACATATATTAAAATACAGCCAAATGCGCTTAAAAACTCAGAACAGATGTATGTGCAGACATTCACATCCTAGACTTCGGAAGAATTTGTTCTTCCAAAGAAGATTGCTCCACAGCTACTTGCTACAGCTCCTGTGCCTCTGCTCCTGCCGCGCTGGTACCCGTCCCTGGCAGACGTGGTGCAAGGCAGGGGTGGACGGGTGGGGATTCCTGTGCTCCCAGACCTGCTATAATGCGCGTCTTGGTCTAAATTCCTGTGGCTCGTGGCAGGAGATGGGCCTGGAGCAGGGGAGGGAGGTGACCGGCTCAGCCCCCCCTGCTGCCCCGATGTGCCCCTCGGCAGGGTCACGGCGCTTCAGCCCCTCTGCCCACCACGGCAGCCAGCCCTGCTCAGGGGAGGCTCAGGACGTCAGGGAGGGGACGCGGCCCTTTCCCTTTGCTCTTTATCCTGCTGCAAAGGTCAGTGGGCCTTGAGTGATGCTTTACTGTCTCCAGAGATCCCAAGGACCCTGAAGCATTGGATAAAGCTTCTCCACCGACCTCTTAGACTACCTCCTGGACAACTTAATGCCACAGGAGCATCACAAAATACAATCCTAATACCTCTCCAGAGCTGATAAATTACTTCGAAGTTAAAACAATCCACAACGGATTTTTGTCGTTACATAGATGGATGCTTTTTATGAACTCTTTGTTGGAATGCTGAGTTTTGGAATTCCCACCATAGGAGTTACTGGTTGCTCCGCTTACTGCTCTTGTGTTTAGTAACATCTCAAGAGTTTTGCGGGTATTGTCCGTTCTGTTCCTGAAATGGTAGCTGGCTTGTATCTGGAAAGGCAGTCGGGAACCAAGAGTTCTTAGAGTCATAGAATCACAGAATGGTTCGGGTTGGAAGGGACCTTAAAGATCACCTAGTTCCAACCCCCCTGCCCTGGGCAGGGACACCTCCCGCTAGACCAGGTAGTTCCCTGGCCTGGTGCTGGCTTTCATGTATTGGTAAATAGTGGTTGTGACTTTACAACTTGAATTAAAATTAGGTCAAACTCTGAGACCTTCCCATGAAGAAGAGAGCATGGTATGCCGCGGTGGCAGCTGTGCCAGAGCAAGAGCCACCACCTCTCAGCAGGGTGAGGGGCAGCCCTGCCCCATGGAGACCTTCTCCTGGAGAGCCGGGAGCTGCGCGTCGCTCTCGCGAAGGTAAAGGGAGCTGCCTTGTCTCAGAACTGCTGACATCCAGGCCCCTGCTTCTGCTGATAAAAGAAACACTTAAAGTAGCAGGATGACAGATTATAGAGGCTCATTTAAATATATACTATTAACACTACACCTTAGAAAAATTAGGATGTGTCTTTCTTATGCAAACAAATTCAAACCCTGTGTATTTTAGTCTCCCTTCAAGTTGTTTTTTTCTTTTTGAGAAGGTGAATTACTGAAATATGACTTGCACTCAGTTTATGTAGTTTACTTAAGCATTTTCAAATTGAAATGTACTTGAGCTTCTAAGTAATACGCAGGGGCTTCCTTCCCGTGATGTTATTACCAGCTGTCTACTTTTTACGGGCGTTTACTCCATCTCACGAGTAGGAATCCTGAGGGTGCTCTCTGCGGAATTTTGTGTATTCACCCAAATGTTTTGATTTTCATTTTTATGGTGAACTTTACATTCATTTGTATAACTGATGTGGTCTTGGAGTACACAAGCATTTGATAACGGCCAGAGAAATTTGTGAAGCGGGGAGCGTACTCATCTTCCTGCCAGCTGCCGTGACGTGACCCGTAAGAGTCACTGCAGCTCTGGCAGGGCTACAGGCTCAGCTAGAGGCGAGCCATGCTTGGCTCGCAAGAACCAAGTCAATATGGGTGCTCAAATGGCGTAGACGTGGATGTCTGCTCATAACTGCTTTGGGGGCCTGGACTGGTTGCTTTAGCTGCTCTGAACCCTGCCAAGTGGCCCTGGGGACTCCAGGGAATGTTCCAGCAGGTGGGAACCCCTTTAGACAAGGAGATGCCCTTTTTCTCGGAACAAAACAAGCGCAGGGGCCCAGCAGCGTTGTACCAGCACATCTGGTACCAACAGCACGCACCACTCGAGGGTATACGGTCCTCTTAAGCCCTGACGCAGACGTGAAAGGTAAACCGTGACTCTCTTGCTCAGCGCTGAACTCATCCCGCCTTCTGAGCAGCAGAGAACGCAAATCTATTGCAGCAACCCCACGGGCACAGAGATGGTGCGTTGCCCAAGTTGGCACTATGGCTATCGCGCTGCGGGCTCCCCCGAGCCCGGTGCCTGGCTCTTTCATAGACACGGGACGTCAGGGAATTAATTGGAAACAAGTTTGGTTCTTGGTTATTTCTGTGAGAAAGTAGCATAGTCAGAGACGAGTGAAAGATCTGGTGTCTGTTAAAGCTCCTGTTGAGAAATAGCGTATTACAAGTGACTTAATTCGAGTATAGGAATTTGGAGGAAATGTACAAGGAAATACATATAATATATCAAATTATGTATGCCATCCATTGGGAAAATTTCTTAAGCACTGAAATCTATATACTTACTGCATTGCTTTCTTTTAAGAAAAAAAAAGTTACATTTTCCTTGCAACACACGGTGCTGTATTTGGATCGCTCGTGTTCTTGGCGTGCCCCGATCTCGGCACTTTTTTCCAGCAGAGAATTAGCCTGATTGAGAAGCAGGGTTCATACCCTCGTATGTTCCTCTTCCATTGGAACTGAATTATATTTTTAACACTTTATTTGTTCCTACCATATTTACATAATTGGAATTTCTTTGTAATATTTTTATTGCACAAACAAAGTGAGAAATTGAACATTTTGGCCGAATTAGCCTACTTGATGTTAGTTTGGCTAGCACGTTAATTTTCTCAGTTTGACCTGAAGTAGCAATTACATCATGATGAAAGTCAAACACACGTTTTGTCTATGTATTGCTTGTGTTTGTTAGTGAGTTTGGTGTGTGGGGTTAAATATTACTTTCACTTGATTTATTATTGTTATTTATGGCACGCTCTTTTTGACTGTGTATGCATACATGTATATGCATATAAACACACACACATGTTAGGTTACACAAAAGATGGCAGTGTGTGGTAGTAAATACATTTCTTGGCATGAACTTGGAATGTCAGCAATACTCATGAGTAGCAAATTCAATTCTTGCCAAGCTAACATAAGAAGATATGCAAATATTTAACGTTATATATAGTTGTTTTATGGGCTGCAATCTGCACGCGTGTTCTCTTTATACTGCTTTTGTTGGGAGAGAGATAACTACTTCTTCAAATTAAAAATCTGAATTAAAATTCTGTGTACTGGGGAAGCTGCCATCCCATGAGTGGTCTTTTTCCTGAAGAAATCCTTCCTGCTAGCGATGGGAATTAGCTCGGCTGAGGGCAAAGAGAAAAAGGGACAGAGTTTCTCTGCTGCCTCCTCGGGTCATATCAAAGTCCAAGCCTGTAAATACTTATGTATGTATTTAACTTTGGTACTTTGAGTACTCCTAATGATTCAAATGAGATTCCTCATGGCAGAGTAGTTAATCATGGGAAAAAATGTTTGCAGGTTTGGGTCCCAAGGCTCTTGTTCCTCTTCAGCTGCACCATTTCAACTTTTGGTATTCTTTTATAGCCCTCATGCGTGGGAGTAGTACGTAATGATCAGGTTATACCCTGTCTTACAAAGCAATAGCAAAATATTTTTGTACGTAGAAGAAGTGATTATTTTTCTTCTGGGTGTCTATTGTTGATCTAAATATTCCTCTTAATTCAACTGCTTTAAAACATTGATTATATATATACTGGAGAAATCCGAAATGAAAATTGCAGGACGGGGACACTCGTTGGAGGAGAATGAAATACAACGTGTTATCATGATGAAGCGGCTGGTTTAATTCTTTATTTTTAAACTCTCATTTAACTGTACTGCGCTGTCATATATTCCTTAGGAAAAAACGTTAATGCTGATTTAATATGCATGCAGTAATCAGAATCTTGCAAGCCGTTTGTGATGTTTGGGTTGATAGGACCCAGCTGTTCGATGGCATTTATAGGTATGCTTAATGCAAATATTTAATCCTGGTTCATCTAAAGGTGGTCTATTAAAAAGCAAAATGAAACATGGTGGATAAAATAGTAATGCTTCTTCCCTTAAACGTATCAGATAATGTACTCTTAATTTAGATACTGGTATTTAAAAATGATTGTTTGATTTTTCAATTTAAGTGGCGTTCTGTGGGAAATGCAGTGCCGATATTCTCCCGCGTGTTGCACTGCAAGTGGTGGTGTGTCGTTGTGGTAGGCAGCACAGCGCTGGAGCAAACCGACTGACATCTCAAATTAGCTCCTAAGTGCTTTGTAATATCTCTTGGAGATGAAGGGGAAAACGGGGATTTTGTGATTTCCATCTTGATTAGCAGGACTCTTTATGAATTTATGAAAAGCTTCAGTTTAATATCGAGTTTGTTTCATCAGCTATTTGTTTGGAGGATTGCTGAGAACGTCGCACATGCCTTTTGGGTTATTTTAAATGGACAGATTTGCTTTAAAAGAGGTTTTAATCTTTATCACATCTGTGGTGGATTTACTACACTTCCTGTCAAACGTTTTCTAAGGTAATGAATATAACATTAACAAAGCCTACTTTTTATGTGTCAGTCAACAGGACTTGATTTTTTCCCCCTCTTATTCCATTAGCATTTTTTTCGCCTTTTCCTAAAATATTTGTACTTAATTGCATTTAAAAAAGTAAACTAGATGAGAAATACTTTAAAGTGAACCATCAAAGGTACCTGGATAGCAATATAAACTATAATAGTTACTAAAATTTGATTCAAGCATACATTTAAGTTTCTAGAGAAGTTTTTAAAATCAAAGTAAAGAAAATTGGGTATGTGCATTATTATCTGTAGTTTAGAATACCCTTGTGCTTTGTATTCGTATATTTTCCAAAAATATATTAGTCGTTTACATATCTCTATTTTATAAATGCAAGTTAGAAGAATACTATATACGCAAATAAAATTACAGGGCACAGACCTTCTTAAATATTCTTATCATCCATTTGGATAGTTTTCAAGGGACAGTGCCGAATGTATATTCTTTATACGCAGCTCTTTGCCCTGGAGTGAAACATCGCTCTTTTGCACTTGTCCAGAGGCGCGGTGGCCTGAGTTTTCTGCCATTTCTTTCCCATCTGGAAATTCAATCCACCTTCCCGTGGGCTGCCTCTTCCCCACCGCGCAGCTCCGAAAGGTGCTGGTGGGGGGAACTGGCCGTTTTCCTGTTGCTGCAGAATGGCATGCTGTGATTTAAATAATCCATCCTTGAAACTTGGACCTTGCCTTTTTGGTAATAGATTATTCCTAAATGAACCTTAATGAGAGTGCCGGCAGGTAGTTAACAGCAGCAAAGGCAATCTTTCTGAGTATATGTCAGAGCCGTAAAACTTAGGAAAGTAAAATATAATGAGGTTTTTCGCCTTATCTGCAAGGTGAAAATGATAGCAATAGAAATGAATGGATTTGAGGACCTCATGGACTTCTGTTTATTTACTTGATAAAAGTTACGGCTTGCACCACACATCAGTGGAGCAGTCATTTTTCCTGGACTTTTAAGCAGCTGTTTCATCTGACCCGTAAGCCTGAGCTCAGATTTAGCCCTTGCTGCTAAACCTGGTACCTCCCCCAGTTCCCGTGGTTAACAAGTGCCGTGAATCCAGTTCCAGGAAGCGTTCGCATTTGAATGTTTGCTGACAAACTTTTCCATTGCCGTTTTTTTTCCCTTGTGTCAAGGGCGGCCATCACCTGCGGTTACCCCTGTTACGGCTGAAAAATGTCATCACGAGAGAGAGAATAACCCCCTTTCCTTTGGTAGGACCTGCTGTATCCTCCTGGGCGCAGGGTTAGACCCTGAGATGGCTTTTCCGTGCGCAGCGGAGGCAGGTGCTCCCCGGGGCTGGGGCAGGTGGCTCCCGCAGGGCGGCTGGAGCGGAGCCACGCAGGGGACAAAGCCCTGGCCTGTCACCGCTGCTTAATCTCCCCCTTCCCCTGTCGGAGCAGCGGCTCTGGGTCTCCTGTACCCAGGCTTGGATGGTCCAGGTTGTGCCCTCACCCAGGCACCTGACAAACGCCCTGAAACCTGCACTATCAAACCTGTATTTTTGGCAAGTTGAACAGCAGCGGCAGTAAAATTAGCTCTCTGTAAGTATTGCGAAGCTCTGCGTGGAGCCTGGCTCGGTTTTGTACTCGTTAAAGCTTTCTCACAGGGTGTTTTGGGTTGAATTCTTCTTGGGACTTGGACTTAGACGGGAGTGAAGACAAGATGCCTCAAACAGGGCAGTGACAAATGCGAAAAGAAACAGTGAAAAATGAGGAGACAAGGATCTTAAGGAAAAATCATAATAAACATCACATACAGGCTACCCACTTGTGCCAGCTCAGCTTTCAGGGTGTTTTTCTAGCCTCTTTTAATATATAGCCCAGGCTTCCCTTCAGTTAGGAAAAACATTAAAAATATATTAATCATCCTTAAACAAAAAAACATGTGCTTGAATGACAGGGGGAAAGCATGCAACATCAAAGTAGATGTTTCTGAATTTCGAATACCCCCTCCGTACCCTTCTCCCAAAGTCATTCCTAAAATTTACAACGCATCTCTGCGATCCCCGAGCCTGGCACCGGTGCGTGCGAGCCGGCGTGCGTGGCAGTGGGGCTCCGGCCCGCCTGCAGGGTCTGCTTATTTATGGGGACGGGTGTTTGCAAGATGATGCCCGCGCTTCTTACCCTCTGTATCGAGGCCTAAATAATACAGATTTAGGAAAGCGTTCTTGTGAAGAGAGGACTGCGCTTCCTCTCGTCGCAAATGACATGGAGTAGCTGCGCGTTAGGAATGAAGAGGCAGCATGACCTTTAGCTTGCCTTTTATGTGGGGAGTTGCTTGTCATCCGCGGCAGCAGCGTTCAGTGACGGAACGGACAAGAATGCAGCAGGGTAACGGGAACAAACCTATTCGCGTGCAACTTGTGGGTATCCAAACAAGCTGAACTGGAGCTGTAAATGTAAAGCAGTTGCTCGACGCACTAAAACCGTTCTTGTTCACCAGGCACCGAAAGGTCTCTGTTTATGCAACATTAGAGCAAATCAGGATTAGAAACCCAATGTTTTTAGCACTGGAAAAAAGGTGAGTGGTCCCTATTCCAACAAGCTGACTGGCTAAGGCTTTGCACAGTGGCCTGTGTTAAGTGTAACGCCCTGATTTAGAAAGGCTTAAACAGGCGTTTTGTCTGTCCTCTTTTCAGAAGCCATGTGGGCATTTTAAACAGCTGCTTCACTGGTGTTCTTGAGCAGGAGATGCTGAAGACGCTTCCTGACTTCTGTCAGGGGGAGGAGAGGGGAAGAGGCAGCCAACTGGATGGAAAAAAAAAGGATTTCAGGATAGAAATTTGTGCATATTTACTCTCACATGCAAATCAAGAGAGTTCGCCTCGTGTCAGAATGATTACCTTAAATTTGAAATTTCTGTACTCAATAGATATTGCACTTGGGAAAAACGGGCAGGCTGATGTCAGAGGAACATGCTATTGCATTGAGTGTAAAAGAAACCAGATTCTGAGAATTTCTGCTTACTTTGATTATTATCATCTGGTTGATACAATGGTTGTCTGAGAGAGAAATGTTTTGAGAAAAGGCCCTCTGAACTTGTTCAAGGTGAACATTCGATGTGACCGGAATGAGACATTCACGTGTGAAGTGAATGACGAGGTGCTGTGTTTAGCAGGAAGGAGAGTCAGTTTAATAAGACACCAGAGCAAGTAAATGAGGCTAAGGGGTTCACTCGTCACTTTGTGGGTGGTTTCCACCCATGCATGTATCACAGCAGCCCCTGGAGAGTCTCGTCTCATCCCAAAGGTAAGAGGCTGCGCCGTGGCAGCTTTAGGCAATTTATGTGCAATTGTCAGAGAAGACAAAGTCAAAAAGCTGTATTTTACCCTGGGAGCAGAAGTGGTGAGAAGTTGGGGGAGTTCATTCCCCAGCCTTGAGCCATCTTCGAGCTATCCTGATCTCTGGGAGCTTCCCGTTGGGGTGGAAGGGTCCCCTGCACCGCGTAACAGACTCCTGCAGAATATATTGCTTTTTCTGCACGCTCCCCTGGCAGAGATCAAAGCCATCAGCACCCAGTCCTCCCTTGGTGCTACAGATCCTCAGGCCACTGTGCAGAGAAAACATCCCCTTTCCCTGTTTCGGTTTTCTCAGACGTGCAGAACTATTCTTAGAATTCCCGTTTCTGGCCTGATTATCTACTTTGTCTATCTTGTATCGTAGCACTTTATTTTCCTTGAGCAACATATTAAACATGCCAACATATCCAGCACAGCTAATTTGCAGACCAGCAAACTTGTTTTCAGCACCTTCTAATCTCTTAGAAAAAGACTCCGCTTTATTTTCAATCGCAGAGACAGTCTGTGAGGAGCCTAGCCTTTCACGTATCAAATCCTGCTCTGCAGCACTACTTGTTTCACGTCTAATGTACCCATCTCCCACACAGGACTTGCAAGAGTGGATACGATTCCCTGTACTGTAGGCTGCCCGACTGCTTGGGTGGTGTCGGACGTTTGTTTTTAAACATGATGAAAACAGAAGTCCTGCTTGCCCCTTTCTCAAGTGGCACCTCAGCAATCATAAGAAATTTCCCAAAGAGGCACAGCCAAGCGGCCAGAGAGCAGCGACTGCGTGTTCTGGCTGTCTCTCCCTCCCCTGGGAGCTGATCGAGAGGTAGAGGTGAACCTTGGGCTTGTGTTTTCAAAAGTATAACAGGTGAAAAAAAGAACTAGATACATTAGTGGAGACTGAGTCCTTCAGGGGCTGTTAGGACCTATGGTCCAGGTGCAGCGCCCAGGTCTGGATGTCCCTGTGCCACCTTATGATTGGAAGTTAGGAGGGCAGATGTTGGAGCGAGTAGCACTGCGCACTCATCAATAAGCGTATCTTCTGGTGATCCTTCCTGCCCTCTCCTTGTCTGCTAGGGGCTGCTGGCAGAGGACAGAGCTGGAGGAATCTTTGATTCGATCCGGTACTGACAGGCTTACATGAAAGCCTTGGGTCTCGTCTTCTTAAGGAGGTAAGCGAGATTCTGTCAAAACGGAGAGGCCACTCACACTACTTGAAATCCACGTCCCTGTTTATCATCCTCCTGGTTATGTGTTGTAGAAGACCTCAGAGGCTGGAGAGCACCAGGAACTCAAAACCTGTGCTGCAAGGCATATAGTGCATGCAACTATGGGTCTAAAACTTCCCGTGACACATCCAGTATTATCTGCGACTCCTATCACCTTGTTTAGCCCCTGAAGAAGACAAAGATAAATGCTCTTTTCTCTCTATGCTAATTGGAGCGAGGAGGGAGATAGCTGGTAAAACCTACTGATAAGATTTAGACCGAGGTGCCAACAATTCCCAAGAAGATGTGGAACATAAAATGTAAAGCTTTTCCCAGAAGAGCAATTTCTAGCCACGCTGCTAATTCTGCAAGACAAATGCAAGAGAAGCACTTACTGTTTACTCTCTAGAATATACTTCAAACACGGTGCAGACCTCCTTTACTCTCTGGGCGTGGGCAGGGACATTGCTGTGATGTCGAATTTGCCCATCGCTGCTATAGCATGTTTTACTCTCTAATTTATGGGTTGTCATTTGTTATGCAGTTTGTTTCCAGACTTTCCGCATAGCACGTTGCTAATGAGCTCATTTTCCCTGAAGATAGGTATTGATAAACGCTGGGCAGGCAGCGGGCTGCCCTTTATAGTGAAGCTTCCTCCCAATAAAAGCTGTAATGGCAAAAGCTCTTTGAAGCAGATGCGTTGTAGAAGCAAATGGGATCAATATGTTCTGCTTAGGCTGAAGATAGTTAAGACTTACACTGAAAGAAGCAGAGGTGAATTCCAAAAGAGATGTTCCAGGTCTCGTATAATGGGGATTATGAGACCACTGAGCCATATAAGATATTTTAAAGCCTATTCAGCAAGCTTGCTGGCAAGCCTGCTGCATAATCAGGTATCAAATGGCCAATGGTGTGGAGTCTGTCCTGATAACTTCCTTGTTTGCTGGGATATTGAATACAGGAGTATCCACAAGAGCCTTGGAGAGCGCTACGTAAACACTCCTCTGCCCGTCTACGCGTGAATCGCCTTTCCCGTGGCGTTCCCGTCAAAATCAGAGCCTGCCACTAGTGGCTCATTTTCCGTGAGTGATGAGGCTTTGAAAGGAAGATATAAAAAGAGTTAATGGAAGCAGGGGGACGTTTCTGAGTCAGTTGGCCATGTAAATTTTGAGTGGGGCTTCCCAAACATAACTTCAATATTTGAGTTAAGTGAATTAACAAGGAGCTATTGAAGCAATGAGCACTGGATATTTGGCTGCTACATTGTGGTTTTGATCATAGGCATGTTGGAAGGACTGTACCAACTTCCTTTCTATACTAAAAAATCCTAAAATACCCAGTTTGGTGGCGGTGGTGGTGGGGTTTATAAAAAAAAACAACCCTTGTGAGATAAACTGTAACTGTCTCTTTTTCTTGCATCGATTTTACTCGTCCTCTCAGTACTCCTCTCCTGTGACATGATCTAATTCTGTCTGCTTTCCTGATGGTAAATGAAAACATCTTGGGAATGCAGTATGGGCACAGGCACAAACTTTAAAAGCAAGGAGTGATCAAAGACAGCATTGGCTAACCGCTGAACAATTTCTAATTAGTTTTCAGCTATCTTTATAGAGAGCAAACTGAATGATAAAGAGTAATTATTCATACAGAGGTCACAAAATTTAGACAAATAACTTGTAAAACATAGTAACCAGGCTGCATTGCACTCTCTTTTTTAATTAGGATTCATATTTGGGATTGGGGAGGATTCTTCTGGTTTAAAAAGGGAGGAAGGTGTAGGCTGTAGGAATTAGAGAGGAAAAAGCATAATAATTCATCTGGTTATCTCGATAAATCCTAGCCAAATGTGGCTTTCTTCCCTTGAAGCATTATTGTGAACAGCTAACGTTGCCACAATGGAGCCTGAATATCTTTCCCTGTCTCAAAGGAGGCACGTGTGACGTTCTGGGTGAAGGAAGTGTTGCACACTTAGTTTGCTTTCAGCAAAGTGGCAGGAGCCACTAGAGCTCCAAGTTCAGTGCAGAATTTAAGCACCTCTTTCCCCAGGATATTAGCATGTGTTTGTCTGGGTGGCACTTCATTTGGGTTCTCCTCTCTGGGGTTTTATACATCTCTAGGTCCTTTCGGATGTTTGTAGCACTTCCTAGTTAATGTGCTGTGCGTATTTCGTTAACGTGCTGTGTGCTCCCTCTTAGAGGTTCTTGTTAAGGGCGTTAAATGAAATCGGTTGGGGCATTTATCCAGTAGTCACTTGCTGTTTGCCTCCTTGCCCTTATACAGACATTTAAGACAACACGCTACAGCCAGTGTGGTTTTTTTCCTCTCTCCTAAAATTCTGCTGCTGTATCAGTCTTGGTGGGCTCTAGTGGAATCTTCCCAAACTTAAATTCAAGAGTCTGATATTAAGAATCTGGACTTTTGTATATAATTGGATTTTTAAAAATCAAATTGAACTAATGTCATCTGGTTTTGCTAGCTTGTATAAAGCAGCGTAACTATTTTCCCCACTTACACATTGGTTGCCACTGATTATTGTGTGTCATCATGGCAAGGCTCTTTGTTTTCTGTTTTGGCTGTTTGTTTCACAGTTTCCTAAAGGTAGATTTATTGCACCATACTTGCACACACCTTTTCCCCCTCCCTTTCCATGATTAGCAATGCCTTTGCTTTCCCGCTCCTCCCCGCCCCCCCAACTTGATGCCAACTCCTGCTCCGAAATACTGAAATACTTTTTCTGTTATAGAAAATATTATTTCTCAGTATTCATACACCATGCTTGGAAAAGGATACTACTATATTAAAAAGATTATTCAGGTACTAATATGAAAATAATCTCAGAAAGGAATAATTCATTCAGAATTTTAATAAGATCAGATAATTTTGTTTCTGAAAATGTTTAGATCTGGTTTAGCATGCAAATATACACACAGAATGAATCTTCTGTTTACGATGTTTCTGAGATCATGCACTGCAAGTAAATTGTTTTTTTTTTATTTTTTTCATCAGTGCAATCTTAACTTTTTACAGACTCTTCATGAATGCAGTATGATGAAAAATCATGGGAAAGCGGAGTGATGCTTGAGGATGCAAGTATGGTTTAGACGAACGGTGAAAATACCTGTAGCGTAGGCTGGGTTTTCACTATGTTAAGGGAACCGGGGACTTTACATAAACTCCAACTAACGCAGAAGGTGGCTGCCAGGTTTCTGATGAAAAGGAGACGACAGGAGCACATCTGATTTATTTTGAAAATGTATTGGCTGCCAGTCAAATACCATACTGGTTTTGAAATTGCTCTCCTTGTTTGTAAGGTGTTACATAGTCCCAGCCTTTCTCTTTGACAGTCTTTGTCCTCACATTCCTGGTCAATCTCTGTGATTTACTCCCTTCCAAGAGTCCTCTAAAGAACAAGGACTTTAATTTCTTACTGACAGTTTCTTATACAGAAGATGTTGAGACTGTCCCTGATTTTTGCTGCAGCCCTGACTCAGAGGATTTCACTGACCCAACCGAGCGGTCACTTTGATTGATTTGCAGTTGGGCCCACTGTTAAATACCTTGTTGAATTAATCTCTCACTATCACATTGTCTTCAGTAGTTTTGCAATGCAGAGAGTGAGAGAAGAATCAGGCTTTTGTTTGTTTGAAGGTTAAATATATTGTGTTAACTTCTTTTTCCAGTTTAGCTTTTCTGATGCATTGATTATACATTAAAAAAAAAAACAAAAAACCAAAAACAAACAAAAAGAACCCCAAAAAACCCAAAAACCACCAGAAAAACCCCCAAACCACTGAGGCTTAGTTTTCTGTGCCAGTCATTGTGCAATATTTTCATGACAGCTGGTAGAAACACATATTTTTATCTCATGTAAAAGACTTCATCTGATTTTTAATTCTTTTTTTTTCTTTCGATTACCATACAGGAAATCTTTAAAATTAATGACTTTTTTTTTTTTTAAATTAATGTCAGATATGCTTGGGAATTTGTTTCCCCACCGTAATTTTTTCTCCTTTTGTTTGTTGTTTTCTGTTTGTGGTTTTCTTTTTTTTTTTATTTTGCTCTCTTTTTTTGCGTGCCCTTTCTGTGAAGTTCCCCAGTCATGATTTTACATGTCAAAAATGCCTCTTTCTGCCTTCCCACTCACACATATTGAGAAACATTCCAAGCTTTTGATAAATTAGACTGGTAATGTTGTAATGCTCCACATTTTACCATATTTCTTCAGCTTTAGAAAAACATTTAAATCCTTTGGAGTGTGCAGCTCTTAGCATGACAGAGTGACATCAGGG
>VXBH01005834.1:362883-398468 GCA_013400035.1 Rynchops niger | reverse complement strand
TCTTAAAAGCACAGTGTCTTACTAGTTACTTTTCTTTTTAAGTTTAGAAAATTGTGAATAGGCGAACTGGGATTGATTCCTGCCTGGCTCTTACAGGAGAACGAGGGCTCAGAGGGGAGGGCTGTGGGGGCCAGGTCCAAAACTCCAAGTTCTCCACGAGATGAGCAGAAGAACCTCTGGACCAAGGACATTTTGGGTATCAGGTGTTCACATGGGCTCCAGCCAAGGCTGGAGAAGGACTCATGAGAGAGACCCTCTGAGGATTACTGAGCAAACCAGGCTGGGGCTGGGAATCAGTGGAGCTGAAAATAGTTGGAGACTGAAACAATGGTCCCAGTATTGGGAGTATTCAACACTTTTGCCTTTTTTTTTTTTATTTATTTCCCTATGTGCCAGCTAAGAGGCTGTTGCAGACTAGATAGGGGTTAGATGCACCCCAGTATGGCTGTTCTTGTGTATATGGGGTTAAATCAGCATAGAATTCAACTTTATAGAGCCAGAATATATCCGTCTTGTAAAGTTCCTACCATTAAGCAGTAGTTGATTCTTTGCAGGAACACTCAGAAATTAAGGTTCCTATCCAGGTACCTCCTTGATAAAGAATGCTTGGCACAGTTAAAATTTTCAGGTTTTGAGTAATATATTGTTAGGAGCTGGAGATAGCAGCACACAATAAATTTTTGTTTGGTTTTGGCTTGGCACCTAAAGCCAGCTGACTGAGGCTCAGTAAACGGAAATTTGGCATTGCTGCTGTTTAGGAGACTGGCTAACGCAAGGATTTGGAATATAAAAACCAAATCAGAAGAAGTATTTCATCTTCATAAGGTGGTCCCTAGGCTCAGTCCTGCAGCCTTTGCTCATGCAAAACAAATTTCTCGTAGAGCTTATTCACCTTAGGGGGAAAATACCGTGACTGGGCCATTTGCTTGTCAGGTTTATGAACATTTCTCTAGCAGTAAGGGACCCCGGTGTGTCCTTCCTCGCTTGCCTCCTCGCTCCGTGCTGTCTGTGCTGGTTGGAGTCACGACAAACTCAGGAGGACGGAGGCGCAGAAGGCAGGCTGCTTAGGGAACGGGGGGTGTGTGTGGGGGGAAGCACCGCCAGGGCTCTCCCGAAATACGCCTGAGCCCTTGCGTACATGTGAGCCCTCCTGCTCCGGCCTGTGTCCCAGTGCCAGGCCGGCTGTCAGCAGGCCGCTCGTTTGTCAGATTCGCCCTCCAGTGTCTGTTGCTTCATTGTTTTATTTATAGTTATGTAAACCTTTGTCTCTTTTCTTTGTCCTGCCTTCTCCCCCTCCCCTCCACCCCTTATTTTGTCTGGTTTCGTGTTTTCCTCTGTCTCAGACTGGGGACTGGGCTGTGCCAGCGAGGCTGCACAGGGCCCGGCATGGTGCTGGGCAGGAGGTGGAAGGATCCTGGGGACCCCTGGCCCGCGTCAGTGAGGGCAGCTGCATTTTGGCTCTTGGATTACTGCTTCCCAGCCTCAGGGAAGGCAATGAGGCCGGGCCCTTCCCTGCTGCGAGGAGGCTCTTTGTGGCCAACAAGCTGCTTGGGGATGGCACCGCCTTTGGTGGGCGCTGGTGGTGGCCCACTCTCAGTGGGCGGGGAAGGGGCAGGACCTTTGAAAGCCCTTTGAAACAGCAATCAGGACATTTTGGGGGGGCTGTTCACAAATGCTCATGATATTCCTGCGTGTTTGTGCTTGGTAGCCGCGGTGATGCCGGGTGGCCAGGGAGACAAGAGTGAGGGCTGCTGTGCAGGCCCGGCCCCGGTGGGGCGGCCATCTTGTGGCCTTGTGGCTAAGGAGGGGTGCAGCTGCAGGGGCTGTGGGGAAGCAAAATGAGTTTCCATTTTGTCAGCACAAATCGTATCACTTCTTTCTTTCTGTGCCTCTAAAAATGCGGTTTGCCTTAGTTTGGAGGCTACCTTGCCCTCAGCAAGTAAATAAATGCCAACGAAAATAAAAAGGAAGCACAAAACAATAATGAGGCCAGCCACACGCCAGCTTTAGCAGCCTCTTGAGGCCGGACGGGAGAGCAGAGTGTAAAGGGCTGAATCCTGTGCCCTGACTGCTGGGCCGCCGTGGGGCCTCTCCACCTCGTGGCCATATTTGCCCGCTGGGGGGTGGCCCATGGCCAGAGGGTCCTGCAGGGCATGGCCAGCGAGGGCCCGCCTCTGGCAAGGCAACAAAGGCCCCATGGCCGTTGCATGTACACAGGCAATGGTGGGCAAGCATCTGGATTTAAAAGCTGCCACACTGCATCACTAACGTGCAGAGAAGTCAGAGGCAGACCGAAGGTAGAATCAGTGAGATTCTAAGATTTTACATACTAAAAATCAGGAAGCAAAACCCACATATACAGTGGCAGTCTCATTTAGATCCCCTCCAGCTTGCAAATTGCATATGAATTGGCCTAATTCACCTGAAAACACCTGAAAACAGAGTGGTAGTTTTTCTTCTTACCTGCCATTTCTTGCAGAATGTTTAAGGGTTTTCCTTTTTTTTTTGCTGTTCATTTGTAAATTAATAGACATATCACAAAAAGAAACCTGTGTTACCATTGAAGGACAGGGGAATGTATTGGCAGAAATTTCTCAGTTTTTTTTCCTAAATAATGTATTGTTGCTAAAATAAGCCATAGAAAATAAGGATAGCATATGGGTTTTTTAAGCACACTGAACAGTTAAATACTTAAGTCCTAAGTAAATTGAAGGAGATTCCACTGTAAATGGAAAGAGCCTGAAAACAGCTTCAAGGGAATTTTATGTTTGAAGGAGATACACCCCAACTACACACTTGTTAGGAGAAAAATATTATGTAGCACATTGCTTACCTCTGTTTGAAAAATTTACTACATATGCTTTCCCATCAAGATGGTGGTAGGTTAAACACTTAATTTATTTTTGCTGTATACGCTTGTTCTCTCTGATGTTTCATGCCAAACTGCTGCGGTAAAAAGAAGTCAAATATATTAAAGACGTATATTTTAATTAAAAATATTAGAAGAAACATATTAATGTTCCTTTTTTATTAACAGCAGATTGTTGGCCAACGAGGCAGTAAAGTTATTTATTCGGAAGACGTATGTTATGCTGTGGAGTAATACGACAAGTAGAACATTGCATGTCATAAAGTGGTTCTGCTGGCAAACCGCTTCACTTCTGCTGCGTTATGGGAGCAGTGGGCAAATCCTCTGCTGGTGCAAACTGGCATTGCCCTGCCAACACTGACAGACTAGGGCTAGTTTACCCCAGGCAGGTGTCTGGCCCTGAAATCAAAGCTGTCAATATGGCCACGTTTGGTGTGAGCAGAAAGAAATCACTTCTGTGATGGACTAATATAGCGCAGTTATCTGTGAAGTGGTCAGAAGAAAATAAGGTAATGACATATTGCGCATGCCAGCTTTCTTCTAGGGTTAAACATAAAAGTTATTTTTCTTTTAACTTTTTAATAGCTTAAGTGACTAAACCAGGCAAGAAAAGTAATGAGTTTGGTCACAACAGTATCAGAGAGAATGATAATAAAAGAGGTGTTACTGATAGAACCTAGGCTATTTTTATAATTTTCTTCCCTTCTTCTCATCTTTATCAGTGTGTTTTATGTAAACCTGACACATTTATATATGTGAAACAGATGCAAAATGAAGCAGTTTTGTCTTCAGTTATGACCATGTTTTTTCAATCATGGACATGATTTATGGAAATGTTCTTTGCTGTAAAAAATTTCTTTTAAAATCCAAACCACATTAATTATAAATCTAACATTCAATTTCTTTTGATACTTTGGGGAGTGTGGGGAAGTAAATTTTTAATGCAAATAAACAGTTTCTTTAAAAAATCAGTATTCATTAAATGTTGAGATGAAACCAGCACAAGACTTCTCAGTGAAACTGCTACAGAATTCAATTAGATGTTGAGAAAATTAACTCTCTTTTTAGAAAAATATTATATGTCTCAGATTTCTATCTGCTATGGTATATTTGGCACTCCTGGGGCCAACCAAACTGTGAAAAGCTATTGATGTTGGCTCCTTGGCTGATCAGCCCATTCAGGGTTGAGCTCAGTTTACTGTGGAATAAACTCTAAACATTTCGGAGTTCAGAGGAGTTGTGCAGAGGTGTAGAAACGGCCTTACACTGAGCAGTATCACCAGTGGAGACCAGGAGAATTTGTAAGGTCAGCAGCTGGAGAGAATATTTTTCTCCGGGACAAGTCCAAACTATATAATATCCACTGCACTGCCAACTGTGACGTCTTTATCACATCTCTTACAAGGCTTGGCGTTTTTCTTCACACCTCAGCCCTTGAAGCATGAACAAATCTCAGTTTCCATTTTTTAAACAGTGGGTTTCTAGTCCTTGTGATTACAAACAGAAGCTTGAAATGTTAACCCTAGAGGCTGAACACCCAGAAAGCAAATAAAACAGTCATATTTTTCTTAAATCTCACTTTAAAGCCAGTCTCGTGCTTCTGGGGGTCTTGTTCATAAGTTCTGTGTGTGTAGACCTGGCTGTACTGAATACCAGGAAGCCAATTCAGCTTTACAGGATTAATCCCTCCTGATAAAGGGTCTCTGTGGTCTGTGGTGCTCTGGTGGTCTGTGGTGAACTGCTACTTCTCTCCTCTCCCTGTTTCCACCTGCTATTTCTCATTAAAAGACAGCTAAAAATACTTGATGTGCTTTCACCGTATTCCTATTGCTTATAAGTAATTACAGTGCATTAAGCATTAAGCAACAACATTGTGGGAGTTGAATTTGCATTTTCATCTTCTCCCTGCCTATTCAGTTGTCTGTGGGATGTTCTCTCTACTCGTGTTTCATACCATGAAGTATTTTTAAGGTATCTAGTCTCAAGATCATTTCCAATGTCAGCATTGTGATGTTAAAATTGTTCATTAAAATCTGAAAGGAAATGACTTTTGCACGGTCTTTTAAGAGTAGGCAGTGGCAGGGGGTCTTGTCAGCCTGAGCTGGGAGAATGACTTGTGCTTGAATTAGCTTTTTATGAAAGTTATTTCCCTACCTAGCTGGGCTCCGTTGGAGGTTGGATCTCTGTTCTCATTAAGGCTTCTGTGTAGCTGAAAGCTCTGATAGAAGTGTCAGGGAGGACAAGGGAGGTTTGGTTTCTGTGGAAGAAAGGAAGGAAGGAAGCTGCGAGTCCTGGTATCTGTGTAAAACAAAAGAGGCATCACGGAGTCTACAATTGATCCCCCAATAAACCAATTTTGAAAGCCCCGACTTCCCCTATCCCCCTCCTCACTGTCTTCCTTTGATAGGAACAGGAGGTAGGAGCTTCCCAGGAGGGTAAAGATGTCTGGTCTGGGGAACATGAAAGAAGAAAGCTTGCATGTTTATTTTGCACACCATAGATTTTAGGGCCAGAAAGCCTTTTCTTTTTTTCTAATTAGAAGATAATATCTTGTTAAAAAGTATACGTTCGGAATCTTCAAAGAGGCAAAACCAAAACAAATCCTCCTCTTGACCTATAAATGCAATTTGAAAAGCTACAACAATTCATTGAAGTTTACTGTGATAACTTGATTTTGGCCTCAGACTAGAAGATTTGGGTACTTTGGGAATTGTAGGAATCTTGAGTCTCCCTGGTAAACTGTGAGAGGAGAAGTATGAAAGCATGGTGCAATGCTGACAGGGTGGTATGCAGCATTCCTGCGCATCGGCAGTGTCAAAGTGTGGAGTTTATGACTGCTGTTTCTTTCTCCTCCATCAGTAAACACAATCTCTCCACTCCCTGAAGTTAAATCAAACCGCTGTAAAGCAATTCGTGAGTAACCAGGGTAAAATTTCCACTGAATTAATCATATATCTGGTCCAAAATATTTAAGATATAAACAAAAGAGGATAGAACAAGACCAGCCAGGCATGTAAACGTTTCCAAAGCGGTTGTTTTTCAGATAGTTTTTGAGCCACAACTGGCGAAAAACAGAGTGGTTGCACAAAGCTAGCTTTGAAAGAAATGGATTGTCATCAGTTTGCACCAGCTGAGGATATGATCCTGCATATTTTGTGACTGTCTGTTTAAAACATATCCAAATGTCCCTGGAAAATATTTTTCCATTGGAAAAAAGAAGGGCAAAAGCATATCTATGAAAAAGTTGGGCAAACTTTAATAGACGTTCTAAAGAAAATAATCCTACTACTTTTAAATAAAAGAAAGGAGCTTTAAATCTACATCCAGTGTCCTTATCTGGCTTTCCAGTGTATGCAAGAGAACAATAATTTGTATGACAGGTTTCATTTTCTTCCTTGAAAGTGTAGTAAAAATAAGAAGGACAAGTGTTAATAAATCAGATCAAAAGCAGAGCTGTTGAAGAAGGTAAAGACACAGTGATTTGGGAAAGGGTAAAAGTCCAGACATTTCAGGCGTGGTTCAAAATCTTTATGATACATAGTGGACATAGTGCAAAAGGTGGGGAGGCAGCAGTTCGCGCAGCAAAAGGGAAAGCGGGTGACAGATACGGTAGAGTAGCTCAACAGTGGAATATTCTAAATCCAAACTTGGGATGTGTGAACAAGTTATGAAATGGTGGAAATTATTTCTTTGTATCTAAAATACAGTATGCAGATTTTCTTTGGGAAATTTGAAGTGTATTGTTACACAGCACCATTTTCTAGTGTTGTGTGACATGAGCCCAGACTGAAGCCCCAATGTCTTTCATGCTTCACACACAGTCACTTGAGATCAATTCAAATAATAAGCTTCAGATCAGAGGCCAGGAATGCCATTTATTGCTCTCCTACAGCACCTAGAGGAAGAAAGTGCATGTAATATGTTAGACTTTGAGGGTCTTCCTCAAGGCACATGTTAAATGCTGGTAGTATGCAAAGTGTATGCGTATTTATAGAGACATTTGTGAGAGTGGCTAGAATCCATAATTCCTGTACAGGCTTTGCCTGACGCAAGGGCTTAGAGTCTTTCTGATTAAAGTCAGTAATGATCTGAACTCTGGCTAAAGGGAACATACTGAATGCTGGAGAGTTATGTTTCATGTAAGTGGCTTTGAAGTATTTGGAAGATAGCATGTTAGAATGCATTGTTTCCCTGTTGTATTTTCCTTACCAGAGCATAAGCCATTTTTTGTTTTATTACATGCATTCTTGCCATGGTCCTGCAGACCAGTTAGGGACCCATTCTTGTAAAGCACAATTTGTAGTCAAAGCAAAGAATCATCAGCAGCATATTTTGGATTAAGCACATTTTCAAAGGGTCTAGACAGTTGCAAAGGACAGTTTATCAATTGTTACTGCAGCCTTGAAATTTCAGATGAGATGATAGGGCTGAACTGATTGGAAAAGCATCTCAAAATTCATTCTCTTCTCCAGGTAGCTTCATCCCCAGGTTTTTGGAGGGGACACATCTGATCAGTATAAGCTCTGAAAAATTCCTAAACAAGTAATGCTTCACAGTGTTTCTCTAGCCTAGTAAAATATTTTGCTGATGGAGAACACAAGTTCTCCTATGACCTCTAACCTGCTGGTACGGGTGCTGGATATCAAAACTGAGTCCTTGCTTGGCCTTGGTTCGGAGCCAGGACCTACAAAGCAGTCTTCTGCATGTCTGGCAAGCATCCTTAGCTACCAGACTATTTGTTATTTCTGGAAGTGTCCTTGATTTTCATTTTGCAGCTGTCCTGCTTTGTATTAACTAACTCTTCATTAGGCAGGGAGGGAAGCAACAAGAGTTGGACACTTCAACCCTTGTTTTTGTCACTCCCTAGGTACATTAGCTAGAGAAACTCCTAAACACTGGCTTACGAAGTTCCAGATAGCAAAGCCGTAAAGCTCCAGCTGCCAAGATCAGGAATTTGTCTTCTCTCTGTTAACTTCAAAACAGTCTCCTGCAGACGCAGGACTGAACAGCTTTGTGTAGTTTAGCCCCCAGCTGTTTCCTCTTGGCGAGGTGATGGTATTGCTCACTTCCTGCTGGAGGTTGTCCATATTATATAAATGTATATGCTGGGGAGCAAGTCCTTAAATGCCACTATCAGCAAGTTAGTCCAGATTGATTGTTCACGTCCTTGTGGCTGTGGGAGGGGTGGCAACTGATTTTTAGGCCAGTCTTGGATCCTGGCCTGGGACCTGACTCCGACTAGTTAGGCAATTATCTGGAGCTGTTTTTGCCAGCTTTGTACTTCAAAAGGTAGCACTTTGAAGTTTCATTAATTCTTGTTTCATAAGATCATGCCTCATTAGTGCATGCTTAATTAGTTCCTGCTCTGTAAGCTGATGCTTTGAACATTTAAAAGCTCGTGCTTTTTTTTTTTGACAACTAGCAAGTCTGTTTAATTGTTATTGTACATTTTATCAGTTCCCATGGCATAACAGTTGGTGAAACATGCAATTTTATTACAAATCCATGAACTTTTAAAATGTTCCTTCTAGTTAGTTCTCTATTAATGTCCTTTGGGCAAAACAAAACCCTTCGGTGTGGTAAATAGCGAGCATTTGAGTAAACGTAATGGGCTTGAGGGAGCTGATGCAGTTTTCCATGATGGCATTAAAGATATCTATGCCAAGTCATGCTCAGTTCCCTAGGACTAGCTAGTTGTCTCTGGAGATAAGGATTGAAATAGAGGAGTGGCTGCCTCTTGGGTGGGACGCCCTTTCTCCACGAAGCACTGAACGTGCCAGTTGGAGTCCTTCGATACGGCTGCTTGGCCAGGAAGGCTGCCTGAGGACAGGATGTTGTATACAACCCTTGTCCTCGGTCTGAGTGGAGCAGAAGGCACCCATCGCACATCACTCCCCTCATATTTATTTTCACAAAAGACACAGTCTAGCATGCTCGTATAAGTACTGATAAAAAAGTTGAGGCTAGCGAGTTATGCTTTAAATGACTGGTGCAGAGTAGTTATATATAGAATGATTAATTTTTTTTAGAGAAGCCAAGGGCTGTCCTTAAGTTTACGAGAGACCTCAGCAGCAGGTGGGAGCAGACAGCAGGTGAAGATTCATATCTCCCTGCAGAGGCTGAGAGCTGTCAGCAGAGCTTTCCGAACATTAGCATTAAATGAGTATTCTATGCAAATAGTGCTGTTCCTTCCACCGAGGCTTAAGTCATGTATCTGGCACGCTACCTGCAGATGACAATGACTTGTTTATTTTATTAGATCATGTGCTACTCTCCCAAACTCAAATAAATTATTCATTTCTAAAGAATGTCAACAGCTAACGAGTGCTTGAACAGCTCACAAAAGCTCAGTGCTCTCTGGAAGGTTGGATCTGTTATTACTACAAGCTGGTACATTTAATTGTGTATATAACATATACAAATGAGAGCTATTTCTGCATCTTTCACTTTTGTAATGCTTTTCCTTTGAGCTGGCTATGGTAAAGTATAGACCAATTAGCATGGCCAACGATAAACTTAGTCGTATACACTGCAAAAATTTTTACTATATTTTTCAAGGAAGAGAAGTCATTACAGCCCAGACTTGGTCTGTAGTTTGGATGGCAAGATTGCTCCAAGCTTCTGGATAAAAATCTAGAATATGATTGCTTTGTTCACTTCTAAAATTTGAGTAATGGATGGCTTAGAATAAATCAGACAAAAACACTCAAGAAAGATTCTAGGTACTATTTAGTTTTGTATTTTCTCTTAGTATTTTACACGCTAATTGAGCCTGTGAGTCTTATATCACCAGATTGCTTCTCATTATATTTGTTTGGATAACAAATTATCTTTCTGTAGAAAATATTTGCTTTTATGTTCTGAAACATGGCTCATTTGAACTGTGAAAGTTATGTATGGCATGGTTTTTTATTTTCGGTCTTAGGGTGAATTTGCCACGTCTGCAAGGTGATTAAAATTACCTAATAAGGAGATGAGAACCAAGGTAAGAAAAGAGAAACCACCACAAGTTTTTCAGCAGCTCTTCTAGGAAAGCTACACAGCAGTTGAGGTTCTCCTTTTGTGTTTATTTCCAGCCAATTCCCAAAGGTCCAAAGACAAGCATCTGTGCATCGTTGTTCTCACCTGGGGAGGGGGAAAGCCTAAGTCAAAGTAGAAGACTTGAAATTTGCCAGCAGCTTACTGTAACGCTACCAGAGCTAGAGGAGACCAGCAGGATTTATATTTCTCACATATATTTCTTACTATATGATAGAGCCAAGCAGTATTAAGCTGTACACACCTGTTTCAGTAATGTATTCTCACAAAGAACTCAAGTGCCAACTGACGTATGAAATGAGAGTCTTTCAGCAAAAGTTTTGTCCTTTTCTTTCTAGAGATGTTAGGGCTGTGCAGAAGCACGGGATTTATGTTGCCTGACTGCAAAACCGCAACAGTCAAGAGACAGCCCAGTGACAATTTCACGCAGAGATGTGATTTATCGTTGATTTTACTTCACCATTACCAAAGCCACAGATGATGGGATAATAAAATTATCCACACATTTCTATATATTGTCTCTCTGCCAAGTTGTAGCCAAGGTCTGTGTCTGTGTAGTTCAACTTCACGGCAAATACAGTCCTCATGACGCCCAGGTATGGTAAGGCATGTTTCTTTACATTCACTGGTCTGTGTATGAGCATGGTTTTTTTACCACTACATTAGCAAAACCAGCGGTGCCATGTTCCAGAAATCAGCTGTAATGCAAGGCAAAAAAAGAGACCTCTGTTTGCTTGTAACACAAACTCTTATTAATCACTAATAACATGTATCTAAGAATGGAAAGTGTTTGTAAACTAAGTAAACTTCTTTAATGTCCATCATAAAGACAGAAATTACTAAGTGACACTGTTGCTGATTCATAGGTGACTTTAAGAGACTTGTAGAGCTGTTCTTTTGATCATCTATTTTGATCAAAATTGTCAGAACAACAAAAGAATTTTCCTATATTACACAGAATTTCTATTTTTCAAGCTCAGAAATTGTTATTTTTAATATGTTCTGCCATATCCAAAATGCTTGTATGAAGTCTTAGGAAACAAGAACAAGAACTCGAAAAGCCCAAAAAAAGAAAGGACTGCTAAAAAAATACACATTTCTCTAACAAAGGAATTTACTGTCCGCTTATGTTCTTGAATATTCAAGAACTATCTGCATCAAATACCATTTCAGTCGTATTTTCCTCTCTTGGTATAGAATAATTTTTCTAGCATATATGTAAAGGAAAGCAAATTTTTAAAGCGTGCTTTTTCTCCTTGACCAGGATCTCTCATAAATGAGATACTGTTGTCACCAAATGCTCACCAATAAGGGGGTTTTGGTAAGAAAACTGAGAAATGTTCCAAAACTGAGAAAAGCCTGCAAATGTCAGTGTAGTCAAAGACCGACATTTTAATGACTTTTTATCCGCTATTTGTTCCAGGCCGGATTACGTAGGATCCAGGGCTGGATTTTCCCTTAAACATCTTTGCCTGAAAAGTACTTCTAAGACAAGTAGAGGTAAATTGAACAGCCTCATAGTGTCAAGAGTGTATTCAGTACTAGTTTCAGCAAGGGTATTTTGTACCTAATATTGAACAAGAAATACTCTGATTGCAGACACTCAGGTATTTTCTCTGCTATTGCTAGAAGAGTTGTGTGGCATTGAAGAATATCCAAACTAGTACATTTGGAAGAGACTGCTTTGTCATTTTTATTCAAGACATGTTGTTATTATAGAAATGGGTTTATCATAAACTAAAGAAGATATGTAAGTGAAATACAAACCTGATTCTTCCCTGTGCCTGCCGCACAGCCATGTTTCAGCCATCACAGCCCAGTCTTTCACAAGAAATGCTTTCCAATGGCAGGAGCAGATGGTGGTGGGAGCTACGCGGAGTGCCATTTCGGGAGAGCTGCACCGGTTAATGCAGAAGGTGCTCAGAGCAACTCTTTGTAGGAGAGAGCAAAGTGCCAAAGTGTGGCTGAGGACATGTTTAGCCAGCCAGGTGACAGTGTGGGAAGATCTCCAGACAACAGCTCCAGCACGGCAGCAATCAACATGCCCAACATCTGCTGTGTTTCCGTGAATGGACAACAGAGTGCAGTAGTGCAAAATTGAGAAACAGAAAGATGGCACGGATGTTCGGTGTGTTGGGTGGTGCTCAAGCTGCACAGGCTGGCTGACATCTACCTCAGACAGTCTCTAGGTAAGAAAATTAGGCAAACAGAGAAGGTTATCTTTTTCCAGAGAAACTGTATTGGTAAAAAGCAAATAAATTGCTAAATTATTGACTGCGGTCCACTGCATGATGTTTTCTGTAGCTCCAGCCACTGTATCAGTGATGTGGGTTTTGTCCTGATCACTAGTCTTGTGGAAGAAGTAGGATAAATCAGTGAATCAATGATAAGTTAATTCAGTCAGTCTTTCTTACACTCCAGCAGGCATACATACAGTTTTTATGAATTTAATACTGCACACAGGGGTAACGAAGAAATATTAGGGATCAGTCATCCCCTTTGGAACAGGAAAGTCTATCAAAGGTGGCCAGTTGTCTGCAGAGGTCTGTACCGACAAAATTTACTTGTGTCTGCTACACTTTTGCCTCTTCACAAGCAATAGAGGGAAACCTGGACGTAGTGTTAGTGATGGACAAAAGGTCAAACCAAAGATAGCCTTGTATCTCCTTGTATCAGAATTGGTGTAGGTGAAATTTCTATCTCAGAGCCTAAGCTTATGTGTCAAGCTGCATTTATGTGAGCAATGAAAATATTACAGGAGCCCTGGTTTAACTGAGCTCTGTCTTCCACCTACTGCTTCAGCACTGCATCAATAACAAATTTTGAGTGCTACTATTGTTGAAGGAGGAAGATCTAAATATTAAATGGCTGCTTGAGACACGACTGTAGTTAAGGATTCCTTTAGAAAGAACAGACAGCCCCAAAAGAAAAAGGTATCTCAACTGAGGTGTTAAAAGGATTAAGGATTAAGTAGGCACAAGATCAGAGGTTATACTAGGGCCAAAATAAACAGAACTATTTAGTCATGTATAAGAAGAGGAGATCAGAAGAAATGAGAGGAATTAGAAGACAGTGATGATGAAGGTGACTCACAGAGGACAGTCAAGATACAGAGGTCATGGACGAGAGTTTCTAAACCACAAACTAGAATTGTTAAATCAAAACCAGATGACACACAGAAAACCAGGCCATGATGGCCAGGTGGCAAAATTCTGTGAAGAACTGTCTGAGGATAAAAAACCATTGTGAAATAATATTACTTCTACAGGTGACAGAAAACCATGACATGAAAAGCTGAAACAAAATTCGCACTCAAAAAAAGAATAGAAAAGCTGTAGGTACTAGGCAAGGTACTAATAGACTTTCCCAGGTTGAATATCAGTACTCGGGATGATTTATTCCCAGTGGGGGTGCAGAAGACTTTGTATTAATACTCATTCCATTACCAAACAAAAATAACAGGAAGACTAAGAAAATCAACACTGGCAGCTTTTAGAGGAGCTTTTCAGAGAGGTCAGCGCTCCCCAATATGTGGTTTTTTCCCCCACAGAAAAATGAATAGCTTGATACAGCTTGTGTGAATTGGCCTCAGAGATAGTTTCTAATATTTAATATACAAATTTATGATATTTGCCCATCTCTTCACGACCAGTGAACTAACTTCCATCATCATTAAAAAAGCGCCCAATATCATAAAAAAAGCCGCAGTTGTCAAAACCAAAATTCTGTTCTCATCACTCCTTATGTCGTTTACCAGAGTCTTCTGAATTCTGTGCCAGACATCCATATTTCAGCAAACTTTGTTTTTTCATACTTGTTGCTTCCTTCCTCATCAGCACTAAACCAGTCACTAATTGGTGTGTACAGCTCTCTAAAGGGACTTGGCTACTTTACATTGTAGATGCTGAAAAATTCCCCTGCAGCTTGTACCTCAGTTTGATTGAATTCCTCCATGAGTGCATTTCTAACTGTAAGAATCCCTGAACAGCTAAATATCTGCTTCTGAACATGGCCAGACCTCACAGGTCTTGACAGCCGACGCACTACGCACATGGCTGTTCAAAACAGCCTCCAAGAACACACGGGTGCATGGCCTGATCTTATGGAAAAGGGCCTCACACGGAGACGGGCAAAACGGTGCTGGTGAAACCTCTGGGAAGGGAGGTACGGAGATGAGAGAGGGCCTTTTACCATTTGCCCAGAATTCAGATAACTGAGTTGAACTTCCCTTAAAGTGTCAGACAACACAAGTCTGCATCTCCCATACTGCAGACGAGCACTGTGCTGGAGGTGGTGTGGGTTTTTGCCATTCCCTCCTTACTGCAAGATGCGAGACTGTGACAGCTGGTCCACCAGCCGGTGAGTCACGCTGCAATGGGAGGAAGGTGGGGCTGGGGGGAGGTCTCCAGGAGGTGGGTGGTCCAGGCACCAAAGGGCAGGAATCATTACAGACATCCTAAGATAACTATCTAACTTGTGAGTCAGAACCCAGAGATACCAGGATTAACAAACTTAAAAGCAAAAGACTTAGCCAGACAAAGATTGTATATAATCCAGTGTATATATAAACTCCTCTTAGACTGCCCAGCCAGTAAGCCAAAGCGCTTGGAGGGGACTTCTCAGTGGGAAGTCACGATTTCTGATGGTTCTGAGGGATGAGTTAGAAAGCACGGTTTCTAGTTTCTTGCCCGGGAAACTTTGCTGGCCATTTTGAACACATTTTTTTGGCTTAAGTGAAACAGAATTTCGGTGAAACACAGAGTGTAGGCCTTGTTCCCCTCCACTGTACGGTTATACGGCAGAGGGCACAGATGAGGGAAGGATGTCCAGAAAGCAGTGGAGCTGATACGAAGTATCTATGCAATAATATGTAATTATGAAATATGTAAGCGGTCGGTGTGCAATCCCAGGCCAAACTATGGTGTCCTCTGATAGCAGTTAGTGCAAGATCACAGCTTCACATGAGCAATATCCAACTTTTAATAGCATGTTTTCAGGTGTCTGGGGGGGTTCTTCCTTCTTCTTTTTTAACACACCTGCTCAGAAACACCCGTGAGTTCAATTTCTTGTTAGTAATGCAGCATGTTAGGTGATTTGGGTAATTCTAATATGTAGTTAAAGGAGACAGGTCTACTTTGTGAGTTGCGCATTATTTTCTTCTTCGCCAGCTGGGGAAAGAAAAACCTGTCTCTCTATCAAAGTGAGGAATGAAGCAGCAATGGAGGATGTACTTGATGGCACCACGTTTTCCTCAGAGAATTATTATTGGGATCCAACTTCATTGCTAAGACGAAGGGTTGTTTAGTTTTTCAACTGCCAACAAGCATTACTTTGTTAATCAGAGCCATTTCACAGGGACTTGTGTCACTTTGTTTCCCATGGAGACATGTCTGAGGGATCATGAGAATTTTCTAATGAAATCTCTGTCAATTTGCTGTTTTATACATAATCTGCACTACTAAGGAATACCACCACAACTACTGAACCTATACCATTTTATTATCTACAGCAAGACTACATCTATAAGAAAACATTGCATGTTATGAAAAATCCTGGGAATTAGGATTTTTCTGGTGCTATATTCATTATGCTAATTAATTATTTTCTAACTCTTGGCACAAAACAGGAAGCAAATCCTAAAATCTTGATATCTGATTTGCAGCAACCCCAAGGTGTAACTAATATTAGCACAATGTTATGGTTCAAACAGGGTGGGGAGAAAATAAATTCATAGCTGAACCTCTTTAGGGGGAAAAAAAATTCAAATTTAATATACCACCCAGAAGGAAGCCAGAAGCCATGTTTGCTGTTGTTAAAAACCAACAAACAAAAACCCCAATCCGTACTCACCCTTTTTGGCTCTGCAGATCAGAGCCAAGGGATAACATCATATTGTTACACTCCGAGTGAGTGAACATCATGTTAGCAAGCGCTTTTATCTGAGTGTTGGTGACACCTAACAGATATTCTCCAGGGCACTGGCAGGTCACAGATTTGTTAGGACTTGGAGCAGTTTCTTTCCTGTAAAACCGTGATTCTTAGTGCTATGTAGAAAAATTAGTTTCGCTAATCTTTTTGCGGGTGCTAGGTCACACATACACCATTGTACTTCATTGGCCATTCAGACAGTGGGTCCTGTGATTGCGGATAGAACTCATAAATTGTAATGAAGGAGTAAAGTATTGCGAACCCCAGGAGAAGCACAGGGAGGAGAGAGAGGGGCAGGAAGCAGGTCAGTCTGTCATAGGAAGCCAAACGGGCAAAATAACAATAGGAAAAGAAAAACAGCCAGATTAGAAGGAAGAAGGTGGCAAGAAAAAGAGAATTAGTGAAGAAAATGTTGATCCTGTGATAGAGTCTGTGTTGTCTTCCTCTAACTTCCACCCTTTGGAAGGGTAACTGCAGTTTTCAGCTGAAGTTGTGATTACATGGTGCATCCTGAAGTGCATCTGTGGTCCCAGGCCATTTCTAAGAAACTGCATAAAATCCCAAACGATCTTGCAGCAGTGCTTGTTGGCAAAGGAAGGGATCAGTGATGGTATTTTGGTCAAGAAATATGTACGGAGTCTTAGCACTGCATTTGACAGCTGTGCTGCGGATGGGAGCTGTGGCCCGGCTCCCGCAGGCGCAGAGTGAGCAGGAATTGGGGCGGGGGGGAGGAAAAAGCTTGAGAAGTTGCTGTCTGGCAGGTAAATGCTTGGTGTAGGCATTTATGTAAAGAGCTATACTTAAACTTTCCTTGACTATGCTTTGATGCACTCTCATCATGACGCTAAGAGGTAAGCTCTCGGGCACAGCTTTTAAAACGGGTCCCTTTTTGAACTTAACGGAGCTGCTTCCATGCTTCAGACTAAACTGGCAGGACCAGAGGCCTGATGGTGTGACAAATAACGAAGGACCCCTATGGGGCTGGGGAGGCCAGATTCCAGCTCTCATCAAAGGGCACCACATTGCTGCACAGAAACAGGACAGGGTTTGCACCAATTCTGTAATTTCTCCCACACAGCTCATGTCTCCTGCCATCCCCTAAAATAAAAATAAAATAATAATTTTTAAAAGAAAAACAAAAACAAAGACAAAAACAAACAGTCTCCCCCCCAAAAAAAAAACAGGAGGAGAAAACAATAGCAAAGCACTTCTCTTACTGCGTTTGGGAAGTGCCAAGCAGCTTGCGGAGGCTGCTGCTGCTGCAAAAAACTAGCAAATGACAGCGATGTGAAGTTAATGAGGATCAGGACACTTGGCGGTGGAGGTTTCTGGGCTGCAGGAAGGAGGGGGGCTCTCAGGAGGTCCCGATAAGCATTAGCAGTTTTGGATGCTCAGCCAAAACTTTTGTGGTTTGCCTGTTAGTACTGAATCTCTTTTTTGTTCAACCGTTACTTTATACTGTGCGGTCTGGCTAGCAGTTGTACAACAGCATTTAAAATATACAACATGCTGTGAGACAGAATGCAGCTACCTTGTCAAAGATGCCAGCATTAAATTACAAAGAGGCTAGTATACACCATATATAGGATATAGCCATTTTGCCTGTAAAAGTCCAGATATAGCCAACTTCTGTTATTGAGTTTAGGATGCAGCAGCTGCCTTGAGTTCAGCAAGGGAGGGTGAGGGAAGGGAGGCGGATGGTCCCCTTTGGGCCCGTGAGCCGTCTGACCTGGGGGAATGAGAAAGAGAAGAGGTTCGCGATCCTATTTTGGAACGAGTAAAACGGGAAGAAAAGCAGTTGTATAATATCCCCATGGTGCTCATCACGTGAAAGTGCACGGGTTGTTTGCAGAGACAGTGATTATGGTTTTTGAGGTGAAACAGTGAAGAAGCTCCACCTTTAGGTGTGGGGTTTGACTTTCTGTCATTTTTTTTTTTAGTTGATGACACTGATTTCTTCTTGAACATCATTGGCTTTGAGAGAAAATATATAGAGTAGGGCATTTGAACAACAACATTGCTATGACATACCATAATCCTTTGTGCTCTGCAACGGGTCCTTCTTTTCTTAGTGTTAACTCCGTATTAGTGAAAATAAGTTCCATATTCTTAAAGGAGGTGGACCTAAAGATGCAGCTACCCCAGAAGCTGTGTAAGAATTACAGAGGAAAGCTTAAAAAGATCTCATAAGAGAAAACAAAGACACTAGATTAGCTTTGAACCTGGGAGCTTCCCACACCGCAAATCAAGTGCATTGTCAGAAAAAGCACAGGTGTACACCACATGTACAGGTTAAAATGTAGTCTCGAGTGCCGTGATGACAGTTCTGTGTTCATAATGTATATATCTCAAAGAGTATTTATGCATCTGGTCTAAATTCAGGTAGGTTAGAGACAGGGGAATTTCTTTCTAAGTTACAATATTGTAAGTACAGCGTTGCTCTATTGGTATCAGTGAAATTATTCATAGGTGAATTTGTCCCAGAGGTTTTTATTTTCCTTGTAATAATAGTTTTGTAGACATCAATATTTAAATACTTCTGTCTCTCCCCCACTTTAAGACATGGAGAAGGGTTATCTTGAGACTCTGTTGTGGTCTGATAAGAGCAGTGAGGAATGCTCTGCGGGAGCAGGTCTCTCATGTGCTAAGGATAGAAAAGGGCGGAAAAGCCCTTGGAGGTTTCCCAGCTTTCTCAGTGACACGATGCAGCAGAGATGGAGGAGATGGGTTAAAACAGACCAGGAGTTTGAAGAACAAACCCAACATAAAGCTGTTTATGTCCTGTTGCCAAAATACAAATGGGTTTGCATCTCAAACATGCAGAAACTTACTTTTCCCACCTGATACCACAATGTAGGTGTTTCAGCTACAAAATTGCAACTGAAAAACTCACTGATTTTTTCCATAATTACCAAAAGCATGTGCTACTTGCAGCTTCTGTGCTACATACGAAAATTAGCTGGGTCCACCTGATCATACGTGATGGGCTCAAACTTTAAGAGCTGAAGCCTTTTGGGGATGTGGGATGTAGGGGACTGAACGCTTCCAAAAACCCCCAACATTCTGGTGCTTGTGTTTGTGAGCCACCACCTGGGATCCTGAAAAGAAAGAGGGAAAATTTAAAGCGGGACATCTTATGCCAAGTCCATGAATGAATCGCTTTGTTGTTTTTATTCATAGCGTGCACCTAGAAGCACTGGGTCAGCTTCGGGGCGGTGTACTGGGCACTATATTCCACACGTAAGAAATGAGGTGGTTGCTGTCATCAGGCTCGTACAGGCCAAAGAAAGATTTGCCAAACTGTTCTGCCATAAGAATGAGTTTGTTGGCCAGGCTGGAAATGAGAGAAAATTTGATCAAGCACCGAACACAGGTTTTGCATCAGCTCTGGTTAGTCCAAGCAACAATAATACTGGGGAAAAAAAAAAAAAAAGAGAAGAAAAAAAGAAAAGATAGTGACCATTGTCCTTTAAGCATCTTTGGGAATTAATTGAAATCCGTGACAGTGTTAGCAACAAGCTGCATGAACTTTGCTAAAAACCTGATCAATATTTACATAATTTGTGCGTCTCACTGCGTGAGAAGCTGGCGGTCTGAATAGCACCATTTCTGCATAATGCTACTGCAACAGGAAAAGGAAAATATTTTCTACATCCTGAATCAGTTATTTAAGCCCTCTCTACCTCCTTGGGAGTATGACAGAATCGATCAGCCAAGCTGAACAACACTGGCATTGCAAACATTTATTCATACCATCTGGTACAGAGTCAAATCCAAGTAACAAGGGCTTTTATTTTCCCACAAAGGCTGAAGGTTACAAAAATGTTACCCACATACTTGTGGCATCCCAACATGTTATTCTCACGTGCTGTAGAGAGATTGACAATTCCCAGACCAGAACAAGACAGCCAGCCACGAAGATTCCTGCAGCACAATTGCTTACTAATACCACTAAATGTACATTTTAGGCCCCTTGAAGAGCATTTAGTTCCCCTTGTTCCCTATTGCGCAGATAATATACATGGTCCAACATGACAGGCAACATCTCCAGTGGTTAAGTGCGAGGGTAGTAGTGTCGGGGTTGTTCTTTTTACTTATCTGGGATGACCACTTACTTGAACTCACTTACGGCTCTATTTCATTCAGCTGCTCATAAATTAGCTTGGCATCCTCAACTCATCAAAGTAAATACATATTTGATGCTTCACCAGTGTATAGTCAGTCTGACTTGCTGCTTTTTTTCCCAAATATTCAGATGCCCACGTGAAACTTGTTATCCTTCATCGTAACTATAAATATCCTCTGAATGAATTTTAAGACTTAAATGCTTTGTGAGGGGTTGTTAAAAAATCAAGAAATACAGACAGTGCTTCAGAAAGTTTAATGATGTGGGGTAACCTGTTAAAAAAAAATATGTATTTTTTCATAACTTCCAGTTCAGATCTGGTGCACCTTATTTACAGCATTACAATTAAGACATTTATATGAAACAGCTTCAGGCTTTTAGGGCACAAAGATAAACAGCTCCGAAACATAGCACTTTTTCTCACCTGCTGCTGGTCTCTCCTATTTCCGAGATGCTCTAATGGGCCAGTTCCTCCAGCAACGCCTGCTCCCTGCAAGGGGCCGCGTCCTGCGGGCGCAAAGCTGCCAAGGAAATTCTGTATTTGAGCATTCAGAAAGATAGACCTGGTCATAATTGTTTCTTTCCTGATGGAAACTTTAAAGGAAAATAAAAATAAAAACAGGAGGGGGAGGGAGTTCACATATCTTTTTTGGGGAAAGGAAAACACAGATAGAAAACTTTTTTTTTTTCAACAAGAAATCAATGTGTTTGACATGAAAAATGGAAGATTTGTTTCTCCAATGTGCAGTTCATGCTTCTATTTTCATGATAGTAGATGAAAAACCCAGCACATTCTCTCTGCTTCCTGAGATGTGTGAGACATCCTGAATCTCTCTGAAGGAAGAGCATCAAAGAAAATTATTAGGGAATATTGGCTGCTCTGCTTTGATGGGAGCAGGATTTTAACCATAAGGCCAGGCGGATCGCTGTGATTATGGGGCACTGTATTCCCTAGCTCTGAGGACAAATCAGCGAGGTAGCATACGCCACTGATTTCTTTGTACAAGTTAAAAAAAAATATCCTAAATTCAATTCCTTATGAAGCTGCTGAGGTCGCGTGACGGTAGTAACAGAGAAAATGGGAAAATCATGATGAGAGCATAAAAACTTTCCAATAACCCATTAAAGCTCTTCCTTTTAAAGCTGATCTGCGGCTGTTTTTAAGAAGCTGCTGTGGAAATTTCCGTTCTTAACAACAGGCCAAGCTCTACTCTTGCCGCATTCAGATGAAGCAAGAACTATCTCTTTTGGAAAAACTATTAATGTCTCGATTATGTGACAGGATTGAATTTTATGCCTTGGAAAACAACTTAGGAAGTCCCAAAGCCCAAGACTGTCAGGAGCTGCAAGGGCTTCTGGAGGAAGAAATCACTGTATACCTGCCCTGTTTATTTATTTTATTTTTTTTAGCCAGTAAAAACAGTTTGTTAGACAAATGTCTCACCCACAACCAGGAGCATGTTTAAGAGTTTGAATTTCACAACGGCCCACAGCTTTCCAGGACAGGTAAAGCCTGGATGGTACCAGGCGCTTTGTGCCTGCTAAGGGCAAAAGAAGACTTTAACTTTTCTTTTTTAACAACTTTATCTCAATAGAAAACCTCCTCCTGTCACTTGAACGTTCTATTGTTTAGTCAGTTAAATAATGCAGCTGGCAAGAAAAGGACCTAATTTATCCTTGTCGGACTGATTTCGAGTCACCTAAGAAAAGAAGCTGTCAAATGGAAAGCCAAATCCTGTGGCACCTACACAACTGAAGAAAGCAATGGGAATGTTCCCTGGGAGATCAAATAAGGACTCGAGTGTTTGATTTCCATAGCAAGAATAGTGCACAATTTCCAGATGTTTATGACTTTGAAGCAAAACTGGTACAGAGATAAGGATCTCAGAAGCGCTCACGCTGAGTGCCGAGTGCTGTGCATATGCGACGTGCGATGCTTCAACCTCTGATCCGTATAATAAAGGACAAGACATTCATTTAAGGCACCAGACAAGACTGTCTGTTGGTCATGTAGCTCAGAAGTGTCTTAATGGCATAGTTTCAGACTTCTGCAAAGCGAAAAAAACCCCAAAAAACTACACAAAAGCCCAGCCCTTTCTGCTCTTAACTGTACCCCGAGCGTATTCTTCAGGCAGTGCCAGGTCCTACAACACACGTGTCATAAAATAGTATATTTGGTTCATAATCATGTACTGAATGAGCTGAAAGAAACCATTCTGATAATTGCAGTTATTTTCTTAAGGTGCTGCAAGTAGATAGATTGAAGTTCAGGTATATGGGAAGAGCATTGGAGCATGGGAGGGAATATCATTATTACTTTCAATGTTTATATTGCCGTAAAAAGAGAAGGATGAAGAGTTTTGCAGGATAGGGATAAGAATGATAAAGAAAAAAATGTTTCAAAACAAAGTCCACCTCTTTTGTGTAAACAGAAATCATTTTGCCAGAACAGTCAAAAGCAGGAAATTAATAATTTATCATTTAGAATATGATGGCTGGTGCTTTTTTTCTTATTTGCCATATAGCTGAAAGGTAGGAATGTCGTATTGCCTTGGTACCTGAGCTCCAAACCAGAAACTCTCCCTTCTCTAGGCAGAGTCCAGAGGCAGCACTGCAGAACTAAACTGGAGGACCTGCTTTTTCAGAATATTTGGCTTTTATGTTTGGAGTTTGATAACATCAGTTAATTATGAAGGAATCTTTTATCGTTTCTCAATCTGGTTGACCCTAAACCACGCAGTTAGGCAAGAAAAGAGCAGTTCTCATAGTCTGAAATTAGAAAATAAACTAGTAATCAGATAGCGATTACTATCAGAGCAAAACATTTGGATTGAAACTAAACTACTTCATATACTTGTGTTTAAGTACCATGAAACGTAGCACATGCTTAAGTGTATGGATTATTAATCAGAGCCTTGAAATACACCCTCAAAATAGACTTCAAGGGGTTTATCCTTTCTTTTCCTAGAGACGTGGACTGTCACTACAGGGAGCCCAGCCTCGCCGAAATACCTGGAAGCCCATATCCTGATTCACTGGCTTCGCCAGTGCCGGGGCCTAAGAAGCTTCCACAGGCCAGGACGGGGCTTGTTGAGGTTTTAATCTGATTTTAACACTTTCATTGACCAGGCTATACAGTTAATATTTTAAAATATTTCGCTCCTTCTCTCCCTGTAAATCTACAGTTTAAAACAGGCACGTCCTTATTCAAAGCTTCCGTAAGAAAGAGGCTCTTGTCTTAAACATTTATGTCTCACTGCTAGCTTTAAAAAATACTCATCTTTAATAAAGTTACCACAAACGGCACAATTTATTTTTGTGCAACAGGAGTCTATCTTTTTTCCCTTTCCATAAATATACAAAAACAGGTGGCTAGATTTCCTGAGAAAAATCTATTTTAAATGTTTACTTGTTTTAAGGTATACTTGGGAATTTTACATGCTCTTAAGAAAAACTTTTTATTAAGTCAGGTTTCGGTAGTACTTTTTCTTTTCACCTGTAGTTTTAAACTTTCTCTAACTCTACATCTTATTTTATTTTGTATGTGTGCTGCTCATACATTATTTTCATATTAGGAAAAAAATTCTTCAAATAACAGTTGAGAAATGCAGCATGCGGTAATGTTTGTTCAGTGGTTACAGTTCATAAGGAATGCCTAAATACATGGTTATGTGGCGTATTTTAATGTCTTAATTATTGTAAACAATTGATACTGTAAACACAGCGCAACATCTGAAAGGACTCCAGTGGACATTGTAGAAAAATGCTGTCCAGCCTTTTTGAAAAGTGTGAAGAGTCTAATACATTTCCAAAGTATTTTCTTGGGTTTGGTTTTTCTTTTAGATTCGGTTCGTTGGTTTGAGTTTTTTGGGTGGGTTTTTTTTTTGCTTTTCATTGAAAGGTTCTGGACTGTAAAATCTGGATTAAATGAAGGGAGGTTTGGTTAATAAAACAATAACATCTTTAGAATCCATATTCCTAGATGATATCATAGTTTTACAAAGAGGCCTTTTTCCCAGTGAAGTTCACAAATTAGATTTTGTTACTGGTTATGTTGCCATTTTTGGCAAACTAGAGTTTTATGAGCCTTTTTGGCTGAGCCGCCCCGTAAATCTGAAATAGCTTTGCCCTCCCGTTTTCCCTCCTTGCATACAACCATGAAACGATGCAAAGTATTGAGAGAAGTGAACCCTTTTTCCACCACAGCTACCCAGCAGGTGGATGGCACCGTGGCCCCAGCCGCGCTTCCCAGGCAGCCTGGGATGAAACGGGATGCACAACGGCTTCTGCAAGTGCGCGACCTCCCAGCTCTGCTGATTTTGTTGGGGTCTGAAGGCATTTAACACCTTGCGGTCAGTCACTGTGGGCTCAGGTCACCCTGCTTGTGAGGACTCCAGGCTCTTGCTTTCCATCTGATTCCGCGCAGTGCTGCCGCTACCTGAACGAGCCACTTTTACTTCACGGGCCTCTTCTGATTTATGGATTTAGACACGCTTTTCATAGGCCTCAGAATGGAGGGATGTTAATCCATGATCATAGAATCACAGAACGGTTTGGGTTGGAAGGGACCTTAAAGATGATCCAGTGCCACCCCCTGCCCTGGGCAGGGACACCTCCCCCCAGCCCAGGCGGCTCCCAGCCCCGTCCAACCTGGCCTTGAACCCCTCCAGGGATGGGGCAGCCACGGCGTGTCTCATCCAGCTGGAGTGCCAGTTTGCGCTATATTCCAGTTATGGGTTAGACCCCCTGTTCTCTGGTATTTCTCTGTTATTTCATTCGTTGGTGTCTTTATGAGTGCATCATGCCGCACTGCTGCCAGGGGATTTTCCTTCATCATTGCAAATAATAAACTATCGAATAACCGTGACTTTTTTCATTCCTTTAGTCTCACGAAGAAACAAATGATCGGATCCATATCAGGAAATCCCAACACGGGTTTGCAGAACTGAAGAAGCTGCGGGTGGGGTGGCAGAAGGGGAAGGCGAAAGGCAGGCGAAAATTTATTTCATCTTCTTTTTCTGGGAAGATGCCACGAATGTGGACTGCATTTCTACATAGCAAATTTGCAAGAGTGTTGTGTAACTCATGTTCAAAATAGTAATTGAACTGTATAGTGTTTATTACATTCCCATATGTTTGTGATCGAGGTACAACTCTAGTGGATGGGAAGCAAAAAAACTATAATTTGCTGCTTAGCATCAGAGCTGTTGCACATTCATTTAAATAGCTTTATTTATCTTCTTCCCCATAAAGAACCTTCCATACTGTAAATTTATTGAATGGTTAATGGCCCAAAAGTATGGGGTTCATTACAAAAATGAAGTATTTATTGCAGTGTTAATTAAATAAAAGCATTGTAATCTTTCCAAATTGAACAATTATGCTCATTTGAACATTTTAAACAGAAAATCTTTTATATACTAATTGAGTTGCATAATGAAAAGCACGTGTAATGGAAATTTTAATCAAAACAAATACTGAAATAATTTGCACACTTTTTACAATATAAAATGTCTACCTCAGTTTTTATTAGAAATATTATAACAGCCAGATTAGTTTCAGAACTCATGACCTTTGAGTGCGGTATATTATTTCTGAGCTGATAGGCCACCCTCGCATACCAGTTGGCTAACCCCTTAAACATCAAAGTTACTGCTTGGCTACCAGCCTCAAACCATGACAGACTGGCTGCAAGCCCAAAACTTGACAGCCTGGCGCTAGGCCTGTAGCCTTAGCTGACAGCCTTTGCTGCGAGGGGCTGATGAATGATTTCTGGCAACTGGTGCTGCGCTCTGACTGACTGGGAGAATAGCGTTCAATCAGAAAAACGTGCACGGAACCTCCGAAGGTCTGGAAGAGATGGCACTTTGCCGAACGCCCAGATCAGCGGCGTGTTCGCACCCAATTTTTTATTTATTTATGAAATTTCACCCGGCAACCCTAGAATATTTGCAACTGCAATTGTATTTCAAATAGCTCCGCCGCCTAACATCTAAATTTATTCAAAATTCAAGACTATTCTTTTGCTTCTCTCTGCTTCCTCTTCTGAACCCTCGTAGGCCCAGTTGGCTTTGTTTTTTCATTTGCGGACAAAAGCTGAATAATGCGTATTCATTTGTGAGTCTGAATAAAATTCCGAAAAGATGAAATTGCGCACCACGGACTTGCAGCTGAACTTGTTTCTGTTCAGAGGAAGGCGTGTAACCCAGCCTCTTTTCCTGGGAGTTTTCCTGTTTGTAGACTGGCATTTCCTAAATTCTATTCCCATTTAACAATTCTGTATTATTAAATTGAGGAAAAAGGAGAGGAACCATTTAGATCTTTTTCGTTGCTTGATATAATTGCACTGTGAGGGGAGTGGTCCATTAGTTGACATCAAGATTTTGATGGGATTATCAAGAGATTTAAGGATAAATCTCTAGAAAAAAAGCCTGTGTAATGAAAAGGTATGAGCAGTAAGCTGACAGTATGTTGATGAAAATGCTTTGGAAGCAAATCCCTACTCACTTTATCCTTAAAGCGAACCATTATTTATAGGAATATGTAATAGTAATCCCTTACAATGACTGAACATAGAGGTTTTTATAATAAAATGGGCCTAATTGAATACAAGTGAAAAAAATGTGGTGTTATTAGGCAAAGGAGCTATATCCACATGCTGGAATGTGTCCAGAGAAGGGCCACGAGGAGGATCAGAGGGCTGGAGCACCTCTCCTGTGAGGACAGACTGAGAGAGTTGGGGTTGTTCAGTCTGGAGAAGAGAGGGGTCCAAGGAGACCTTACAGTGGCCTACCAGTATCTTACGGGGGCCTGCAAGAAAGCTGGGGAGGGACTTTTTAGGATGTCGGGTGATGGTAGGACTAGAGGGAATAGATTAAAACTAGAGATGGGTTGATGCAGACTGGACGTTAGGAAGAAGTTCTTCACCGTGAGGGTGGTGAGACACTGGCCCAGGTTGCCCAGAGAGGTGGTGGAAGCCCCATCCCTGGAGGTGTTCAAGGCCAGGCTGGACGGGGCTCTGAGCAACCTGATCTAGCGGGAGGTGTCCCTGCCCAGGGCAGGGGGGTTGGAACTAGATGGTCTTGAAGGTCCCTTCCAACCCTACCAGTTCTATGATTCTATGATTTTGCATCTGAACTGCAACAAACGCTGTGACCATGAAATACATGTATAAAAAGGGATTTTAATGGAGCTAAAAGAATATCTAAAATGTGAATTTGCAGTCGTGGTGAAAACACCTGTGATGGTGACTTTTTTTTTGCGCGGCGTACACTGACACAGGTACCCGTCTCTGCAGGATAAAGCACGTTATTCCATTACCTGTGCTGGTAACATGAAAGTCTATGTGCATTAGCAATTTTTTCCGGTTGCACAATATGTCTTTGTAGCTGTGTGAGCGACAGGTTGCACGTTCACATGAGCAGGCATCCACGTGATACTAGTAAAGATGAGTGATTGCCAACACATTATGGCACGGATATTTCTAGATCGTGGCTAATGGGCTGTGACAAACCCTAGTGAAGAGTCAGCTACAGCAGCCTTTTATATTTCAAAAACCATTTTCATCCCTTCTCCCAGAAAGTCTGAATGAATTAGGAGAGGAACCTCTTGCAGCGAAAACTTGTTCTTATTTTTCTTATATTAGTGTGGAATAGGTGTCCTGCTGTTCAGAGCAGAGAGTCAGTGCAAGCAGGAGGGAATCTCGCTGTAGGCTTCCTGAAATTATCCCATCACAATCTAGCAAGCTAGATGAAAAAAAAAAAGAAAAAGGCTATAAATGTGAAGCAAATATGCAGAACACTATATAAACAGATCAGAAAGCCTAGTACGTTTTGTGCAGAAGGGTGATAAATGCAATGACCAAGGACCGTGTTGAAAACATTACCATGTTATTATTTATTATATAAAGCCTTTTCCACCTCAGACACTGCAGAAAAGATTCTTCTTTCCTGGGTTGCAGAGGGAACATTTCCATCCCAAAGAGATTTGACTGTTTAAAAATCCAGGTGAGCAAAACTAAAATGACTTCACTGAATAGTTTAACATAATATCGCGAGTATACTTCCTACCTAAGATGTCTAAGTTCCACTAAAGAAACCAAAAAGGAGAGGGAGTTTTTGTTGCTTTTTTTTTTTTTTTTAATAAGGTGGGGAAACCTCTTGCCGCCTTATTGTAACCATCTGTGAGAAGCACCAAGACAAATGGAGTGGAGTTGGAAGGAGCAGCAGACAAAACATCCCCGTGAGCACCCACCAAGGAGCACGTTAGAGGGTTCAGCAGCTCACGGTTCAAGGCGGGCAGGCGCTGGCAGCCGCTCGGCAGGGCTGGGCTGGGGGCGGCCTCCAGGGGAGGGGAAAGCGGGGGAAACGCCACCGTGGACAACTGTAACCTTTGCTGCCAAGGCATGAAGATGAGGACATTCCTCCTGGAAGAAGAAATTATCCCTTCTCTGGGCAAAAGCTGACACTCCGCAGGCTCTGACCTCCCGCGGCACAGCACCCACCTGGCTTTCCAGGAGCGGCACGGTGCAGGTGTCCTGTCTTCTCCAAGGTCTTGGGCAGGAAAATAACAGATTGTTGCACCCAGGTTGAGAATACCATCCAGATGAATATACTACCCACGAGCTTTCACATGCGAAACAGCAAAAGCGGAGTAATTTTTGCCTATAAGAACGAACATGTTAACTGTCATACTGCTGATAACCGCTACAAGAAGGTGTAGGAGCTGCATTTCCATGGGCTGTCCATGAAGTGTGGCAGCAGCTCCCGCAGGTGAGACCTGCACAGGGCTTGCTGCCTGCTCCCCTTGCCCACCGAGACAGGGTTTGGGCTTGGGGACCCACCAGCTCCCTCCTCTGCCTGACCCTCAGGGCTGGCAGCAGATTTGGACTTGCTGGAGCCTTTCCTCCTGTCCTCCCATGGGTATTCACAACCGTTTTATTGAGAATTAAGAGGTAGCCCAGGTACTCCTGTTCCCTGCTCTTTGCCGGCTCTGTAGGAAGGCGATGGGATAAAGAGAGGAAGCGAGCAAGTACCGTATCTGCTAACGTGTTATTGGAATTGCGCCTGAGCCTGGTGGAGCGCTGAGGCGGTAGGGACCTTCACAGAGCTGGTAAGCCCTGGTCCGTAGGCAGAACTATATTCCATCAGAGAAACAGCTACAAAAATCTCTCCCCCAAACGCCAAAGCCCAACAAGATATGGGGGGGAGGACTAAGGGTTACACAATAGATCTCAAACATATTAGCAGGCACTGAAGGAAACTGAAATTCGCCTTCTTCCAGGGGTTATTTCAGGATTATGAAAAAGTAACATACAGAAGGGCTGTTTCTCCTGCAAATTGCCTCAAATTAATCATTTTAATCTTATTCTTACATGATGTCTCATGTTACTTGGGATCAGGAGGTAGCTCTCCCAGTTGTTCCCACCAGCCAGCGTGTTTGCAGAGCACGAGTCCCTGGGAGCCGTGCTCCAGGAACACCTCCGGGGCTGCTGCTGTCACTGCGCGCCCCGGCCACGGGAGCAGCCCAGCGCGCATCCCCGTGCCCCCGGCCACGCGCCCACTGCTGGGTTTGGGTCCACACCACAGATCCATCATGCCGGCACCGCTTACTTGCTGCCGCAGACACAGTCAGGAATATGCCAAGGCGGAAGGGGCCCCGCAGAGCCTGCTCTGCCCTCACCACCCTCAAGTGAAAGGGCTTGTTCGCGCGCCCACCCCCCGGGGACCAGCCTGCAGCCCCAGCCGCCCACCTCCCGGGCAAGGACCAGAGCCTCAGAGGCTTTATAGCAGCTTTGGGACCTTTTATGGCTCAAAGGTGTTAGGTTTTGATACCGTTGAGGGGCCTGTCGTAGACTAGTTGTTTAAATTTTACCCACCTGCTCTCCCAAATAAGAAAGCCCTTTTGCAAGCATTTCCATTTCAAATACGAAATTAAAATAAAAAAATGGATAGTGGTAGCTTTCTGCTGGTGTCACTGCAATTTCTAGGTTTAACCACTTATTTGCATTAAATTACTTCAGTAATTCCCAGTCTCGGTCAGGATTAAGATCGTCACTGCTGGGCTACGTACAGGGTGAAAGACCGGCTCATCTCTTAGAGATCCCCTTTCTGAAGTACATGAAGTGAGCCGAAGAGAAACGCGGATGATGGTCTTAGCAGAAGTCAAGTGCAGGGACCTGAGTAATTAGTGGCAAATGGGTGGCAGAACAAATCTCCTGCTTTGCCAAAGCTGTCTAATGTGATTTTTTTTTCATCATCAGTCACTTTGTTATAAGTCAATTAAAGATGTTTAAGACTTAATTCTCATTGATTTTAGTGAGCGACGGGCATTCAGATACTCCTGAAAATCCCACAAGGCATGCATCTACGTTCTTCGGGAATCATATATAGCTAAAAAAACCATATTACTTCTCTGTTGAATGGAGAAAATATCTTCATCACAGAGAAATTTGAGTTAAAAAGGCTAGAATATACCAAGGTTGTTGGTTATTACAATGATGTGCATCAGCTTTAAATACCTAAACTGGACAGGAGGGACGGGGGTCCCAATGCTGGACTGTTAATCGCTGGTATGGTTAAAATGGGCCAAATTCTACAATCCTTACTCAGGCAAAATTCATGTGAAAAACCAGTATAAGGTTTGCCAGGGTAAAGATTTGGACTTAGAGTGGGTGACGGCTTAGTCTTTTATCCTGTGCTAGATCAGCAAACTCCTCTCAGCATGCCGCGCGCACACGGGATATACTGCGGACCACCTACGGAACAGCTTGTCTGACTCCTAACTGCAAGCCATTAAAAGCGAGAATGTAAATATGAGATTTGAGCCAATAGTGCCATCAACATAGCGTGGATTTCTGCTTCAAAATCAGAGGCATGTCGTGCCTGACTGGATTTCACAACCCACCGCTTGTCTGTGGATGATGTTCTCGAGACTCAGAAGTGGAAAAGACCCTGAGCTGGTAACACGCTGCAGACTGAAGGACTGCAATTAGCTCAGAACGCAGCCTGCCTTTGGTAGAGTTGCAAAAGCACAGACAGAGCAAAATCCTTCTCACCTGGATGCTGCCGTGGGTTAGGAGCAACTCAGCTTACAGCAGCTCCTCGGTGGTGCAGAAGAGCGTGAAGCCCGGTCCACAGTGCCCTACATGAAGAGTTATTTTTAATTAGTGCTAGACCAGGGCTTCAGGAGCTAAATAAAGTTTAAGAGCCTGTTCTCTCAGGAGCCGTACGCGGGCATGCTGGGCCTTCAGAGCTAAATCACCGGCGTGAGAGCTGTGTAACAACAACCACTCCAGGCGCTGGAGGGAACTCAGCGGCCGGGGAGCTGAAGCAACCTGCGTCTGAGGGCGCGGGGAAGGTGATAACGCACCCGGCAGCAGGCGCCGGGGCGGCAGTTAATGCCCCACGTCAACTGCTCCGCGCTGCCTGGGCTGGGCTCGTCCTTCAGTGGATGGCGCGTACGCGATTCTTACGGTACTCTTGGCAGTTTGAAGCACTCTGCAGTCAAAGCCAGTTATAGCATATGGAATTTCAGTGGTGTTTATATTTCCATGTGAAAACCACTGATATGATGACTTAGTCATTTATGTAACATCGGGGGATAGATGAAGATGGGGATCCTGGCCTTTTTCCACCCTCAAACATGTCTTCTGTTTGTAACATTATGCCACGTTTCCCTGGATGTGTTTTTGCTGCATTGATGAATTTGTGATTAATGAGGTTTTATCATAAAAATTCTGTACACAACTATAAATTACATGCAATTATATGTGCAGAAATGAAGTAAAAAATATTTGGGTTGGAGTGCACAACTTTGATTTGGCCACATTTACTGGTTATATGCAACCAAATCTGGTCGTTTTTCTTACAAAAACAGAGTAATTAAATAACAGTAATGATACTTCTGCATGCAGACTGAGTGACATAATGTGGCTTATTAATGAGAACAACAAAGAACAGTGGGATTAAATGCATCCCTGGTGTAACACAGTTGCTAAAAATCAACATTACCACTGGGACTAATTTGGTCTAAAATGGATTGTTTCCCAGAGAGCGTTGCTATGTGAAAACTTCTTATCTTTGAGGAAAAAAGGAAAAATGACCTCACTTTACGTTTGCTTTCTTTTCCACTTGCCTATTTCCACTGGTTTCAGCGTGATTGTACAGGTGAAAATGGGGGGGAAGGCATCTTCCATCCCACCATGTAAATAGATACAAAATTTAACGTCTTGCTGGGGACACAGAATGCTTTGAATCTGCCACATTTCCAAGAGTTTGCAAACAACGTAGCTATAATATATTAGTCTAACAAATATTTCCAGAGATTGCATTGAACTTGTGAGCCTTAGACAGGAAACACTGTGTTAGCTGAAGAATAAGGAATTCCTAGAAGGTTCGGTTGTACCTGGCAGGATGAAATGACTACATATTAAATATATATAAAAATATATATACATATATTAAAAATAACCCTTCTTTCAGATTTCGGAGACGACAGGTCCAAATGACCTAGTGTTACCCTCGTGGGGGTCACGAATCAAACTGTGTAGGTACAGGGTAACGGGCCAGTCAAAAATGCACCTGTGTTTGGAGCATCGCCTGGTGCATGGCATTAAATTAATTGTGAGCTGCTCACCAAACGGGTTGTTGTTAATGATTCTCAACGACAAACTTGTTAAATCCAACCTGTTTTGCTTGCACAAGTGTAGGTGTAATTAAGGCCTAATCCCCCAATCACTGTCCCCGGGTAAATAATTCAGTCCCGTTCTGGACAGAATAGCAATTCCAGTGGCTCAGGATTCATGCAAGTGCTCTGTGTTGATAAATCTTTATGCACGTGTGATACAGGAAAAATAAATTTAGAGAGGAAAGCTATTTCAGATTTAAATTTCTAAGAAGCAATTATAGGCAACAGCGAATAAAAATAACCTTTAAATTATGAAGAACAGTTTGATGGTTTCCACTTGACAATTTAAAAAATAAATCCACGCATGGGATTTTTAATACAGACCAATAGCACTGCACCTTCCCGAAGGCTAGGGACTGAAAAAGAATAACACATCAACGTTATACTGAGATACAATACTCTATACCCTAATTTTCTGCAGAATAACATGTTTTTATTGGATAGAAAAATTTCGTGTCAGCTCTTAACCATGTTACAGTTTCTTCTGGCATCCAGACTTGGGAAGCTAACATTTATCTAATCGGACTATTAGCACCTTACAGCCCAATCTGAAACTTTCTCTAGTCCTCTGCTAAATAAACTTAACAAGGAGCCTGGGAATCATAGTTTTCTCTTTACAGATGCCCTTTAACCTTCATGACTGTTCCTAGCTATACGTTTATTTATGTAGAACACAGTACTTCTGTGAAGCGCTAGTCTGCCCACCTCTGCGGTCATTTCCTACGGAGGAGAAAAAAAGAAGGCGGCAGCTTGTCGAGACACTTCAGTTTTCGTTTGCCTCAGCGTAATCATCTTTTGTGATTTACAGTCTGGGAGCATGTTGATCTTCCTCGCATCGCTGTTTTAAAGGAACGATAATGTATACACAGCCAGCTTTTGGTTCACGAATTGGAATAATGTTAATTTAATGTAAAAGTGCCCACCGAACAGCTTGACTTACAACGTATCTCCGCTATGGATGCTGGTAACGGTTGGGATGGTGTTTTAGAGGGGCTAAAACTAGAGCCAGCGTGGCTAACTATTGAACCATGTTACAGTGGTCTTCAGTGTAAAATTCAGTTTGAAAGTGTCTTATATAGGGTTTGGACACAGCAAGACTTTTAACGGACACGCCACCAAATTTATCCAGATAAGGACATTCGTCAGACTCCCGCGTCCATTTCTAGCAGGCCAGTCACTAGGTGATCGTACCTAGGTGCTAAAAAAGTGAAAAAATGATGAGATTTAAAAAAGAAATAAATCCACATGCAACTTGGTGTCCTCGCTGGTTTGACTACGGCTTACTTGGTTTGAGTCAGTGCAAGGGGCTGCACGGGGGCTGCGGGACTGGCAGGGACCAGCCAGGGGGTGCCATCCGAGGGAGGGGGTGTCCCCGGAGAGGGACGACTGTCCCGGCCGGGGAAGGGAAGGCAGCGGCAGCGTGTCAGTGCCTGCTTGCGCCGTGCCAGTCCTCCCCACACACATCTGTTCCCACGCAGCGCGCGGCAGCCGAGTGCCATTCGGTGCCGCGGCCGCGGTCGACAGTGTGTTTTGAATTCCAGAATGCCTCTATCTTCGTTTTAAGGAAATACGATCCCATAGATAATCATTTCACTGCTGAAGGATGGCTTTCCAGGCATGGTACCTTCCCTTTTACAAAATCTATGTCTATTTTATCTAAACCACCAGAAATCATAATAACTACCCTCCCCCCTTCCCTTTTTTTTTTTTTACACATAAATTTGCTATCATTCCTTCTCATACTTGAACGTTCTCCCACCTGTCCTCAATTTAATCCGTGAATGTAAGCACATAAATCTTCATGACATTTTGGCAGAAAGTACCTATTTTCAGATGACTCCTTTAGGAAACTCTGAATCCAGGTGTTGTTTTTTGCATAAAGTGTTGCAAAAGGGGAATTTTAATGTGACCATGCAACCAAAAAACTGGTTACATTTGAAGTTCTGTACAGGGGTGGGCTAGCATGCGTGCGAACTTTGCATATCTTTTCCACCCCCTGAGTTATATTCAGAGAGCTAAATTATAATTACTGCGCCGTCTGTAAAGGGAAGGAATATGGGATTTTACTGCTGCAAGCACGTGATTACGCAAACTTCGCTCTGTGTCACAAACAGGCACTGGATGTTTAAAAAAGTCCTTTATCACATTTGACAAAAAGGGATGAAAAGGGGAATGCCGATCTCAGAACATATTTTTGGGAATGGGTGGAAAAAAAAAAGTGAGATGAAACAGTTGGCTGTTTTTCTTTGGCCAGATGGTTTCTAAACAAAGATCAGAATCTATTTGAAAGGCTGATCCTAAGGTCCGCACTGAATAGTTTTGACATAAGGACTGCATGAGGTGAAATTTGAAAAGCCTTTTACCTTTAGTTACTATGGGGCCTATGAGAACCCCAGCTTTATTTAAGGTTGTATGCGGAATTAAAATCGAGGTGCTCACTCTTTGCTTTCTACCAGCTTTTAGATACTGCACAGGGAACGGATTTCTTAGTAAGTGCGTGCTGTTCTAACCATCGGGGAAAAAAAACCTCACTCTTTTAAAATTAGTCTAATTTGTCACCAAACTGAAAAAAGGCCTCCCAGATAACTGATCATTAAAAAATAGCCTGCGTACCTAAGCACATGTGTATGGCTACCATATTAAGAAAATACAAAAACGTCCTTTGTTTCTGAGGTGGTGAGGAGCCGGTGGTATTTTGCAGTCCACAGTCTTTTACTTTTCTCCCAAAGGTGGGATTAGCTGGCGGGGGGGTGCTTTCTCCATTAATGGGACAAGTAACTGACTGGGAGAAATTCAAAAAGGGGAGGAAAAGAAAAGACTACCATAAAGAAAAAAGTGAAGAGAAAAGAAGAACAAACTTCGAAAGGGAATTAGTTGGCTTGTCTTCCTCTGATATAAAATCTTAACACGGCCCTCCCCCTTCCCTAAAAAAAAAAA
>VXBH01005834.1:298483-362868 GCA_013400035.1 Rynchops niger | reverse complement strand
AAAAAAAAAAAAATCCTATAGCAAAGCAGATCTACATCTCACACACCTTTTTCTCCTGGGAGAGGACGGAGGAGCGGACCACACAGGGCAGCGGTTTCGCTCTGTCTCTTAGCTCCCACCCCCGGCAGGCAGGCCGATGTGATGGAGATAAGGGCGGTACAAGGGCTTAGGCAGAGGATAAGCGCGTGCATTGTTCCAACCTTGATATTCCCCACTGTAGACAGACGATTATTTTTTTTTTCTTTAAATCCCGTAATCACTTATATTTTGCACAACAACAACAAAAAAAAAAACCCTTTCTCCTTTTTGCTTCTAACAGCCTAATCCTGCAGAAAGGCTTTGCTCTGAATTCATACTTTTCTATAGGGCCACAAGCTCTTTTCTAGTGAAAAGGTTAATTCAGAGGTCTTTTGACGGTGCGGGGCGGCCGGGAGGGCTCCCGAGGTGGCGGCACAATTGCCGGCGCTGGAGGGGACAGGCAGCTGCGGCGCCCGCGTCTCCGCACCCGCTCCCCGCTGCCCGCAGAGTTTCTGGAGTCGGCCACGACGCCGGGAGCCAAGATAAGACACCGGCGTAAGGAAGATTGATGCGCTGATTGTGCTGCGTGAGGCCACAGCGTTCAGCTGCCGCCGCCACCTCCTTGCAGGGCTGCTAACACCAGCCCCGATCTCTCAGGGGCTGCTAATGCAAAGGGGAGGCAGAGGCTGCGTCGGGGCGATCTCGGATGGGGTGCCTGACGTACCTGCTGCCACCCTTATGGGCCGCATTGCGTAGCACCCTTACGGGTGAGCAAAGCCAGCCCCTCGCACTGGGTCTCCTCACTGTGCCTTCCCTGAGAGAGAAAACACCGATTTGGAAGGGCCCGTGGCGCTGGCGGTTGCTACTGCTGCTTTTTTGGCATCATCAGAACAATCCCTTTAAAATCCCAACTTCCCATGAACTTACCCATTCTGATCTGAATTTCGGGTGCAGGATTCCCGCTGGCCACCCTAATCTCCCGCTTGGGCAAAGGATTCTTTTCATGCCGATGGCACAAAGGACTTTGTGGCGAGTTTTACACAGCATGCGCAAATGAACCGATCTTCTGTTCACAAGCAGGAGGAGAATTTTCTTTCTTTCTTTCTTTCTTTCTTTCTTTCTTTCTTTCTTTCTTTCTTAAGTATTCAGTTCATAGCGGTTTGTTCCTTTTACTCACTCAAGCTATCCCAGGGTAGAGAGCGAGTTTCTTGCCAAAAATAGAAGCATATTCTACTTTGGGGTCGGGGTGTGTGGGGGGGAAATAGCTTTACTGTTCAGAAACAGTGCTTTGCATTTGCTCTAGCAATCCACAACAGTTTATAGAGAAACATTATGCTGCTGATAAAAACAATTTATAAGGTGAAGTTATGCCCCGGGTTCAATGGGGCTTGTCCGTGAACGTCTGAGAGCTGAGGTTGTTTCCTGAAGGCTCATGTTGTGCAGTTCTTTGCTGCTGAACATCAATTCCAGCTAGAGCAGGTATTCCCAAATGGAAAATCTAAGGTAAAGATAAACTGAACAAGAGGCATTAAAATTAATCTCCAAAAAGAACAACAACAACAAAAAAGGATAAAAAAGTAGGTTCTTCTAAAGGCATGGTAGATATTTCTGATGTCCAAATGGGACTGTGTCTCTTTCTTAGCAAAACTGGTTTGATGTCTCCTTTGACACCAGAGCAACGCTGCTTTCCAATCTCATACACTCATGGAATGGTTTGGGTTGGAAGGGACCTTAAAGATCACCCAGTCCCCCCCCCTGCCCTGGGCAGGGACACCTCCCACCAGCCCAGGTGGCTCCAAGCCNTCATCCTCATGGCCGCGTTCCAGCAGGTCCATGTCCTTGTGCTGAGGGCTCCAGAGCTGCACGCGGTGGGGTCTCAGCAGAGCGGAGCAGAGGGGTAGATCTCCCATCACATCGTCCCCTTCCCACACAGTGGAGCCGAGTCAGCCTCCAGCGCGGTGGAAGCAGATGTGCATTGTCCAGCCCCAGCGAGGCAGCACAACCCCCCTGGGCCCAGCACCCCCCCGAGCCTTCCCGCTCGCAGACCCTCTGTGCCAGCCCCTGACCCTCGGGCACTGGTGCAAGGACCTTCCCTGGACACAAGCCCGCTGGGGCCGTCACCAGCCTGCCAGGGGCCGTCACCTGGCTGTTTGCACCCACTCCCGGCTGCTGGCCCTTGGGGAAGCATTCGAGCATGCGGGTTTTCTGTGTGGTAATAGCAGCAGCTAACATCGGGAAGAAAATCCAGCACAGGCACTCTTTTCTTCCTTTTTTTTTTTTTGAACTTCGATTTCTTGAAACTGAAGGTGGAGGGGGCCTGGATTTTTTGTTGTTAAAAGTGCATACGATGAAAATCACACAGGTCTCAGTGGCAAATTCAGCTTTTCATTTTCCCAGCTGAGTAAAACTGTCGGTAATTTCCAGGGCTTGGGTCCAGTCTGAGCATTTTCGAGGTGAAAATCCCACTGATTCCTCCTTTCCTTTCATTAGAAAGACTCCTGCACAACCAATGCTAAAGTACACATTGGGGGGGGAGAAAATCCCCAGATTATTTCATTTTGCACCAATTATTAAAAATTTCAGAAGTTCTTAATAGAAGAGAGGACATGTTTTGGACAAATAAATTTATGTTTTCCCTAGTTCTTAGCAGCTCCAGAAAAGGATTAAAGGTAGTTTTTACATTTTTTTAAAATCTCAGAACTGCATAATACTCACAGGCTGTTCCAGCGTAACACTTCACATCTGCCGTGCAGTTTTCATCGTTTTAAGTGCTTTAGTAACATAAAGAGTAGTATTAGCAAGGTTTGATGTATAAAGCAAGTCGTTGCAGGAGTATAGTCGGTATTTCTCATACCAAATTAGCATGGTAGTTAAATTCGTGTCTGCTTTGTACTGTAGCTGAATTTCTGCTAATCTAATCTAATAATCTGGGAAGGTTATAATTACTTGTCTTTTAAAGTGCATCTGCTAGCCGGCATGGTGTGGCAAACCACAACCGACAGCTGTTTCGTTATCATCAGTACCTGTGCAGCCGGGATGGCACGCAAAGCAAAACGAATCACCCCTGAGGTCAGCTGATGGCCCTCGGTGGGCTTTGGGCAGGGTTTGCTTTTCGGGAGAGAGGGAAGAGGCTCCATTTCTGACACGGCGGCAGCGTTACTACCTGACCTGGGGCATCCCATGCACTCTCTTCCCACTTCTTTCTTCTCTGGTTAGTCTCACTTTAGTTCCTACATGGTGATGTATTTGAGAATCACAGAATCTTCATGGTTGGAAAGGACCTTTGAGATCATTGAGTCCAACCAAACACCCTACAACCTCTGCCCCTAGAGCATGCCCTGAAGTGCCACATCCAGACGGTTCTTAAACACCTCTAGGGATGGTGACTCAACCCCCTCCCTGGGCAGGCTGTCCCAGGGCCTGACCACTCTGTCAGTCAAGTCATTCCTCCTCATATCTACCCTAACCCTCCCCTGCCGCAGCTTCAGCCCATCTCCTCTGCTCCTGTCATTATTCCCCTGGGAGAAGAGGCCAACCCCCACCTCTCTGCACCCTCCTCTCAGGGAGCTGTAGAGGGCAATGAGGTCTCCCCTCAGCCTCCTCTTCTTAATCTGGTTTAATCTTCTTCATCTGGTTTTAAACCGTTTCCCCCAGAGCCAGTACCGGGTACAAGCTTCCCGTATGCTCTTAGCTGGGCACAGCCACGGGTATCTGGACTTTTCTGCTGGCTGCTCGCTCCTTGCTGGCTGGAACGAGAAAGCCTCGTCAGCCCCATTCCTGCTGCTTGTCAGAGCTGGGGTCGTGTCTGTCCCCTGGATGCTCAACGCGCTTCAGCCAACTCTTCATCTTCAGTCCGCAGGAGTTTTCCAGGATGATTACAAAAGTAGCACTGTTGAAAGCAGCAGCAGAGCAAGCGTATCTTATGGCTGTGTAGGTTGCAATTGTCTTCTGTTTGCAAATCAGAATTGACCCCTGTCTTTAGTAATAGCATTAACAGGTGCTTAGTAAGTGGCTTTATTGCAGAAGAATGAACCATTTCTGCACGTTTCTTATTTTGCATTATCTGTTACAACGGTGACCAAATAGGACAGTGTGTTGTCTGGTGAAGAAAGCGTTCTGTATTTCGCGTTTGCTGTTTATGCATTTTCATAGCAGTTTTTCTTAGGAAAACCATACTGGACCAGATCTTCCTTTACTCAAGCTGTTGATGCAGTCTCATACATTTACTAAATCAACATGAGAGGGGACAGTGTTCTTAATTAAGCAAACTAGTGAGAAAGTCGTGGTTGTGAAGATCTTAAAAAAAAAGCAAACAAATCCCTACCTCTGCATTTCAGTCCCAGATTCTCTCTGGATTAGAGTTGCTTCATCTAAACTACTGAACGCAGTGTAATGGTCCTAAAATAGATATCTAAATCCTTCCTGTTTTCATCGCCACACTTCATGTAACTACTGCTATTTGTTTGCTCCTGCCTTTAATTTGGCTATTTTTGATCCGAGCTCAGTGCAAACGGCACAGTATTTTATGACCAGAAAAGCAGATGAACGGACAGGTGGGGGTGCCCAACCCTCTTGGCCACCCTGCAAGTACCTGTGCTCTGGCGTGTTCGGACGCCGTCGTGGTTTAACCCCAGCCAGCGACGAGAACCACGCAGCCGCTGCCTCACCCCCTCCCCGTTTCCCCCACCAGAAGGGTGGGGAGAAGAGGAGGAAAAAAGGAGGGGGAAGGGAGAAGGAAAAAACCGACTTGTGGACTGAGAGAAAGACAGTTTTATGGAAAAAAAAGTAACAGAAAAGGAAAAATTAGAAGAATAATAACAATAATAATAATGCCACTCTCACTGCCCGGTGAATTGGCGCCGTCCCGAGCAGTGATTGCGGGTTCCTGCCCCCCCCAGCTCACCCTGATTATATACCGAGCATGATGGTATGGACATTGGCCGTTCCACTGCTCTGTCTGTGCTTCTATGGAAGCTGAAAAAAGTCCTTGAAAAGTGTAAACATCACTTAGCAACAACTGAAATCAATAGATATTATTGACATTCCTTTCACAGCCTCACTAGAAGGAAAATTAACTCTTTCCCAGCTGAAACCGGGACAGACTCACACGGAGATGCTGTGGTGATTTCTGTCCCAGGCGTGCTGGGGTCCCCTATTTCTCTTGCACTGGTGGGGAGAAACGATAGATGAACTGCCGCTGCTCTGCCACGAGCAGTTCTGTGTCAAAGTGACCTTTACGGTTGAGGTGGATGAAGTTTTTGGACAATTTGTTTTACCCAAAACAAAAAAAAAAAAATCTATTCAGGTCAAGGAAAGCTAGACAGAAATAATTTCACTCAAAAAAGAAACTAAACCCTAAACACTTCAGTTGGAATGAAATACTTGTCTGGCCCCAAAGAAAAAGCTTTATCCACATTAACGCTTGCTTGTTTGGGGGTAGCTGAAAATTCGGTCCTAACCTGTGCTCGCTCCCATTGTTTTCCTGTTTTGCCAGCAAACTGTCTGCCCAGTTCCGCTTTACAAATTTTTGTCATTCTTCGGAGATGTAAAACAAGCCCAGCCAACCACCACCAACCTCAGAACACCAAGGTTAATTGGCTGGTTGTCCAGTCCTCCACCTCAAACACCCACTGGAAGCAGGAGTTACCACCTACAGACCTCGCCTGTAACCTGCGCTGCTTGAGCCTGTAAGCGCTGGACAACAAATTTAGGCTTGAGCACGTACTTATTTAAAAGCTTATTATGTTTTACCGGAGGACAGCAGCGGGTGTGCTCAGATTCAGGTACAATGCAGGGTGTTGGAGGTGGGTGATCCCACCCCTGCGCTTGAAATACCAGCACAGAGAGGAGACGCAGCTGATGAATATCACTGAGAAGCAAAATTCCAGCGCCAGATACGTCGGTGCCAACTGGAAATGACTCACTTGCAACCACTCAGGTCATTTCAGGTTTATATGTACTAGAGGAGTGGAACTTGATCTCTTAGTTATTGATAACTTTCGTACCATTTCAGAAAAAAAATCTCATCTGTTTCTCTCTGCTTCTGCAACGGTCAGGCTTCACTGTAGGAGGGGAAAAGCTCGGAATTTCTGAGATGCGGTTTGGGAATTAAAACTCCAGCAGCATGATACACAGTGTTGTGCCCATTTGTGCTGTGTAAATAAATATCCCAAAATGTTTTTTAGATTCTGCCCTGTCTGTTACTGAAACCAAAAGCCTTTGTGCTTCCAAAATGATCCTCAGAGAGTTGCTTTGCATTTACAGAGATTCTGAGATTGGCAGGGAGCCACCGGGCAGCTTACTGACGGTCACTGAAAGCTAGAAGCCATGTGAGGGTTAGACGTGGAAGCACATTTTCACAGATATTACAGGGCCAAGTCAGATTTCGATTACAGAGGAGAATGAGGATAACGATAAAACACACTTCGTTATAAAACAAATATATTTATTGTTCCAAAAATATCCCTATTATCACTTCTATACCTAATATAATTCACCCAGATGAAAACAATCCTCAAAAGAAAAAAAAAGACCCAATATTCTGCTAGCTGTTGAGTAAAGCAATCCCGAGGAGGACAGTCAGGGTGCAAACACCCAGCTACGTGATTTGGTTTTGCAGAGGTTAAGGCTGAAAGTACGAACTACGATTATCGAAAAGTTCTTTTGTTTTGTTCACACATTTTTTTTTTATAGAATTATCCAGTCTATTTGTTCAAAATTACTTGCCGTTTCTTCAAAATATTGTTTTGCTTTTTGAATAGTACACAAGTGATTCACTGCAAGGGCTCACTATTCAAATGTCAGAAGGCTCGGCGCGGTTAGCTTCTGAAGCGATGTGGTATTGTTTCTGGTCGTTGATCGGGTGATTTATGTGCTCCAACGAATTGCAAATTGCAGACACGACAATGGAGAATTAGTGCTATCTTTGAAAGTGTGACTCCTCACCCCTGTACGCCTCCAGTTCTCCGCTTACAGGCGGTGACAATAGCATGCGTGGAGGAGATGTGCCTTTCTGCCGAGCCGCTGTGGGGACTGGTGAATGAGAGGGTGTCTTTGGTGGGAGCCATCAGGAAGAGCTCTGCTGAACCGCGGCGCATGCAATGACATTTGTTTAAGCTGCAGCTTTAAATGCAGCCCAGTTAGCTTCTTCACGGCAGCTGTGTCTTGTCCCCCAGGCTCCTGATTTTCTCTTAGAGCATCAAAGTTCCTTGGCGCTTTTACAGGGCCTCGGCAGAAAAAGGTGGCTGTTTTGGCTAAAGCAAAGGAACCAAACCAAGGGAAATGCAATCAAGAGCCACCTGTGAGGTCCGTGCCCACACCTCGTAGCTGCAGGGGAGCTGGGTGCTCCCGTCAGCTCCTGTCCTGAGGGCCGGGCCGGCGGCATGTGGCCACAGCTGCCCGCAGTCCCGGGAGCACCAGGTCTGGGGCAGGCGCTCCTCTCCCTCTCCCTGGCCACAGGCAGCGTGTGGGGCTGGGGAAACCCCCCGCTCGGTCCCAGTATGGCAGCCGGCTTAGGGGACCATGCAACCCCCCACACCCTGCCCGCACCTGCCAGCGGGACACCGCACGCTTGTCCCGGCTGCCCTCGTTTCTCCTCCTGGCACCTCCCTTCGGTTTCCACGTCACCTGAAGCACATGATGGCTCATCAGTTCATCAGCAGAGGTGACATACCTGGGAGTCCCCTAAATGCTCAGAGATGAACCAATATTCAAAGTCACTTACTTAGTTCATAATCTCCGTGCCTAGCTGGGAAGCAGGAGAGGTGGCTTCAAGAGCAGCAGCTGCCCAGCACCAAACCTTGTAGGGAAATTAAGTCACGCTGGGTCACACTTTCCAAGGACACGTGTGATTATTTGGTGTCTTTTAAATAAGGTATTTTATAATAATAATCTGCCCCCTTCTGAAGGACATGGGAGGGGTTTTTGTGGGCCAGTGGTTGGGCGGGATGTAGGGAAGCTGCTGGAGAGGGCAAGGTGCCACTGATTAGACCGGGCAATCTTACCTTTAGTCCTTAGAGAACGAAATGTGTCCAGGTCAGTAAAGGAAGCGAATCAAACATACTCTACATCAGCATGCGGAAATGCACGGGACCGCATACGGGATGATCGCTACAAAGAATGCACTTGAAAAATAATTCTGCCACAACTGATGAAGCAGGTTCAGTATTAGTATAACTGGATAGAGGATTTGGGGGTCTAAAGAGGGGGCAAACGCTATTTAAGGACAAACCAGTCTGTATCTGTGACTCTCACGTATTACATGGTACAGATCCCAGCCTAAAGGCTGCAGGGTGACAGGCACGCCGGATGCATGGCAACTTTCCGGGCAAGCATTGGCCTGTAATGCCCTGGTTTGGCTATCTGATGGGAGCCGCTGTTTCTGTGCTACGCTCAGCACACTACATTTGCTTTGTCACCAGCGTTTTGTGCTAAGACTGTGTGCAAAACTGACTTTTGGCAGGGTGCGGGGGAGAACAGCTGTACAGCCAATAATTAATTCCGTAATTGCTTTAACCTAGACCAAAACTGAGACAAACCCTAGACAGAAAGACGGTGCTGGCAATGCTGTGATCAGCTGTCTGCGGCGCCAGGAAATGCTAATGCAATGGGTTCAGCAACATCAAGAGGGAGCTCAGCAGACCTGAACTCCATCATTAGAAATGCAACGGGGCCTTCTAAAAGTAAGGTTTCCAAAACACGGGTATGATTCGTTTCCCTGCCAAAGTTAGCAAATGGTCCACGCTGACTGAAGAAGGCGTGAAAGGCAGAGATGAACCTTCACAGCTGTGTCCCTCCTGGGAGAAGCTGTTGCCCAGCCGTTGCATCTGGAAGCGTAGTGGACAATACAAATGTCTTCTTTTCATAGTTTCTGCCTAGATGATTCCTCCACGCAGACTGCTTGGCTGTTGCCAGTCCCTCAACCGAGATCGAACTTCCTCTAGACAGGGACACACCAAGAAACAGATGTACTTTTTTCAGTATTTCTTTGGTTTTTTAGATATTTCTGCCAAAGTTGCTTCCAAACGGACCGACGTCAGTGCGTGGTTTGTGCATGGTCTCTGGTCCAGCTGCGCAAGTCCGTCTCATTGCCGTACAGATCGTATCCCAGCAGTGACACCCATAGCCACTTGCGTAGGCCTGAAGCTCGAGACCCCTCATTTAGACAATGAGTATTGGTGGGGTCAGACCTTCTCCTCTCTGGATCCAGACCTGCAGGATGCTCTTGTGCTGCAGCCTCCCGGGGACACGTCAGATCACGCACGTGGGGCAGCTCTGGGAGTGGAGGGAGGGCTTCAGGCGCAGGCGAGAGGCACGAGCAGCCCCTCACCTGCTCACAGTGGGGCACTTTCAAAGCTTTGAGTGGGATTTTTAAACTGTGTGTTACCAGTAACCGTGCAAAGAAACCACATGGCAAAAGCTCCATGCAAAGAGCTGCGCATGCAGCTGATGGTGAGCTGAAGATCTTGAGCTCAACTGTCCTGTCCAAATGAATACTACGCCAGTTTTCTTAGGAGATTCTTTAAATAACTGCATAAATAAAGTAGCTAACATATTTTCTCAATGCTTTTGGGTATCCACCTTGGATTTTAATTTTCTGCCTCATAGAAAATGATGTTTTTATATTACAGTGGTGAAACATCATCAAAATATCTGTACATGATACATAAAAAGGAAACCATATAGCAGAACAGAGCAAACCGTCAGTAACCGCAATACCAACTATACAGCCTTTCATTGCAGTGCTACTTGCCAGTAACGATGCCTTGCACGTATAATTGCTAGTTTCTAAATGTATTACTGGCTTTCAGGGGGAATTACTACAGAAATGATCCACAACAATTTTTCTGTGTTTCATTTGTACGAGTTCCGCAAGCTTTGCCCTTTCGCTTTGCTGTGAAACGGGAGGAAACTGCTGGTCTCCCACTGGAAAAAATGAAGGCACTCATCGTCTGAATCCGAATGCTGGTATTTGTAATGACACCCTCAACAGCCTCATTAAAGTGCTGTTTCTGGACAAGAGCTGGGCATGAAATAAAATAAAATAAAAAATCATATATATATATACACACACACACTAAAAAATAAAAATTACGTACAAGTATTTATATGCAGGTATTTGCAGCCCCTGACCATTGCGCGTGGCAGGCAGGTGCACAAGGCTGCCGTTTAAGTGGCTGCTGGCTACTACGGGAAGGGTAGAGGCCAAAGCGGAACTGTGCTTGTACGAAGAAAAGATGAAAAAATGCCTGCCTGCAATGAGAGGGTGGCGCAGTCGCTACGGCGCTCTGCCCTCCAAGTCAGTCTGTCCTTGGCAAGAATCACGAAAGCTTATTAAACACCCGTTACCTTTTAATTTACAGTCTATTTAGTGCACTTGAAAGGCGTAAGCTTATGAAACCAGGGGTTTGGTTTTGGCCTCTCTTGACCAGTTAAATGCATATTGTTTACGTATGCAAAGGAATTGAAAATACTGTGAACAAAGGGGCAGCTCCTTCTGTGACAGTATCAGTCTAAATGGGGGTAAGGCTCAGTTCCATCGGTGCTCTTCCCCCTTGTCAAAAGTATACAGGAGCACAGACTCCATCTTTACATGCTATAATCCGGGAAGTATTGTTAATTCATTATCTGGTGGACTAATAAACAACAGACATTTAGTTCTCGTTCACTGCTACTTCATAGTTATACTGTGTTTCCCAGAAGTAAATCACTTTATTCTAAACTAGAGTTCTGGAATTTATTAGTTTTTTTTTTCTTGTTCTGATGACCGCAACTATTTTTCATAAGCAGCCCCATTCCGTTAGTCTGTGCCAGCTATGGAGAAAGGATAATGGGGGGGAAATAAATCACAAATATGACAATGGTAACAGCTGGCATGGATGTCCTTTTCCAATGTACTGCATTTAGCTCTTCACTTTTTTGCAAAGTGCAGACATAATACTTCATTGGAACAGATCAGAGGAAAACTGACTATCTAGTAAAAGATGAGAGGCACCACAAAACAGACGCGTTGTTAGTAGCACAATGACTACTACAGCTGTTGGAATACCGTGGCAGCAACCGTTGGTACTATTGACCGTACTTTGTAGCTCTAAATCAGCAGTTGCAGTCCCTGTGCCCTGGGAACGGCACCGCAAAAGTCTATTCCTTTCATATCCTTTCTAGTTAAAGAGATCTTTTACAAACAAAAATGTAATCATTTTATACTCTGCGTGGGCTTACCACGCGAGGGCAAACGCCACCCCCATTCGCGTCCAGCACATGTGGCATAATTCCCTGTGGACGAGACTCAGCCGAGCTCAGGGCCCCGGCTGCCCCCAGGGACGGACGGGAGCAGGGGGTGCCTGGGGGCGGACGCGCATTTTCACCCCCCGCAGCGAGGGCAGGTTCGGCTCCCTGTGCTGCCCCGCTCTTACCACTGAAGGGGTTGAACATCGTCCACCACCTTCCCCAGAACACCTCTATTTTACCCAGTCAAGGCTATTAACAGAGTTGACACGGTCACTCATTGCAGGCAAGCTTAAAATTCAGCGATGGAAATTTGTTACTGCACGTAATTTTGTCTTCACGTTTCTGTAAGGTGCAGTAGGACTGACGGTATTGTAGTGCTGAGTGTTACCTGTTGTGTAGTGCTTCACGCTTGTTTTCTATCCAGATGTACGATTTGGGTTGAATAAATTTCCCTTGTATTTCCCTTGCTTTTCCTATTAACTGCTTTTAAAGTAGTTTGTTTAAAATAAATTAGTAAAAATGGAGTCTCATTAATGAAACAGAGAGGACAGGACATGCTTATATTGAGATTCATGTCTGCTTGCATCAAGAAAAAATTCTTGTTATAGTTTTGCACCGACTCAAATCCGGAGAGATTGCAGCTTCAGTTTTGCCCCACCTCAGTGATGCTGGCACAGAAGGCAGAGCCCAGATCGCATCCTTGTGCCTCCCGGGAAACGTCCGAGTTTCACCGGTCCAAGGGAAGGGAGCAGAGTCAGGGGCTGAGCTTGTGAGCTTTTCTCGAGGGAGATTCCCAGCACACCTGTGAGAGAATTAAGCTAAACAAGTCAAATGCACGGTTAACATTTATATTGATTTTTTTTTACTAAGGAAAGAAGTAGGCAGATGTCTATAAAACAGGTCTAGGCTTAATCTAGTTGGCCACTGGATGTCACTGATGGCCTCAGAAATACAATGGTAGTATGTAAAAAAACACGAACAGGTATTAAAAGAAAAGGGGAGATTAACAGCGTCTCCTTAGCTTTGAAAGATGTTACTACTGGAGCTTTGAAGTCGTCGGTGCGAACGTGTGCAAAACTTTCTCAATGTGGTAAGAGAAAAATTATTTCTTCGTATAGTAACAGAATAAAATACCTGTCATTTCCATAAGCTGGTGCAGAACCTTGTTACGATCACAGATAGCCAAACTGGTGAGAGGTGAACTGTATCTGAAACTCACCCACCTCAAGGTCAAACATTCTGAAGAGGTTAAAATGCATAAAAGATTTCTTTTAGTTTAGTTCTTTTCGCCCCCCTTGTATCGTCCCCCTTTAAGTCCGAGTGGGATCGCCCATCTATCAGGAAGGAAGATCACATTGGCGGGGTTCCCGAGCCAGCCTGAAGCAGGCGGTACCAAAGGTCTGCTTCCGCTGGCTCCGAAGTTTGGGTAACTCAGAAAAATCCTCTGGCGTTTTGGGTGCTCACCCATGCTGAGAGGAACTCCCGCATTTGGGGAGATTTGCTGGTCGTCACTACCGCTAGCTAATGTGCCCTTAACTGACACGAAAGAAAACTGCCTTTGTTTTGGTAGGTGAAAATATGTTAGTGCCTAATGCCTTAGTCCTCTGGTGAGGGGGGAGAAACTCCCCATTAATCAAGCTCAGGCTTGAGCTCTGTAGAGTGGTTTCACCATTGCTAAACATCTGCCAGGCCTGTTAGTAACTAAACACATTACTGGAAAGAGCAAATATGATTGTTATTTCCCTACATTTTCTTGGGATAAAAGTTAAATGAGGTTGCATGAGGCTGCGAGCTGAGTTACTTCTACTGGGGTGCCTCAGCGAAAAAGAAGTGACAACTGCTGATGGTGACTACGTGAACAATATCTTCATTAAACATTTAAACACATCCAGTGCTGGCCAAGTTACTTCCAGAAGGCAAAGCAGCTGAGCCGATTCCCTAGCAATGCCGGGAAGACGAGGCTCCTGAACGCATGCTGAAGGGCTAGAAGGCTGCTGAAACAAAAATTCAGGGGTTAATTTTCATACTAAGCTCACATTTAGAAAAACATGAAACAGATGTTCATATCAAAATCTGGTATTTTTCCGTAAGAGCCAAACATGAAAAAGAAGTGAAGTTAAAGCATGCATGCTAATAGCTCCTTTCAAATAGTTTAGTCTTTTTCAAATGCATAGATGTTCAGAAAATCTCAGTCTAAGCAATTCTGGGTAACGTAAAAAAAGTCTCGGCTGGCTTAAGCTAACAGAGTTGCTGCTTTATCTCAACAGGAAAGAACTTTTCTCTTGGGGTTCTTCTGTCTCACCGTCGAATTCTTGCGCTAAATTAACTTATTAATCGACGTGTACATATGTCTGTGTATATAAGGATAACATGTGGCGAACAGGCAACCTGCACGGGGAGATACTGACCACGCTGAGGCTGCTCACGGAAAGAACGGCGCAAAGCGTAGTTAGAACGGTCCTTTGCCAGGTCCCTCTACGATCAAAGCTATAGCTATAGTCAGACATGACACCATAAATGAGAAATGTAGCACAAATGATACAGAATCAGCTGTATTGTACTCAGCATTTTTCCAGCACTTTGCTGTATTAGTACTTTGGTCATCTGACACCCGGGGCAGCCCCTGGATCCCTGTAGGCTCTGCAGCTGCTGCGTTCGCTGCAGCCACCAGACCTCGACGCAGCTCCGGTGACTGCACGTGTGAATCCCTGTCTGTACGTCCAGCTGGCTTCCAACAGACGCTGGAGAAAACTGGAGGAGCTGCTGCTATTTTTGTAAATCTAGAGAATACTTAAAAATAGAAAATTGCATAATTATTGTGGGTAAAGTTAACTTCACTGACACTGGTATCTTTGTGAATGACACTGAGGATACTGCTTGTGCAAGCATGTTTTTGACAAAGTCTGCTCAGAACTGCTCTAGTTTAATCTAACTGCACCTCACCACTTCTACTGGCTGCAATCCTTTATCCAAAACATTTTTTCCAGCTGTGTTGACTGGCTCTTTCAGAGACTGTGGACATTTCCTCTCTGTATTCTGCTCCCTGCTTGGCCTGTCCTCTAGGTTTCCTTCCAGCTACTCAAGGCCATGCGGATCTAGCTCCATGAAGGATTTACACCTTAAAAGCCCCAACATGCAGGTCCATCAAGACCTGCATTCTGTCGCTGATACCGCTGATAGCAAGGGGATTGTGCCCTACCCACTCTGCAGGACTGACTCATTTCGTAACCCTTTTCCGCACCTTTTCTGGTTCTACTATTTTTGAAATGTAGGACACCAGGACTGTACCCAGTATTCAAAATACAGGTATAGAGTGGTTTTTTTCCTTTCCTAATAATTCCTTATGTTCTAGCTTGACTGTGAACAGATGTTCTCCTGACCACAGCTATTATGGCTCCCACCCACATTCCTTGGGAGTGCTGGTAGGTAGGTCAGTGCCCCCCTTCCAGGCTGTGCAGGGCTGGGTGTTCATTGCCGTTTTTGGCACCCAGCCACCCGGTGCCGTACAATTCTTCTGCAGGTGGGTCTGTTATCGTCCAGAACCTGGTATCAGAAGTGGATGTTGCCAACTCCTTTGTTATTCCTTTTCCAGCTCATGGTGGTTGCAAAGTCAGTTTTCTCTAGTAGGGACTTTAACAATCTCTGCATTTGGTTTAAGATTTGCAGGTTTGCAGAATCTATTTTTTATCGTTTGGGAGTAAGGAGTCTGGCAGATTTAAGTTGGTCTCTCTGGCATGATAATCATACATGGTCCAGGGTAGGGTCAGTGAACCATCTAGGATACGTTGTGCGAAAAACAGGGATGCCACATGGGGAACGCCCGTAGCTATCACAAAATACTGTGAGTGCAGTGTATTGCTGTGACTGATAGGTGAAATGGGAGTGGGAAGGAGCAGAGCTGCCCATGGCTATGAAGCCACTGTGTTTTTAAGTGACTTGGGCTGAGTAACCTAACTCAAGATGCTCCAAGAGCTGCGCCAGGACATAATTTTGCTATGTTACAAAGACACTAGTTCAAAATTCATGGCATTGGGTTCTGGCAGGAGCAGCCAAGACAACGTGAAGCTCGGTTCAGGTTTGCTGCCGGGACATTATCCAAGCCTAAAGGAGGTAACAGTTGCGGTCTGGGCATTTCCTAAGCCCAGGGAAAGAGGCTGCTCGTTGTCGCAGTGAGCAGTGAAGTGTCAGGACCTGTGCACACAAAGGCTGGGAAAAGCACAATAGTTGGGCAAGGGGGATGGAGAAGGGACCAGGTACGGTCTTTGGAATGACAAGGCTGACTTTGAGAACTGCTGCCTTCATTTTATACTGTAAATTGGTGTTGCTAACAGAGGACTAAAGCACATCGCACTCTGCTGTGGAACTTGAGACTAAAGCAAGCAATTGAAGAGGTATTTATAACGTGGGGTTTTCTTACTGAAGAAAAAAGAAGAAAAAAACCACCTGATGCTCTCTCACACCATCTAATCCTCTTTTAAGAGCCCTATTAGTATTATGACAGAACGCAATGCTGAGCTTGCTCTGAAAAAGTAAAGCTGAGTGCCAGAAACACCACCGTTGTGTCGGAATAGCCCTCGGTCGGGCCAGAGCACCTCTGCACGCCCCTGTGTTTTCTTCCCTATGCACATCGCTATTCCTAATCTCCGGAATCAAGTATCAAGCCAGTGCCTTTATCTAAATAAGACTGCTAATAAAAATAATAATAAGCAGGTTATAGGTCCCGGTCCTGGACTTAGGCCAGGCTTCCACTACAAACTACAATATCAGTCAAAGGGTATTATCCCTTGTTGTGTCAGCAAAAGTCCCTGCTGTGGACTTAGTTATGACAAAACTGTGTATTCACCAGGGTAGCTTATTTCACCCATATTACGCAGCGAAAGCGCAGTTTTGCCAGAATAAACATGGCTACGCCAAGTGCTAGGACAGTTCTCTAGAAATAGCTACACCGGGAAAGCACTCCGATAGGGCTCAGATTTAGGCATAGGGAGATTGGGAGATCCTGCCCTAGCACAGATAAGGCTGCAAGGCATAAGGTCAGACAGTGCGAGACTGGGAAATGTCCCAATTCCTAACGTTACTGTCTCCTCGCCTTAGTAGCAATGAGGTATTGGCAGCTTGAGACAAGCTGCCTCATGCAGAGGAGCTACAGGCCAAGGGACGCTAACTATTTCTGTCTTGTTTAATTTGAGCACTTAAACAGTTAATCCCTTTGCAATGTCATTTTTTGGCATAGATACCACATCTGTCTATTTCTGAAAAGATCTTTTTACTAATGCAGCTTTTTAATGTATGAAACAGTTTGCATCAGATTACAGTGCTTTAACAGTAGCACCGTAGCAGTAGCAGACCACTATCTGTAGGCATGCACACAGGCAGACAGACAGACAGACGTGTGCATCCACACATGCACGTTACCTCTAAACATCTCTGCTCTGTCCCACCTCCTTGTTCTTCTCTGTGATGCCCGGTTTTCCCTCTTTGCTCCCCATCGGAAACAAAGCAGAACGTGCCCCAGGCAAGTTGTATTCCTATGTGCTAAGGCTTTGTGTGCAAAATCCGGGGTGTAACAGATTATCTTTGATATTTTTTATTTGCTCGGCTTTTTTGATCTTCCTTTTCACTGACTGTGTTGCTGCCTTATTCAGGCATGTTTATTTAACCAAGGCTCTGCTCTAAACCCACCTTTACTTGCAAATATTAGACATACTGGAGAGAGATCAACGAAGGGCCACGAAGATGGTTAAGGGACGGGAGCACCTCTCATGTGAGGAGAGGCTGAGGGACCTGGGACTGTTTAGTGTAGAGAAGAGAAGGCTCATGAGAGATCTCATCGCCATACATAAATCCTTGAAGGGAGGGTGTAATGAAGATGGAGCCAGGCTCCTGTCAGTGGTGCCCAGTGACAGGACAGGAGGCAACGGGCATGGGCTGAAACACAGGAGGATCCATATGAACATCGGGAAACTTTTTTTACTGTGAGGGTGACCAAGCACCGGCACAGGTTGACCAGAGAGAGTCTCCATCCTTGGAGGAGTTCAAAAGCCAATTGGACATGGTCCGAGGCAACTGGCTCTAGGTGGCCCTGCTCGAGCAGGGGGGTTGGACCAGATGACCTCCAGAGCTCCCTTCCAACCTCAACCATTCTGTGATTGTGCGAAATAGGGTAGGAGGTTAGTACTTGTATTAGGTTCATCAGGGCATTGGTCCAGGAAATGAGTTTTTCTTCTCATTTTGTAAGAAGTTTGTGACAGCTGCAGGGCACGCTGAAATAATTTGAACTTCTGCAGTAACAGCCACTGGAGTAGCCATTATATAAGAAAATGACTTTCATAATTAATATCAACATGCACAATCCTGGTGCTGAAGAAGCAGCATCTGTAACTAGAAAAACAGACAAGAACAGCAGTGGATTTCTCTTCCACGATTCTTCTATTTATCCCTGCATTAAAGTGATGAAATGTCAGCTGGTTTTGCATGTGTGAAAAGATCTTGCACAGAGGACTCATGTCTAAGAACGTGCACGTGGTGTTTTTACAGCAAAAATAACGTTGGTTTGCAATGCCGAGGTATATAGTATTTTTACTAGAGCTGTGAGAGTTTAAAAAAACATCTGAGAAGACACGCACGTGTGTGTCTTTTTTCTCCCTTCTTTTCTAAAGAATTTAATTTCATTTCAAGTCCATTCAGAAATAAGGACAGAAAAAGAGAGGGAAAGTGAGAAGAATGTAGACAAAGAGGGGAATGAAAGCCGAGCATAATTTAAATAGGAAAAGTGAGTTTCACCTGCACCGTGGAGTTACTGTGAAAAGACTTGTCTTTCCAACAAACTGATTTTGTTTCAAAAAGGACATACAAGTAATAGGCCATGGGAAGGTTATGGAGTAACAGAGTAGCTAGAGTTGGCTGAAAAGACATTTAATTTGGAGCTTGCCAGATACCCTTCTGGCAACTCAATATTAAGGTTTTTATATACTGTGGGGTGTATCTTGTTCCCTGGGTCAAATTTGGGTGCATTCTTTTGGTGGAATGCATTCTGTGGCAGCTGAGACACATTATTCTCTGGCTATGTCTTGTGAATGTAAAAGAAGTAGGCAAGAAAGATCTTTTGAGGTAAAATTTGATGGAGATATTGGGTTTTAGACAGCGAATACAGAAACACGCTTTCAAGGGTTAGAGAAGACAACTCAAAACAACAACAAATCTGCAAGGCAGAAAAAAGAAAACTTGTAAGTTGTTATTAAACTGTTATTATAAGAGAAAACTGTTATTAAACTGACACTAGTCAATTTACTTTCTAGAAGAACGTATGTAAAGTTCTCATTTTATTTCATGTCCTCAACTCTAGTGCCACACTATCTAAGTATTTGTATGTACCTTATAAACCAGGTGTATTTGATCTTCACTAGTCTATGTTGATTCATTGTTTGGGGTCTAGTAATTAAAAGAGAAATTCTTTACAGATTGAAGTCGGTTATTCTGTTCTGGGCTGGCTAGTATGTTAGCTGTGTATTCTGATTCCAATGACTTAATGGTTTCTATTAAACGCTGAATAAAACCCCTTTAGGGAAGCCAGCTAGAAATGCATGACTTATTCAGTGTGAGGTATCTGCAGATGATTGATTAAATAAAACTTAGCAGTTTGGGGCTGAGGAAGAATTTTAAAATAGTTTCGTCTTCGAACATACAATGAGCAAACCGTTGGATTGTTTTAGATGTCAGCGAAAATGCTTGTATGTGAAACTTTGTCTTTATTGCACATTTGTTTCATAAATTAGAAAAAAGATCTAAGGTAAACGTTCAGCTCATCTGGTTTGTAACAGAAACCATGACTATGGTGGATAGGGTACAAGGATGAGCTCATTCAAGAATTCTTCTGAAACCGTAATTTATCATCTAGGTAATTTTAAAAGTTCCTCGTGTCATTGCAAGGGTGGCAGAAGCATGCTTTTTAAAAAATATTATTTGTAGTACCCTGTTTAGCTGATGCCAAATAATGGAGATTTCACTAATGACAGACTTGTAAATATTGGGTAAAAATTCTCAGTATAAAAATCTGTACTGAAATGGATCATAGAAGATTGTCTCTTCTTCCATTAAACAAGGATGACTTCCAGTATCATTAGCAATTGTTCCCGAGAAGATTCTGTTTTGGATTATATTATATATACAATGGGAATTTATTTGAGGTTTCCCAAGTTTACTAGTTCCATTCCCATGAGCTAACAGACAGTAGATCAAGTGCTTAACAGTCAAGTATTCCCATGGCAAATATCCACCAACGTCCCTTTCATCTGATGCAATGGCATGGTGCCCATTCTTCTGCTTCATCATTCTCTTTCAGTGCGCACAGTGTTCCAGGAAAGGGCCATATCATGTATTAGACTGTGCGGGAGACATTAAGCCTAATCTTTAAAACCTTATGGTTCTGTTTCGGTTTTTGCTGACCACTGGAAACAATTACAGCACAGACAACACATGAGAATGTCTGACAGCTTCTTCAGTCCCTTTGCACTCAATCGCTTGGTGAGTCTCAGCTTTTGTTTATTATAACCACAGTCCAAAGCCTATGTTTGCCTCAATATCCTGAAAACGAGCAAGAACCAGGCAGCTGGTGGTCAAGGTGACTGTCATTAGATATCTATCAAATAGGTAAAATATATTTTTAAACAGACATTTTCTTATTTCTGTCATTATGCCAGGCAATACATTAACAGCCACTCATACCCATTTATCTGCATTTTTTGTGCTTGCCATTGCTGAAAGCTCATAGCCTTTATGTTGGTTATAGTTATCTTTAAAGCATAACGAGAAAAGTTTACTTACTACTGGGAAAATTTTTCATAATCTTGGCTTTCGCCTAACAGTTTTCAAAACAAGATTAGGGCGTCCAGCGTCCATAGAAAGTAGAAAAATAGATGGAGTCGGTAACCTTATATGCAGTACTTCCAACAGACGCCACAGCTTTCATTCTAGAGAAGCAAAGTCTCTATAGCGGGTGCCTTCGCCGGAACACATGAGTTAGATTCAGGAATGTAGAAATGGCATAAGGAAGACTGATCTGTTCAGAGTGCTCAGGACCTTCGGAAGGAGAGTTTGAAGATGGAAGTCTAGAGGCTGTGGAAGTGAAAGGGGTGACAACTGATGAGTTTAAAAAGAGGATTAGAAAACCCCACCAGCTAGTCAGGGAGACAACCAATTTGCAGGCAATTTCTTGTAGGACAAGGGGAAAATGATAAATTAGGAGGACAGCATTTACTTTCCAGACTGGTTCCAAATCTTGACTAGGAACTAGATACTATTGGAGATTCTCCTACCTACAAGCTACTGAAACTGTGCCCAAGAAGTGTGCTGCTGTTGGCAGAGCTCAGGGATAAAACCTGTGAGGGCTGGGTACTTTTAGATGTTTGCCATTAGCTGGAGAAATTCTTGTTAATGGAAACAGAGAAAAAATCCCAAAACTTCAGGTCTTCAGAGACGTTTCCTCATTTTTCTCAATTAAAAAAGGGTAAGAAACTATAGCAGCATGTTGGTGGGTGACCAAAGCATCAAAACTAATGAAGAGGTAGGGATGGAGCTAACTGTATTTTTGAAGTTGAGCATACAGTAGGCAGATACTATAAGTCTACCTGAACTAAGATATAGACAAGACTCATCTCTAAGTGCTTCCATAAGTCACAATCTATTTGTGCTCCTGAATTTTCCCATAGTGTTTCTTATCTTCTGAGAGATGTACATCTTCTGAGACTGGCAGGATGGCATCACGTGAGACCAGCCGTGTGACAGTTAAACAGGTTAAAAGCTGAACAGAAAAGTCTCCAAATTTATTAGCAGGGATAGTTGTAGGTGTACTCATAGTGTGCTTTTCAAAGGTTTGGTCTCTGTTTACTTTTTAATAAACAACCTGAAATGTCACTACTTGCTGTGACTTTTGCAAACATCTTTGTTCTGAAGTGGCATGAAATTCAAAGAAAACTCAGATGTTCTGCAGACATTATTACTGATGGCTCTACTTTAGGCTTTGACCCCATATACACTTCACGCAATAGCTCTGTCCCACTCTAAATGACATATAAATAGGCAAAAGCAAAGAAACATTAAAACCCCTGAATTTCTTAAATTATAAAAAATATTGGATTTCATTCAACTTTTTGTTCAAAGGTAGCTTGGTTTTCACGTTCCCTGAATCAAAGAAAATGTCTTCAGATGCATTTTCAAAAAATTAGTTTAATCAGAGTGTATTCTGTACCTTTGATCTGGTGTGCCTGTGTCTGCTTTCTTGAAATACCTCATATATAGAGGCCTTTTGATGCTTTGAGAATTTTACTTGAAATAACAAACATATACAGCTAAATTAATGTGAAATCCCATTCTCTTTGAGCATGGACATCGAACGAGACAAAGAAAAGGTCTGGTAGGTTTGTAAATAGTATTTCCAGAAGGATTCTGAAAACCAATACCTTGCTATAGCTTGCCCAAGACCGTCCTTGTATTATTTCTTTATAAAAATAGCAGATTCTTGAAAAAATAAGCAGCAATGTTCACCCAGTCTCTTAGCACTCCTTTCTATGTAAGGTTCCAGGTAGCCCTATTACATTCAGCAGAAGAACTCGTTTAATGTATAACTCTGCACAAAAGTGAAGTAAAGATAATAAAATAAGAATGGGCAAACTCTAGAAGTAATTTAATGTTTCTTTTGCATGTGTGAATGATGATCCATTCTTGGCTCAAGAATAGTATAAATACACAATCCTCAGAGGAGAGATGAAGGATTGACGTGGATTTTTCAAGGATTTTTTTTTTAAAGAGGACATCTTGTTGAAAATGATTGAAATGAATTACAGCGGCTAGGCGTGTATTCTGTTTCTATCATTCAAAGGTCTGAATAGTGACTGCTGTTAGTAGGAAAAAAAAGATGGCAATTATTCAGGCACTGAATTCATATGCTGTTCATAGTTACTTATGCACTGCAGTTCTTTACAAATAAATTATGACAGTAGAGGTTACCATCGTGCAAAAATAAAAGCCTACTAAGCACCACATATATAGCAATGATTATTTTGCAAAAACTGATCTTGCTGCAGATTAAGAAAGACTCAAGTCTCTTGTTGGTCTTCAACAAATCACAGATTGTTCATACCTAACTACATAGTGCCAGGAACAGTGCTGGCGTACTACAGTGTTTGGGCTCTACGTTCATACTCCATTAGGATCCCTGGCAAAAGTGCAGGCAAAGATAAATTGGCTTTTTTGTATATCCACCTCAATTTGTTGGCCTGCCAAAAGTATGCTTACTGACAGATGATGTAGGCATTGTAACTTAAAACGTGTAAACAAAGAAGACTGGGCTGTATAAGGGTAGCAGATTAGAAGACTGATCCTGCCTCAGGTGTAATACTGCTTGGCTCTGCATGAAGTCCTACTCGTTTCATTGAGCTGGAATAAAGCACCAGTCAAATTTGCTACAACAGAATTAAACCCATATACCGAATTCATTAATTTTCTGCTCATTTTACATCAGAGATACAGTTGTACTAGATCTGAACCACATGGGTCATGAACCAGCTGATAGACTTGCTGGCAGCCCCCTTTTCTCTCAAGTTTACCCTGACCCAAGTGGGGTCCAGCACTGTCCCTTCCCCAACCCTGGCACACACCCAGGCTGCATCTCTCTGCTCCACAAACGGGGTCTCTCAGCCCTCCTGCTGAAGGCTGTGGGGCCAGTGCTCCTCTTACAGATTGGCCACCACCTTTGGCATGGGTTTTTTCCATAGCTCCAGGCTGTTCAGTGCAGTTATGGCACAATTATTTTATAATTCAGATAGTGCAAGAAATGTAACGAGCAATGCAAAAATCAGAAGTCACTTGAATGTATTTTCTTCCTGTGAATTCTTGGAAACTCTTGGAAGTTCCTTGGGTTTAGGAAGCCAAGATGCTTCCTCTCTTCTGTTCCTCGCAAAGCTTTTCCTTCAGAGCCTGGCATCAGCCCTTACATTGAGGCTTTGCCTCCTGCTTCACTTTTTGTCTCATGTCATACTGCTCGCTCTGTTTCTCTTCCTTTTTCTTTTTTTTCCCCTTATTTTTAAAGGTGGTGAGAGATTCTTTCATTTTGAACGGCCTCAGCCCCTCGGTGAAAGGATCAAAGCTTCCCACTTCGCTCTGTCTCCCTTTGCTCCTCTGCCTCCCCCGACTTTCTTTCCACCCTTCTGCTCTTTTGGAGTTCAGAGATGAAAAAAATGGTTTTGTCCTAAGTGGAGCAATCTCTTGGCATAAGGAGATTCCCTTCAAATGGATGATTAGTAACGTTGAATGGCCCTCAAGTATTAATCCTATGCCAAGCATCAGAATGTCTTCTGTCACCACCTTTAGGTTTTGATTCAGAGTAAAAGCAAATACAAATGAGGCACTAATAAAGTCCTCGTCTCCCGAGTGGAACATTTGATCTGACATAAATGCAATATGAAACAGAATGCTTAAATTGTGCATGGAAGGACACACTGAATCATCAGGCATATGACATTTTTAAACCTTGTGAATCTTTTCACCTGCGTCTTTCCTGCATGTTTGTACATCATTTGCTGCTATTTTTTTCCCTGGAGTATGGAGTTGGATAGCATATTTTACCAAAGAAGGATCTTAACAGAAAACATAACTGCATTTACATGGAATTTCCAGTGAGTATTCAGACATTCCTTGGCTAATAAACGTATTTACCACAAGTGGTAATGTGCAGGTGTGCATTCTTAAACAAGCAAACATCAGTTTAAAATGGGTTACACAAAACCTGTGAACACAAGATGAATCTTGCATACTGTGAACTTTCATATGGCTTTCTTTTATGGTTTTGTGTATATCCATGAGTGGAAAGAAAGTTGATTAAAATAATAAAGAAGCATTGCAATAAAGGAAGCTCTCACACCAATGGCTCTTTTCCCACCTTATTGGGCCTGAGATAAAATGTTCTTCGAGGAGACGATCTGATATATACTTGGCTTTGCTGGTGGCTGTTTGTCTACTGTACCCAAACCGTATTTTGCATTTGTACTTTCTTCCGTTCAGCTTTTTAAAAAGAAGTGGGTGCCTTTTGGTACCTATTTTTGAACCAAAGCCAAGCCCTACTTTTACCTGGCTCAAACATCACACCGTGAGAAACCCAGTAACGACAGCTAACGCACAGAAGAGACCACGCTGCCGCAAGGATGTTGTTGAGCAGGGAACAGGCTTCCACAGCTCTACCCTCCTCGTTTTGTTGGCTCAGCACTTCTGTCCTGGACATATCGGCTGCAATGCCCTATATCAGTAATGGCTTGTCCTGTCATGCCCTTCACTAGGTGACTCCAGTTTATAAAGCCTTAGCAGTCTCTTCACCAAATAGAACCAAATTTGGGATCCCTTGGGTGAGAGGAGACTGACCCACGTGGCTCCAGACTCCTGTTACCCTCCTTCAATCTATGAAAAGCTGTGCCAGAGGAAGCATGGTGGTCGTGTGCCCGCTTATAATTAATATATTTCTCCTATGCACAGCGCTTACCTCCACTAACAATGTCCCAGTCGCAGCAAAACCTGCGTGAACACAGGTGTGAGGTCTGGAGGAACCCAGTTTACCCTGCAGAAAGGTGCAGATCCCCGCAGGTCCCAGCACAAAGCTGCTTTTGTGGTCCTCATTCCCATGGTGATTCTCCGATGGGCAGCACAGAGGCAGACCTTCCAGCTGGCAGCATCTTCCGCTTGTAATTCCCGTTCCTGTTTGAGAACGCGTAACACCCTGGGTTAACAGTGTGCATGAAAGTCAACAGGAAAGGAACTAAAGGATAAAGTTATCACAGAGGGTAGCGAACAATCACCAACGTAGGTCTGCTTTCAGCCCCCACGCTGTATCACGGCTTGGCATTCTTTGATCACCAGTGGGAGATCTGACAAAAGTTAAAGGAAAACAAGGGGTAGGTTTTAAATGCTTGTGAGAGATTTCAGTTCTCTGGAACCTGTTTACCTAAACCGAAGCAAACATTATCTTCAGTGACTTGTGCTTGTGACTTATTTCCCATACGCACCATAGATTAGTAAAGCATGTTTTTAGATTTGTTGACATTTAATAAAAGCTAAACACTCCAGGGGAAAATAAAGAGTTTTTATTCTGTAGCATTAGCTGAATTTCCTTTTGGTTGGAATCTTAGCTGGGTGCTTGTAGCATTTATATTCAATTAGAATCAAATACAGCCAAGAAAACTGAAACCAAGAAGCAGGTTTGTATCTGTATATGGAGATCATCGTTCTACGATATCCTCATGTGCATTAAGAGAACAAAATATATTCCTATTAATTTTACTTGTATTAAAGTCTTAAGGAAACCTGGCAAAAATATAGATTTGCATGAGTAATCAGAGCAGTGATTTGGCGGTTTAGAAACTGAATCATTGAGTTAATCCATATGTTTTAGTTGGATCTATGAAACGTACCATGCTTGTTCTGGTCTTAAGAAAGTCAGCTGGAAAAAACATAGCTAAGTTAAACTTCAAACTATCTGATAATATGAAACAAAATATGTGATGTTTATTAGCGACATTTGCAAAGACAAGGCATTTATTGTGGGGTTATGCTAATGCTATTCTCTTGGAATTTTATTTTGCGTTTCATAGAACGTAACATAACCCATTGAATGTAATTGTACAAAATAATTGATGGGAGGATATCTACATGCTGGCATCACCACGCTACTGTATTTGTGTTCAGCATTGTAAGGGTTTAAAAAAGACAGCTAAGAAGGCTGTAATACTCATTAGCAAGTCTTTCCACAGCTTTCAGGCCTGGCCAAACAGAAGCGTTAAAACACATTTTCACCTAAGACCATTCGAGCAGATCACTTAAATGGCATCGGGAGGCATCAGGCAGGGAATGAAAGTATTGTAAAGTCTGACTTGAAAATGTAAGCATTTTATGAACATTTAATACAGGAATATATACATACATGCACACACATATATAAACTTTTCATATTTAGTGTTAATTTTGGAAACGACAAGTAGAAAATTTCTTCCCCTTTAAGTGATTTATAGCGCCCGTGTGCCAAATAATCTCTAAAGTATGCACGTCGAACCAAAAATGTATTTTACGCTTTACTTGAACTACAGAGTTCCTAGTGTTACTTCTTGCTTTACCAAAACTCGAGAACTTATCTCAGATTTGTGTTCTATTTTAATCATAAGTTTTTTTCATTTCCATTATCCTGTGATCTGCTGCAAACAACCACTCCACTTACTGCCGCTAAAATAGGCTGGCTGTTACATGAAAGGACAGTGCTGGTAGTGAGCTGCATATGAAAGGTTTGTTCTAGTAATAAGAAAACCTTTTTCTCAGGACCACTTTTTCTTACTCGCTCATAGTGGTGGAAAGATCAAACACTGTCTTAAACACAGTAGTTCTATACTTCGGCAACAAAATGCTACTTTATAATGCGAAACCAAAAAAGAAAGGAAAAAAAAAAGTCTGTTGTTCAACAGTCTCTCTGAAAAAGATTTGGCTTCTTCTCTCATCTCTCTGCATAATGAACTCCAAACCTGTGCCCTATTACTTTGCAACTCTGCACACGTAGCCTCCCCCACACGTCTTCCCACCATCAGACATTTAAGTCCTAGGCTAAGGGCAGATCCACAGTGCTCGTATTTGTTTCCCTGGGACTTGGAAAAAGCCTTTAAATAGATTTTTATTGGTTCTTAAGAACAAGGTTATTTTGTGTTAATAATGGGCATGCATTAGGCTTTAGATAATTGCTTTATGTAACGTAAAGTTTTGCCTTTCAGCTAAATAAACACTGTATGTGTTCACAGGTGTATTGTCCTCAAGGGCATTCTGCTTTTCGGGGTGGCAGCTGCTGCCAAGGTGTTGCTGATGCAGCTCTGTGTATAATTTATTGGAAACAGGTGCTGGCTTATGATGAAGATAGACAGGAAACTAAAGCAGACAACATGTTTAACCACCATTTCAAAAGTTCAGGTTCAGAGAGACAATGTGTCTGAGATGTTTGGTTGATGTTGCCAGCGTCTTGGTGAGAGTTTACAAGCTCCCAGGAACCACCATACGGAACAGATTGTCCAGGAACTGCAGGAATTGCATTCTAACGAGCATTGCATGCGATGGCGCCAGTGCTCATTGATTACACAAATCCTGTCATTTGTAACTAACAGAAGTTCTGGAATGCACTCCTGGGCTGATGTGAGAGGTGACTCTGAAATGAGGTTAATATCCAGAAGAACTCGCGGGCGGAGGGATGCTGTGCGGTACGTAACTCTGCTACGTACACATGCACAGCGGCACATCGGTGCATTTGCAGGATTCTGCAATTTTCCTCCCATATTTTGCTGTGTAAGGACTAGAGCGAATCACCGGCGAGCACTGATATGCCAAAGCAAAAGTTGAAACCTGACTCAAATTTACAGAGGAAGGAAGGACGCTCCAGAGAAGAGTTCCTTTGCCACCAGTAGTTTAGCCCAAGCTCCACGTAACGCACGCGCAGATGAGCGGGCTGCTGCGTTATACGGGCTGCTGCTGCAGCCCGGCCGCACGGCACAGCGAGGGAGCAGCGGAGCAAAGACCGGATCCAGTGCACATGGGAATAGGTGGAAAGCCTTCTTTTGACCTCAGTGGGCTTTGGATTAGATCCCAGGAGAAAAAAAAGAAATTCTTTATTTTCTGTGGCCAAGTTAAACCATTAAAGTTACTTAAACATTGCTTTTTCCTCCCCCATCTTACTTCCCTTTGCTTTTATTGTAGTTTTAAACAACATTTTTTAAATAAGAGACTTTCAATAGGAGTTCATGAGGATGTTTATTCATGGACAGCAGTTTGCATATTTTAGCAAGTAATCTCCAGTTTAATCTCTAGTCTCTATAAGATACATATGTAGTAAATATGCATACTAAATATTTTTAAAAGAAGTTGTTAAAGTGTCTGCACAGTTCTCAAACCTCAAACCTTAAATATCTCAATGATTTACATTTAAAAAAAATACCCAAAGGCATTAGACCACATTATGGACTTAATAGCCTGCCAAATTTCATTTTTTTGGAAATGTTAGAGTTACAATATATGAGTGTAAAAAGGCAACTGAAACAACAAAATTTAGTCAAGAAAATATTGACCCCAGGCTGAGACCTTGTATGCCAAAAATGTTGACAAAACTTTATACCAACCCTAGCAGGCATGTCACGTTTAATATTGGCAGTATATGGAAAAAAAACTTTGGCAATTTAATGCTTATATTAATTTGAAAAACTTTTATGCAGCGGGTACAAGCTTTTACATTACCATTCTTAATTTATACCAGCCTTCCTTTTCTCTCTCAAAGGATAAATGATCTACAGTGGTGGGGAGAGAAGGGCATGGAGAGAAATACCCTGAACGTATAAACCACTGAAGCCGTTTGCTGTACCCCACCCAAACCCCCCTACCTGAGTCGGAGTGACCACCCCTTCCATCTGATGGGTAATTCCATTTTCATGCCATTTACACTTCTGGATTATTTTTTCACATAAATTTTTCATAGGAAAGCAAATAGTTGAAATAAAAGTAAATCTTTTTTTAAGAAATATATGTAGAAAAATCTTTATTTATATTGAAACCTCTTCAAATAAATATTCCGTTAACAAACTTGTGTAAAGAATGATAATGTTTCATACCCTACCAAGTGATGAAATACAATGCTACAAAACAAGTGGAGAAATTTGATGATGGATTATTAGACTCCTTAAGCAAATAAACGTGCGCTAGTCAATGATAGTTCTTTGTGATGGGAGTTTCACTGCGCCAATGCTCCGTAAGGAAATAAGTGAATGGCAGGAATCGATCAACTTCCTAATTCTGCTTTCCATTTTAGAGGTCTACTCTCCACCAAGAAATTATGTTGAGAAATGTGGTGATTTGAGCTCACACATTGTTATCTACCAGTGATTAAATGATGGCGATCAGGCTGCAAGTGCAGCATGAAAGAAGGGGTGACCCTGCCCCCCTAGGCCACGCTGCCGCCATGCCTTTTGTAGTCAATAGGAAGGAATTGTGATGGAGCTGCGTGTCATGACCACGTGTGAACATGTTATGCCCTGATGATTAAAGAATGAGTGAAAGAGGCCCCTGCTTGCTTACTAAGCAAACGAAACCAAACAAGCTCCACAGGACCAACATGGTGGCAGCTGAGAAGGGGCAGGACAGCCCTTTTCCCAGTGTTGGCTTCAATCATTTCAAAACACGTATTTACAGTTACAGGTTGCATTCTAGCCAAGTACTGGAAATAATTTAAAAAAAAAAAAGGATAATGCAGACATTAAATATTTCATTAGGGCCAATGGCTGTTCTAGGATATATAAAACCCACCTGTATGGTCTGGGCACACCTGCTGACCTCGGTCCTGCTGGTCGCAAATCAAGGTTCATTCAGAGGAGTATCTTCCAAAGTTATGGAAATCTGGTCTGCAGTCCATCCTAACTCAAATCGTGAAGGAAACTTGTTAACATTGTCTACCAGCACTGTTCATCCTTCAGCTAAAAGATTTGTGACCTGAAGCAGTGAGTGACTGTACCTGGCTCGAGCTGTACACAGTCTACACTGTGATAGCCCACGCTTCTGCATGGGCTTCGTAGGTGCTGCTGGGACCATACGCAGATGGCGTTAGTGGGGGCGTTGGGTCTATGTCAGGGGGACTCCCCACTTCTTGGCAGTATTATGATGGGTGACTCATTCAATGCGGTTGAATCAGTAGTTATAAACAATTCTACACAAGCAATTAGAAATTAATAAATGACTGAAACTCATTTCCCAACAGTCTCACCTGTGAAGATTTCAATAATTCGACTTTCAAAGTGGTATCCTCAGTAGGTGCCATTTTCCAGTATTGTTTGACTTAAAAGTTTTGAATGAGGTATTTTATTTTGCATCAGGTTAGATGCATCGTATCACAAATATAATCAAAGTCAAAATAGAACATTTCAGTTATGACAAAGTAAAATGATTCAGCCAACCCAGTATAAATTATTTTTCTCTGACATTTTTCTTCATTGAACATTTGTAAATTTCGTATCTTTTTTCCAATTGGGAACAAAGCCATATTTCAAGACCTTGCATGAGATGGATCTCCTATGTTTGACAGAGCTCTAATTTGCATCTTTTTCTGCTATGAATAGAAAAAACCCAAAGTGTATACAATTGGTCCCCTGCTTCACTCACTGAGCCTTGTCGAAAGTGAGCTCTGCTCAAGCAATAACTGCAGCAAACTTGTACTTTATACCCATCATTCATATTTTCATATTCAGGACATGAAATCTGCATGCTCCCTCACCCTTCTCATGGTATGTCAAATTCAAAGCTTACCCATCTTCCCAGCAGAATAACTGAAAGCAGTTATTTTTTCCTCCTTCCACCTCCTTTGTTAAACGGAAAGACAGTACATGTAAAAAGATAAAAATAAAATTAAAAAAAACCACCAGAAACAGTGAATCTATTAAGGTATGACTGAGGCTATATAAACCAAGTGCAAAAGGTAAAGCTTTCTGATTACTTTAAGACAGGGACAGAGGACTGGGGCAGAAATAGGAGAAGGGTGACTTGTCTCAGTGAAAATGTGCAGTATCTTCCTCCTCCTCAGACCTGGTGGAGTTCATGGCAACGGTCACAAAGCTTGACTGTGACAAACATCTGAAGGCATTGCTGAAGAGTGAGAAAATAGTTATGCCTGGAAATGAATGGAAAAGTCAGTCACCCCTAGTCATACATTGAAAATCTGACAGCAGACAATGAGCAGGCTTTGGGCAACACAAAGCAAGAGGTACGGACTTCAGACTTCCTGGAATTTAAATAAGGTTACTGAATAATACGTGTTTATCTTAGACATCATTCTTAATTTGCCTGCTTCAAACCCTTTTGTTCCATTCCCTGCCCTAAACTGCTACAGAAGCCAGGAGCATCTCTCAGAAGCATGGGTGGCTTTTCATGATGTGTCAAGCACATGGGGAGTACTGGAAGGGCGCTTTGCTTCACGTATCGGCTAATGCTATGCAGAGGATAAATGGAAATGAACAAATGAGCAGCAGACAAAGAATAACAACCAGCATCTTGGCTCTCTTCACAAGCACTGAAGACACAAAGGGATTTTAAATAATGTTAAGGGTGCCCTAAATAAAAAATTTAATTCATCTTACTGGTAAATGTTGACATTGCTGTTTTCCTTGAGGCGGTTCAGGTATCTTAGAGGTGACTGCTTCTCTTTTGTGGTTGAGATTTGCAAATGAACTGCCTCAGAAACCTCCACTATATTTGTGACTGAATTCAGAAAAGGGCTCTTGGATTCTGAAGAACGAAAGCAGAGGAGAAAATAAATGAAAAGACGCTTTTCTAATTAAAATTCTAATCACTGTTAAGATTTATGTATTTTAGCAATTAAGTCTTGTGGAAAGGAAAATGTGTTGCCATTCTCCATCACGACAGAAATGCTGAAATCCACCTATTCACTGTCGTATCTCTTTGTGGCCACAGAAATCGTAAAATGCTGCCTTTATATTTCAAAAGCAAAAAGGCATTTTGCACTGTGCAGTGAAGTATGAACGATATTTACTTCTGGATTTGTATGTACACAGTAAGGAGCTACATGTTTGCAATAGTTCATTTGCCTTAACATGTCTGCAATGTGAAACTCATGAATTATGTGTATCACTGGTGCCAGCAGCCTTAAAAAGTGATTAAAATTCTGAAGTTCATGTTTCTGGAAACATGTGTGTTTCCAGAAGACCTGCAGAAGAGGCTGAAATCTAAAGATGATTTCAGGAGATCAGATCTACTGGATTAAATGATTCCGCATCAAATTCAGTTACGGCATAAACAACGCAAATCATTTTTGCTTTACACCTGCTTATTCCACAGCTCTGTTTACTTCTCAGTGCTTAAGGTGCTTGAAAAGGAATTCGCATTTACACAAAGTGATGTTCCTTGCAACTTTAATGCCTTCTTTTCATGAATCGAAACACGACAGACATCTTGATACCCAATTGGAATAATTTACTCTTTTGCGTAATGACCAAAACACACTTTATTTTTTTTAACCAAAGAATTTGTATCTGTTCAGGACAGAGGTTAAAAATTTCCATACTTTCCATGGATATCTTACACATTAGACACAATCCTCCTAACAATTCCCTCAGGTCTTCCTTGTTGGCATTCTTGAGTGTCAATATAAAAGTAGCTTTGATTTTTTACTTTCTACCTAGAGCCACAGCAAAAAGAAGTGCTTATAATATTTAAAGAGTAAAAATAATTTAGTACATACCAGCTCAGTTTTGTGCTAAGCAGGATGACACCATTCCATAGGTCTCAGTCCATCTTGTCCGTACAGAAGTTACAGTTTATACTCCATAAGTGCTTATTCATCTAGAAGTCAAAAACATCAGACTTTTCAGAGTATCAATCCAGATAAACACATTACATTTTAAACACTTATGAGACTTGCTTTATGAAACTGAATAATGTGTTAGAAGTGTCACAGAATAAGCTGTCTAATTATACAGCTACCACATATAGCATGGGAGAGGATGGAAATTTCTGTATCATCCTCTTTGAGTTCATACCATGTGATTGTATCTAATGTTATCTTTTTATTATCTTATTTTCTTGATGGAGGTTGGGCCATCTTTACCAAAAAAGAGGGCAGCAGAGAAGGCAACTAATTTATGATCCACCCACCTTTCAGGCATATTTACCTCTGAGCCTTCCTCTTTCCATTGTGATGAATGTGTGAATGATTTACTCTGCTTTTTTGTTCAGGGAGGAACAGTGAGACCAAGTCTATGTACATCTGTTCTGTAGCAAATAAAGCATAACTCCATGCAATCAAGTCTTTGGTGTTTCGAATACAAGAATAGAGGAGCGGAAGGTGGTACAAGGTGGTCCGGAGAGGTAGTGTTGACGCTTGGAGCTTCAGCATTTCTGACATACGGACACATTGTCACAGCAGGCACTCGCAATCATCTCACGTTGAGGACAGGCCAAGGGAAGTTTAGAGCTGGGCCGGCTGCCTCATGCTCTCAACGGCTTAATATGATCCCTAGCTCTTGATTCATGCTGACTCTATAAAGATACACACTTCTTGTCCTTATTAGTGGCCAAGATATTTCCTGGAAAAATGTACATTCAATGTTCAGAACAGGTCCCTCCTGTCTGGAAACCTACGTTTTGGGCAGAGTCCACAGAGGTGGCAAAAGCTACTGTAAAACACCTCTGTGATGGCTCATCTGGAGACGCACTGGGTCTTTTCTGGTTGATTCGGAAATAGCAAAGAGAGAACCAACCTGAAATTACACCAGCAGGAATAAAATTCTCCAGGGGCTATTCTGCTGACAGATCTGTTTCGAAATACTGCAAATTCTGGCTGGGTCCCATCACTCTCCAAACACTAAAAAGAGCAGATGTCCTGAAGTGGCTAAGGAGCACGATGACCCCCCTATACCACAGGATCACCAGATGTCCTCTCCAGGCAGCTTCAAGATTGCTTCTCCGTGCCGGGCCAGAGGAAAGGTCTGGCATGGCTTTAGCAATTATTGTCCTCATAAGTGTATCCTGTGGTTTTCCTTTGCTCCAAAAACAGAGTCCTGTTTGAAAATAAAGTCTTTAAAATATACAGGCAGAGATGAGTGTGCAGCCTCCCTTTATTTCAACAATTTCCAGGGCTGGTCCTTCTGCAAAGCCAAAAAAGTTGGTCCCTAAACTGGAAGGATCCAGTTTTCTCTTGGCAGGCCGACCCAAATGTCATTGATTCTAGCTAAAAGCGCAAAGACCTTGAAGACAGACAACAATACCTCTAAGCGACACAGTACTGGAAAAAGAAAAGAGGGTGGGGAGCAGGCCCCAAAGGCATTATGAAACAAAGTGCAAAAGAATTGAGACAAAGAGACCGTGAGACGTTACCCTTATGGGACAGTGAGAAACAGAGGAGAAACTTAGTTCATTCTCAACAGATGTTAGTCAGAGAAACACAAGAGGCTCTGCTGCCCCTGGACTCCTGGGCCTGCACCTTTCTGCCAGCTCGGCTCCCGCTGCTGCAGCCGGGGCCCACAGGCACCAGCACACGCCTCGAGGAAATCGGCTCCGCGGCAGTTTTCTTTCCAAACACCGTCCTGTCACCTCCGTCTTCCCCACACGCCAGACGTTACGTTTAAAGCATTGAACAAAAGCAAGCCGTGAAAATAATGAAATCCATGGAATGGCGACTGAGAAGACAAAAATGCAGCGCTAGCTCCGACTGCCCACAATTAAGTTTTCAAAGGCCTGACTGCTGACTGAAAATATTACCCACTCCTCTTCTCCCAGTTTTGTTTAGAATGGATTTGACAATTAGGGGTGATATTCCTTTGTCAAAACAAGCCTTTTGTTAAGCCTTTAACAGGCGCTTTAGGGATTCTGGCAAAGCGCTGACTTTTTGTACAGTTTATCTGGAGAAGAAACCTCCATTTTATCAGATGACGCTATAGACTGAGATGAGAAAACAATTTACTCTTGATTTTTCTTTTGGTTTCCTGATTCAAGAAAATAGTGAATCTGCACATGGGATGGAGGGAATCTAAGCAGAGAAAAATGCTTGGAAATTTAAATCAGTGTCAGAAAAAAAGTTTTAAATATACATAGTGAAATACATGTCTATATACACACCAGAATTTTTTTATTTGTATACAAATCTTACAACATTTACATAGATTTCTGCATGCAAGATTCACATACGTGTCTTACAACAAAGTTCAAAGACACAAGGGACAGCATCCCACGCCAGCTGCTGAAGTAGGAAGAGGCTGGAGGCTAAAACTCCCCACGGTTCCCCAGGAGGCCACCACACCACAGCATTTTTAACGCACACTGTGCACACAAAACCAAGATAACACAGACTTACAACTTCGGAGGGGAAATCTGTTTTTGGTAGAGACAAGCACAGCCAGCACGATCCATGTCGCCTCACTCGGTGCCTTCTGGATCCTCGGGTCCGTGCTGTGCTGTGGCAGTACCATGTGGCATTGCTTTCAAGCCAATATCTTTTCACAACGTCCATTTCCTCACAAACATTGAAAAACGGCTGCTGCTCTGGAACAGAACAATCCCCAAAGTGAAAAAAAAAAAAAACTAAATAAAAAGTATTCCATACAAGCAGGAAATTTCAATTGGCTTGACCCAAGGGACCTGATGACACCAATGGGAGCACCACCTCCACGTCATGGGTGCAGCAAATGGGTGGCTCGTTGTATCACAAGGGGAACGTGAGTGGGCCTGAAATCTTTATAGTGGACCAAGGTTACAAATTTTTCAATAAGTTAGTTTAAAAACCTGTAATTACAGACTCATTTCACATTCAGTTAAAGCAAAATGTAAATATGGTTCTGATGCACAAGATCATCACAGGAACAGTATGACTAGTAATGATTTTTATTGTTTTTTTAAATACAGCAGACATGTTCTAGGTGCAATAACAGGGTAACATGTATACATAAGCCATAGCTTAATTTCTGCATAAGGTATCGAGGAGGTCAAAGTAATATTTTTTTCTTCTCTGTGAATGGAATTTGGATAAGCATCTGAATGAAAGAAAAAATTCCCAGCAATCAAGACACTCTTTTTTTCTTTTACTTTACTTGATCCACCCAAGAAGGAATACAGAAAAAAAAAAAAAAATCTTAAAGTAGTTGTCACTTTGAAATTTTCCAGTGTTTTAATTAAGTTCCAGAGTCTGGCCAAATTTGTCAAACTCTCCCTTTGAAAATAAGGCGGGCTAAATCTTCAAGGCAGTTTCCCTAGGTTGTTAATACAGCTCTGACCAAAAGCTGTGTTAAGTAGCAAGGTAAGACTAGGTGTGCTTCACAGCCTTTTGAAGTTGGTGGAAAGACTCCTACGGTCTTCAGCGGGCTTTGAGTCAAAGTCATAATTCTAAATTTAGGTTCATTTATAATTGTCCCTTTTCCTCCACTAAGTGCTCCATAANAAAATATTTCATGAATTTTGCTTTTTTTTTTTTTTTTTTTTTTTTTTTTAAAATCAGAAGACACAGAGAGAAGTATTCTATCCCTCTCACGCATATTCATGCTTAACCCAGGAAAAACACCTTTTTACCACCCTTTGGATAAGACTATGTATTTTCACTAGAAGAATGAGAAAAAGATTGGAGGCAAACAAAAGCTGAAAGAAAGCTGCAGAGAGGACTCACTAGCTGATGCAAAAGGAGAGGCCACAGACTGAGACAAAACAGATGAGATGAAAGAGAACAGAAATGGTGGCATCAAGAAAAACAGGTCAAAATTCAGAATCTCATTTCCTTGGTTGGAACATTATTGAAGTCAACAGTCATGCACTAGGTTTAAATTAGCATCAACAAGGGTGGAATCTGACTAAGATTGAGGCTCGGACTCTAAACAGTTAGTCTAGCCCAAAACCGTGTCTTCTGAGGGGTTTTAAGAACTAATCCCTCTTGGTTTTGACAGTCCTTATTCAGGAGTCAGAGCTGAGCCAAGAGCTCGGGAACTGGTGGACTCTGCGGAATCTAGTGGGAACATTTTTGTGGGAACGGCTGCTATGCTCAGAGCTTTGCTTTCTTAACAAAGGTTCTCTTTTAAGAATAATACTTGAAAAGGACGGATATCCTAAGAGAAATTGACATTAGAAAGTTGGTCTCGTGTTTTTCTTTGATGCATCTTTAAAGGTGAGATCTGCATTCCACAGCGTGAGGACAATAGTCCCATGCAGGTGGCACTGGGATTTGGCAACCCAAAGCTGCATATCAAGACTTTAGCTCTTGGCGACGGATGCATCATTACGCCCAGTGTGCTGTATGGGGAGACAGCAGAAAGTGGTTTGGCATGTAAGAGGTAATAAAGCCCAAGTGACTGGCGATTCCGTAGATAAACCTACATTTTGTATAAAGGGAAAGCCTTTGGCATGCTAGATAATATTTGAGATTAATTAACAGTTTGTTTAATAAAGCTGCAGCCAGACATCTTTAATCCAAACACCTTTGTAGAGCACATTTATATGCAGAGCTGTGGGCAATTACCAAAAGTATTATTCCATAATAAGAAAACAAAACTCATTTATGAAATAATATACATGTGTTAATACATGAAAACAAAGAATAATATACACTTACATATAACATAAAAATAACTGTACATGCCAGACACTTTTGACAAGATCTCCTGGACGCTTAAAAAGCACAATAAACATCTGTTTTATATCTGAGTGCCAAGCCTTAAAAAAAAAAAGCGCACTCTTGTTAAAAGTCCAGCTCCTTATTTTAACTAAATTACCAGGTGTTTATAAAATATCATTCTCTTGTGAAGCTACAGTAAACAGGAGAGATACAAAACCCAGTAAATTGCGAATGCAGGCTTCAGCTGTCAGGATGTCATTGGTAAGCCTCAAGCTGCCGAGGTGGTACGCAATGGTGCAGTGACGTAGGTGTACTGAGCGTTTGAAGGAAAAGGGAGTTTAGGAGAACAAGTAGAATTTCCAAACAACTCATGTTTAAACAAAGGAAAAAACAGACAATGGAAAAGGAAACAAAGAGGAGACTGGGTTGAGGGTGTCTTATGATCTTTACTGGAACGTACTAGAATAAATGCTCTGGGCTGTAAAATGACACCATGCAGCACAGAACAGATTAAATTCAGTCAGAACATCTTTTCTGATCATTTGATTACATATGAGCAGTGTTTGTGATTATGTCTCTCTTTTTTGCCAGAAAACACCAAAATATAACACGGCATTGCTGCATAACATGGAAAACCTCTTGCTTGTATATATGTACCTATACATATATCAAATTAGACAGTGTTCTGTATAAATTAGCAATGAAAAAATGTAGAAATATCATAAAGAAAGCTAAGGAAATATAGGTTGCTAGAAACGATAAGAAGGCTTTTCAGGACTTTACTGTCTCCCCTGCAATTCCTTAAAATGGTATGAACATACTGCTGGATTGCTTAAATCAACAGTGTTATTAATATTACAGATAAGACAGAAATAATATATGCTGTATACAGACACATGCAGACACACACACTCTACTGTTCAGTATTTGAAGAGAAAAAAGATGATACATTCATATGACACAACGATAATGAGCTCCCTTGCACCACATTGCCCAGGAAGTCACTGTTAAAATCCTTTCATTAGAGATGAATATTTTCATATCAAAGAGCCCATGCGCTATAAATCCAAAGGTTGCCAGAGAACAGTAGAAATACGCAACGTTGCCAGAAGCCAAAGAGAGGAAGCAGAATGATCACAGTAATTACAGGTCAGTTAGTCTGGCATCAGTCCCGAGCAAAGTAATGGAAAAGCTGATAAGGGATTCAATTAGTATAAAATTAAAGGGTGACAGCGTAATTGGTGCCAGTCAAGAAACCTTTATGGAAAAATAAGTCTTGTCAAACGATTTGATGAAGGTAACTACACAAATGTAAGACTTGTATAAGACATTTAACTTAGTTCCTCTCTACAGCCTGATTAAAGCATTAGCACTGAGTAAAGTAGTTCATGGGAGGAGTGGAGAACGAGGGTGATACCCGCACGTGGTGGCAACTGCCAGTTTCCTGCCTGATATGGCTCTTGCTAACTGTGTGGACTCAGGCTAACCGTTGTCAGGGGAAGCGAGCAGGGAAGGAGACCAGAAACAGTCTATCACCAGAGGACCACAGCAAGGAACAGGAATGGAATCCTGCCGGCAGCGGCAAAGCCCCGCTCACTTCAATAGGAGAGTTTTTCATATAAGGTTTGTAAAGAAACCAAAACCGAGGAAACTTCTGCAGAGTTCGTCTTCAAGTAGAACGTATCATGAGGCATGTACTTAAAATCTGGATGGAGATCAGAGTGTCCTAAAATGTGAAGTTCAGTCCAGAGTAATGGACAGGTTCAGCTTTTTGGGGGATTTGTGGCAAAATATATAGACTGATTCCTTAAAGTTACAACAGGAGATTGGAATCCTAGTGCATTCCAAGTCCTGCCGAACAACTAAGTCTAGTCCCAACAGATTTTGTGTACGTACATCACAACACAGATGCTTTCATGTCTCGAGTCTCTTGGGAACACTGTATGTTTTGTCTGCTTTCTTTCTTAATGATTTGCAAACTTTTAAAACTTGGCTGTGTTGCTACTTTGCTTGTGGGTTCAAGAAAAGACAAGAATCCATAAACCTTTGATCCACATGCTACAAATGCAATAGGAAAAAAAGAAAAGAAGAGAAAACACAGTGCTGTCAACAGGAAGATATAATGGTTGGTGTGTATGAATGGGGATAATTAGTTCCAAGAAATGTGATATGGGAATTGTTTTGCGTTTTTTTTCTTTCTGGAAAATATATTTCTTTGTAAGAAGAATTTTTATGTGAAGTATTTTAGGCTACATTTTATATCAGATTAAATCACAAAGATACTTTTTCTGGTCTCGCCACAAAGCAAAGAAAGGACGTTGGGTTTCATGGTTAGCTGCAGGAGAGAAAATTTTTAAAAATATCATTAATGTTTTTATTAGCCATAGGTGTAATACTCGAAGAGATTAATAGATCTCTTAACAACTACACTTTGAAGTATCACGTTTCAGAAAGTATGGGCTATGATTTTTGTATATCTCACTGTAAAGAATTCAGCCTGCCAACAAGAGAAACACAAAAACCGCACTCAGAGGCATCTCTGTTTTAACAGAGGAGTTCAGGCAGCAGAACATGCTGCTGTGCAGCGAACAGCCGCTTAACTGGCTGGTCCAGCTGAAGGGGCAGTAAGTGACTACCTGAGGACGGCAATTTTCCTTCACCTCATCTAGATGGCTTTGAATTTAATCCTAAATAAAAGCTGGGTTTCTGGTCCAAGCCAGTTGTCTTGGCTCCCTCTATAGTTGAAGAAAAGAAAAAGGCACTTCTGGACGGCAATTAATCTCATCAATACCAGCCGTCGCTCTTTGGTGGAGTGACACGTCCTGATCCCCTGTGACCACAGAGGGAACCCCGATGAGCAGCTTAGACTGGAACTCAAACCTTTGGCAGTCAGCACCAGGTGAGATGAATTATAACGAGTGGTACAACTGATACACATATTTAAAGCCAAAATACAACTGTGCCCATTAATTTAGTCACGTGGGTCAGGTTTCAAGAATCCAGATAAGCACTTGAGATTTGAATCAAGCTTTATAAATATCCATTTCATATTTGAGTCAAATGCAGCTATAAACTGAAATGTGAGAACCTTATACATATATGGGAGAGGAGTGCTATGAAACTCGCTAGCTGAGAGGGGGAAACGAGGAGGGTGCTTTATAGCTTTCCCTTGGCTCAAGGGAGGCAATGGGGCGAGGCTGCAGTTTGCATTTTGTCTACAGCCCTCTCCAAGAAAAACGGGAGGATGCTTGTTCTCAGCTGCTCAGCTCTGGTACAGGGTTTGTGCAAACTATAATTTGAAAGTAATTGTGGTAATTGCTGTAACTACAAAAGTTAACACACACAAGCTTAATTTTGTTCACGTAAAGCTGTGCCAGTAATGGCACCATTCATCATTTTCTGTTAAAACAGTAACAGGTGTTAATCTCTGCCCAGCAATGGCTGCGATGCGAGTGAGCAATACGCAAAGTGCCAAAAAAGAAAAACCACTGTCAAAGCTCTCTCTCACAGAAAAACGATTTCTAGTAATATCTTTGTAATTGGACTCAACTGAAGAGTGAAGATTTATTTGACTTTTCAGTGACGGGGATTGTTAATGAACCCAATTTTTCTCTTCCTCCTTGATTAGCTTTCTGTAGGAAGATCCGTTTTAGCTCTGTACAGTGTAGTTTGGAGCAACAGACACCCAGCTGCTGTAATCTTGTCAGTCCTCTGACTTACAGAAAAGTAATCTTCTTTATTTCTTTTCTCTTTTTGATAGGCTGCTGAACTATTACCAGGTTTTCAAACATAACGGAAAACAGTGCAGAGTAGAATTTAAATAGGACTTTAACAGCAATTTTGCTATTTTTCTAGTTTTAACAGAAGCCGTATAAGATGCCTTGCACATAACCTGTCCTTCCAGGGCCTGGATGTTACCGGTGAGGTACCTTGGCCCCGTATTGTTCAGTGCTCACTGCCACGCAATTCTACCTTCCAGAGCAAGAGGATAGCCAAAATCTGTGTGTTTTGACTGTGTATAAACTAGTTCATTCAGTGGCCCTCAATTTATCTACGTGGCTCATTTTAAGCGCGTAGCAAAGCATTTCCCGTTTAGTGGACGCACCACCAGAGCGGTGTACTGCAGTCAGTTCACCCTATGTATCTGAGGGAGTCCAAAAGGTAACGCCACGTGCATCTGCGTGGTTTTGCCTAAGTAAATGAGTGCATTCGTGCTGCCCAATGCCTGCACTTTTGGTATCAAAGGCATACTTCCAACTGTGCACAGCCACGAGCCATTTTGGTTCAGAATACAGCCTGGGATCCTGATCTTGCCTGTCCGGTGGCACACGCTGCGATAGCGTTTGGGAAAGAACAAAGTGAGGTGTCTGCCCTGCCTCCTGCTTCAGGCCATGAGGGTACTTACAGCCCTGCCGGGAGAAGCTGAGCCAGGTGAATCCGAGCACGACACACGCTGTCAGAAAGACGAGGGGAAATGCTGGAGGGGGTGAATGCTTCCTGAGATGTAGGCAAGAAGACGCCTCAGGGTGCAGCGGGTGAGTCGGCTTTTGGGTAGCTTCATGCTTCTGAGAATCTGGTCCTAGAAGACGTGGTGAAAAAAAAAAAGAGCATGATAAGAAAGACCGAAACAATTTTCCATAAACAATTCATGATAAGTCCATCTCAAAGTACTTCACAATGCAAGACCTATATTTCTCCCTTTTACAAAAGGGGAAACGAGGGACAGAGAAAGGATGTGAATATAGTATATAATATTGACTAAATTCTTCAAATTCGAAAAGAACTTCCTACTAATATTGATGTTGTGCTTTCTAAAGATGATTAGAAATCAGAACTTCCAACTCAACGGCTATTTTAGAATCAAAAAAATATCATTGCAGGGCATAAAAATGAGCTGAAACATTGATATTGATCTGAGACTGAAAGCTGCAAGAGATTGAGCTTACAGCCACTGAAATATCTGATTTTGACTATTATTCATCATTGTGTTATGTTACAATGCTAAACAGACATAATTAATAATCTGGTATAAAAATCAAATGCAATTAAAATGATGAAACATTTCTTATTGTAACATCTTTCTTATTAAAAAGAAACAGTGTTGTTTTTTTTCTATCAAAATTATTTTTTATATAAGCACATTTCTACAAAACTTTTCTACTCTGAAATACTGATTTTTTTCATAGAAAAGGGTTCAGTTTAAACTTTCTCTAAAGTCTTGCGTGTGTTGATATTATATTGGGTGAGTTTTGTGCTGTGGAATTACTGTCATGTCCAGTGACATCAGCATAGACCATATCATTAATTTAGGGGTTCACCACTCAACCACATGTTTGGCTTCCGGGGTTGAAGGGTTGGAGAAATTTATTCATGTTGCTAACCCAGGATGAATGGAGATTTAGGCTGCCGAAGCATAAGTGCTGTTTGGAAAAGATGTGCTATTTACATTATACACAAAACTATCAGACACACAGAGATATGAATGAATTACTGCGTATACACCTGATACAAATACACAGCATCGAAATATTGTGTGCTTTATATATGCCTGTCAAAATGGGATCTCGTTAGACAAAATTTTGGGTAACGATCGTACTCAAATGCTCCAACCAAACAACACGCTTTGAAGAACAGCTTTTGTCCTAAATGGCAAAAGGAAGAGGAGCTACAATTTAACTGAGGCTGCTGAAGGACAAACTAAGCCACATGTTCGCCATCAACAACTTCAGTGGCCGAAGGCGCACGCAGTGATGCAGAAGCAGAAGGGAGAAGCGCAGCCGGCTCAAGCACAGCTGGCACCTCCCCGGGAACCTCCCAAAACTCCCCTGACACGCACAGAGCTCCCGGTGCTGGAGAGGACCGAGAATACAGGGGTGAAAGTTGGCAGCTACTTACCAGCAAATGAGTTAGGGAGGTAAGAGATCTAAGCATATCATTACATTTTCTTAATTCCCAAAACACAGACTGCTGGTGCACACAGCTCTCTTGGACAATCAGGAAGGAATTGTGTGGACTTTCCAACTGCGGGATAAAAAAGTTGTGACATGGTGACAACAATGGCATTCAAAATAAATCACAAATACGGCCTACAGCTTGGGGGAAGAATGATGGAAAACAAAAGAAAGAAAAGAGAAAGCGTTGAGGTGGAAATACATTTTTTGAGTACGGGTGAGTTCATAAAAAAAGCCGGTTGTCTTGCTTTGCATTAATGCACGACTCCTAGCCATACCTAGAGAGTGTCTTCAACACACCTAGCGGCACAATTTGACGTATTATTAGCAATGAACCTATTAACATACAAAATATATATGTCCTACGTGTTTCAAATACTAAGACTTCTATGTATTTATTGAGAAATTGAGCCACTTTATAATCTCAATAAAACCAACCTCTGCATAGCGTTGCTTCTGGCGTGAAGGGATGTAGCTCCTTCGGTTTCAGTGAAGTCGTGGCTGCGCGGAGCAGCTGGCATGTCTGATCTGACCTGATCTCCCCTTGATTTCAGTGGATTTGGGATCAGCTGCAGAGAGCACGTGCATTTGGATAATGGATCTGCCTCATTTGAAATTTCAGGCTTTGAGAAAGACCGGCAGCCAAGCAGCACAGCCGCACACTTCAGCAGGAAATGAAACTTTTTGCAACACAGAGGAAAAAAACGTGCATGGGTTATGTTTATATGAATATAATTAGATGTTGTAGATATTCCTTCACCTCTCTGGCTGATCCTTACAGATTAATCAATGAGCGAAAGCTTTCTCAAGTGATCCTGGGTTTGTCTGTTTGGGTTTTTTAAAATTAATTTCTTTATATTTAAAAAGAACTCTGAACTGTAAAATCAACCCACATCTTTCTTTAATCATAGATCTTATTTAAAACCTGCTATCAATACTGGAGATTTTAAAAGGAGACCTAAAAAAAAAAGATTTCTTGCTCTGTTTGAGAAAATCATTAAATGCAAAAAATGTAAATCACAGCGATGGCCTTAGTGCTGACAAACGGACAAAACCCAGGAAATTTAAATGTAAATTCCACATTCCTTGTCAAGAAAAGAAACCCCCAAAAAAGATAAGAAGAAGGGGTCATTGCTCTTCTTTTCCCAATACTCTATTAATATAAATGGCCATTTGTGAGGTAGGGGAAGGGTGCGTTTAGAGTGGTAGCATATTGTGATATCCACTCAACTTTCAGCTTTATAATTATTTTTAATAAAGGAGTTTTAAAAGACCTGTAATTTTAGCTGTTTATTTCACAAATTGCATATTTTTTCTTATGCCTTTCAACTGCTGAATTTATTCTGCCAATTATTTTTTTTTTAATAATAAACTTCTGTGCACAGGTAGATTAAATAAAAGAAATTATGTGTGGGATGTGAGCTCTCATTATACAAATTGTTTCTATCCCTCTGGCTTTAGAGATAACTTTCCAAACAGAAATTGCTTCAGTAATTAGTTTTCCTGAATATATTACATATTATTGCATAAATTTGTGGGGAACATTTATTGTCTGAAACACAGAAAACTTATACAGAGTCCAGGATAAACAGAACTGTTTAATCCAACTTAAAAAAAACCCCAACGCTACAGTATTTTTTTTATAATTATGAATCTTTTTTACTTGCATATGTTTTAAAGCTGTCCTTGTTTTGTATGGCTCTTTAAGTCAACTTTAAATTAAAAAGAATTAAACATAAATTGCACATTTTTTTATGCTGTTGTGGCTTAGCTCTTCAGATGTGGTCGTTCTAATTCAGGAGCTACAACAGTACTGACTGTCCTTTAGGTGTCTGAGGACATAAAAACAATTTGATTTCATTTCTCCTTTTACCCTTTGCATCTCTTCAGAGGACCCGAAACTCATAAAATACAGTAAAATTCTCCACATTTCACTCTGATTAATTTTCAAATGATCGATTATGGAACGCCCATGCCCTAGACATGGAAATCGATTTTTCTTCTTTTAATTTTGATCTCTGCACCATTGGTTTTGATTGAGTGAATGTAAAAACTCGGGCCGCCGTGTGCCGCGCGGGTGCCCATGGGGCGGTAGTGAGCTGCGAGCCCCACATGGAAACTTTGCTCCACCTCAGTGCTGCAAAACAAAGAAATCAATAAACCGAGACAGAATTACAGAGAATTTGGTGCTACGAAGGAGGAGGGGGTCACTAGAGAAAGAAGTTTGGGATGGGAAAATGGAGTAATACAGAGGACCCTTATTTAACCTTTTTGAGTCAAATGATGATCCCATAAAAATCCATGGTAGCTCTTCCACAGCCTTGTGTGGGGCCTGGATTTCATCTTCTACAGCCATGAATACCCTACAGCAAATATTTTTGTCTGGGAGGAGAGAAAAGGAAAATACCATGCTAGTATTCCTAGCACACAACGTGAACGGATTAATGGCATTTAAGCCTTCAGAATAGAACAAAATCGCGTATTTTTATTTTTTAAAATACTACAATCATGTGTTGATATGTGCAGCTGAGGCATTTCTTTCTTTCTTTTTTTTTCAAATATTGCATAATGACATCACTTAATGATGCATCACTTCTCAGGGATTTTGTGCAGAATCTTAATGTTTACACTTAGAGCGTAATTTAAGAAAGTATCTTGTGTAAAGCCTTGAATCTCCTAGGGTCTAGGAATGAAATGCAATGCTAATTTGATTTAGTAATTTGTTCTCTCTCCCCAGAAACACACAATTACTGCTTTTGAAAGACTTTTTTCTTTTTCCATCACTCCAGGACTAAATTGAAAGTTGAGTTGGCAGCAGAGCCCGGGCTGGGAACGCAGCAGCCCTCTGCTACTCAGCCTCTTACCAGCCAGAACGTACAGTGCCAGGAGATTTAGTTCTGAAAAATGAACGTTCATTATCTCTATTCTTTTTTTTTTTCTTTTTTTTTTCCTTACGAAAAACGGAAACAAAATAAGTCTTCTTGAAATTCCGCGATAATAATCTAAATGGGAAATGCGAGCTGAAAATGACATGTGCCTCCGTGTGTCTCGGAGAGGGCTTGTAGCTCTGTGTGTGTCTGTTTGCAGGAGAGAAGGGGGAAGGTGTGTGTGTGTGTGTGTGTGCGCGCGCGTGGGTGGGTACAGTAGTGTAGAAGTAGTTCATCAAATGAGTGGTTTCCTGTCCTGACCTGTAGATTTTCTTTCTTCCATGAAAGGAAATGGAGATAATTGATCTGACTTCCATCAGCACATAAAAGAGATTGTGGGCAATTTGTTTTCTGCAGGGCTACTTAAATATATGGTGATGTAGCAGGCAGAAAAGATCACCCACAAATCCTGCAGCAGTCACAGATACGTGGTAGGCACACCCAGGGGACCGATGCATTCTGTCATTTGCAAAGTATGACTTTCTTTTCTTTTTCTCTCCCTCTTTCTTCTCCTTTAAGGATACACGCCGTCCCTCCAGGTTCTGCAGTCTGGGTTTGATTAAATAATTATAAACTTCAAGCAGCAGATCTATCATTTACATTCCTGAACATGCCAACATATGCCTTTTGTGGGGATGCCAACCAATACCAAAGCTTCTCTCATTATTGTCATTGAAAATACAGTGGTTCAATGTTTGTGCTATTTCCTGGATTTTGGCGATATAATGTTGCCCAGCAATTTGCTGTCAGTGCCAACAACACTAAAGAACTTCATAATAAATCCTTTCTATATTTACTCAGTCCACCACTGTGTCACTGAAATTAGCATTTTACAATCTCATGCTCCAAAGCACCTATTTTCTCTCTTGTAACTCCACACTATTATGAATCCTAACAGAAAATCCATCAAAGCATGGTTTGCTTCAGCTTTTCTGTGTAACGAGCGCTGTCAGTCGTGTTTATTTTCTGAAAGGATGCGGAGCTCGTAGCTTCGTGGTAAATGATAGTCAAGATAAACCAAGCTAACAAACAGGAAAGAGTGTTTAATTTAGAGATGTTACAAAGGTATTAGCTTAAAGCATCACTTCATGCAAGCTAAAGTACCAAAGACAAAATTTACAAACAAAGACGCCACAATGTAATAGGACCAGATCCTGCTCTGAGGTCCAGACGGGCCAATTCTGCTCGTCTGAGTGACAGGCAGAGTGAAGAGAGAGGGTTTGACTCCACTGAATGAAAATATCACGCAAATGGAAGAAAATAATAACCAGTGCAGGGGCTTTAGCAAAGGACGCTCTCAGGGATACTCCAGCCAACTCTTTGCAGAAACCGTGGGACCGCTGGGGCTTAAATACTGTTTTATCTGGGTAACGCGGCCCTTTGCTTAACGTGGTGTGGAAGAGAATAGAACAGTGCCTTTTGCACTGAAATCCTCAGAGGGGCACTCCTGTGAACCCCGAGGCTGGGGTCCTGTCCGGGTGGTCGATAAGGGGCCAAATTCCACTCGTTTGTGGTCTTACCAACGGATGGTGCCACTGTGGGGTCTGCCCATTGGGAAAAGGAATAGATACGGTTCGAGCAGGGGAGCGTCTGGTACTAAACGGATTGAGGGGAAAATGAGAAGCAAGGATTTTCTAGGGAAGGGAACAACAGGTTTGATAGCAAGGAGAGAGAGCAGAGGGAGATAGTTCTTGTTTTTGCAGTGGGGAAAGTAAAAGCAATGCTTTCTGGAAAGAGGAGGGTGACTGGAGAAGAGGAGGACTGTGAAGAGACACACTGATGAACCCACACTAGTCTTATGTGTTTCTCGCTGAAATAAACGGCGGTTGGAATCTTTCAACTAATAGGAAGAGCATCATCGCTATCCTCTCAAAAGCCCCATAAAGCTCAAAAGATTTTGCTGAAAGTTCTGGCGTAGAGCAAGTCCACCAAAAAAAAACCCTCATCCCCCAGAATGGAGTATTTTGGAAATGTGCATGTGTGTGCGCGTGGAGTCACGGGGCTGGGAAGGAAACTGCTCTGTAATCTTAGCCCTCGTGGCAAAAGCAGCTCCCACAGCGCCGTGTGATGTGGGTGCTCGCAAGCTGAGTTACAAGCTTGCGCAGGCACAACCCATCGTTACGAAAATCTCACGGCAGAGAAGTCATTTAAGCCGTCCTGTCGTGCCCCCTCACAGTGGTCCGAGTGCCACGGTTGCACCGGCATCAGGGCCACCGCGTAGACTCAGGAGGAGAGGACACGCTTTGTAGGATCAGTGCGAGCATTTGCATTAATCCCAGGGCATTGTGAATAACAAGGGTACTTGCAAGGGCAGTAAGATACTGCATAGCAAGAAAGACTGTCTGATTTATAAAATAAAAATAAGGGTTATTTGGCTCAGCAGCCTACAGTGCCTACAGACCCCCCTTCTCTCGGCGCGAGACCCGAGGGATTTGCAGCAGGGTATCAGCCACCAGAGGACACTCTCATTTCTCCCGGAGAACAGTGCTCTGGGCAGCACGGAAACGCCAACAGGAGACTAAGCCGAGAGGCTCTTAAAGCCGAAAACCAACCTGATCTTCAGGTCAGACCACGATCGATTTTGTAAACAGCTTCCAGAGCATAATCTACAGTTTGCTTTTCATGAGACAGGATTTTCTTCTACTGGGTTGTACGACCTTGGACTAAGCCACCTATTAGGCTGTTTACTTAAACGTGATAACGAGACAGGCACATTTGATTACACGAAGAAAACATTTCATCTGGTTGAATTGTCAGGGCAGTAACCTAGCTTTTTCTCTGTTTTGGAGTTTTGTCATATTCATGCAACAGTAGCGTTTTCATAATTTTGTTTTAAGCCCCCCACAGGTGATGGGAAGGGGCAGAAAACATTAATAAACACAGAAAACAAAAATGTTCATGCAATTCTGCCGGCATAGATAGCTGTCGGTGCATGCAGTTTAGCTATATGTCAAATGTCAAATACATGCATTAGGTGAAGACATGGGAGCAGGTACACAAAGGTGCCCAGTTTATGCCTCTGCTGGGGCCTCTTGCCCTGGTAGAGGCATTCAGTTCCCAGAAGCTCTGGGAAACCAGCATACAAAAGAATAAAATGACACGAAAAAGAATCCAAACAACAAAACCCACCCTGTCTTTCTGTTTCTGATTTTTCCACTCCAGATGTATTGTTCAGATTCTTTCCTGGTTCAAATCTGTTGAGTTCAGGGTGTCAGTGCTAGAATTTGCATGGGAAGGCATTTCTGCTACCATTAGAAAACACGTCAATCTCTGGGATAAAGAAATCTCTTTCGGCGTGACACGCTATCGCGGCTGTATCGTGCTCACAAAAGGATGCGTCGGCTCCTGCCTGTCGGCACCGAGGACACAGGTACGGAAAAGCGGAACAGGGGCTCGTGCATCTGGTTAGAAGGATCCCGGGTGAACGGGCGGGCACGGCTCCCAGCTCGTCACAGCAACTCCCCTCAACTAAGCGAGGAGCCTACACAGTTTATGAGTTTAAACAGTAAGAAGAGACTGATCCCTAATTCTCTCGACTTGTGGTGTGACCAGAAACCGCCTCCTTTTCTGCTTCTGATTTTCCTCAGTAGTAAGGAAAACTGAGCTACAAGAACAATATTTCACCAACAATTTCTTCTAAAAGTATTCTAACAAAAACATCCTGAAACTAGCATTCAACTACTGCCTTTTATAAGTTCGCCTTTTTGTTCTTAGTTTTAAATCAGTGGTTTTAATCTTAAAGAGCACAAAACAAAGGAAAAATTATTACTCAAAATAAAAAAGTTTTGCCGTCTCACTTATGATTAAATTACTAGCTCAATTAGTTACGGAAGTTATAGTAGTCTTTCCCTCAATTTTTCATTAAATGACAGGAAAAACATCTATTCTGCGTTTTTAAAGAATCTTAATATAAGCAACTGGAAAAAAAAATATGGGAAACTTTTCAGAGCCTCTGAAATACTGGGGAATACAGCAGATAACAACATTGCTTTAATTTATTTTGGCTGCTTCCATCTGTGCACACTGTGCTGTTGGTTTGTTGCGATGCTTGATTTGTTATTTTATACCTCTATGTATGAAGGTCACTTACTCTACTTATGTTTTCACTTATGGGACCTCATTCGTTTCAGAAACCACTACCGCTAGGGTGATAGAAAAGTCTGTTGAAAGATATGAAATCCCTGTGATACAAAGGTGGCAGCGATTATTCTCACACGGTGACCACTGGGAGGAAATTTCCCTGGGCTGATTTTGGACACTGTGCCCCCGGATTGACATCTTTGGTAGATCAGCAGCAATACAGGTTGCATTCTACCAAAAGACCTTCATTAACAGTGTGTAAATACCCTTTTAAGTTGTGCGATTTCTCTTCCCATCGCCTTTGACGATACTCAAGCGTTTCTACGTACTTCTATGCCCAGCAAAGCACTTTAGGAGTGCTAAAAAAGGAAGCAATGGCACCAATAGACATTAACAAAAGCAAACAGCAGAAGGAAGCAATGGCACCAACAGACATTATCTTCAGTCCATTTCAGGCTTTGGGAATTGGAGCTTTCTCCCCCCGTTCTCCACCACATAACATCCAGATGTCACGTTGTCACCGTGTGCCCCTAGCTTAGCACGCTGCAATCCTGGTTCGGAGTCCGCTCACACAGCTCAGTCATGCGACCCAAGGGCAGCTGGGCGGAAGAGCGTTGCCTATTTCTTAAGAACAATCCCTTCATATATCTACCTCCCCTAATCTATCCACAATGCCAATTCCTATATCCCTATTTTCCGCTTCTACAGCCTCCTGGATCCCTGTGTTCGTGCTGCCCTATCACACACGGTACGACCTTCTAGTCCGATTCTCCAAGCCTCTTCCAAATTGCTCCTTTAGAAGCCTAATCTCCAGGCAGGCTCTAAGAAGTGAATTAGGCAACTGCTTTTGTAAAAATTCAGTCATCCTCTTAGAACTTTCTGTGTCTTACCTTAGATATTCATGGGCGGAAAATGAAGGATGTTCTTTTCCACTTGCATCCCTGTTCTTAGCCATGTTAGTCAGCTCACATCTGGAAGCGGAGCAGAGATGCATTTCAGGCCCTCAACTCTGCCTTTCCCGTTATTCTCTTGAGCACTTAGTGCTCCACTGATGCTTTCTACAAAAAAGTTTAAAATAAATGCAAGATTAAACAGGACTTTTTTTCCCTAGTGTCTAGCAAGAGAATGCTTTATGCTAACAATTACTTCTGCCATGATCATCATTAAATAAATATTGCCGCGAGCAAAAAATTACATCGTGCAAGCCAAATAGAAACAAAACAAGCCCATTCAATCCCTTAGCGTTCTTTCCGCAATGTCTTCTCTGAAATCATATACTTACACTTCAAGAAAGTACTGTAAAAAAATCTGGACTTCTGGGCAGGTGAGGCCTTCGCGGGCGCTGTGCCAGGCCATACGTATGGGATTCTGCTGTGCTTGCTGGGGTTCTTATCAGGTAAAGAGAAGAAAAAGTACATGGAAGGCAAGAGCAAAGGGCATCCTGCAAAATAATCAAAGTCCTATCATTAACCTTCCTAAAAAAGACAACTAGGTGTAAGAACAAGGCGGCAGTAAGTGAAATAGAGCACAAAATATCAGTGATTAAAAACATCGTAAGACGTACGCGAGAACGTGTGCAATCTCAGAGCTATCTGGGGACTCAGTCCTCTGATGGATGCAGTACACACTATTTGCGGGGTTAAGTGGAGAAAAAAATACAGGTTATTTTGCCATTTACTGATTCATTGGAAAACATCTGTTTTATCACTTTGTGGCATATTTCCATTGATTTACCTTAAATATTAGTTATATACCTTTATCTTTCAAATACGCCAATGAGTACACCGGGATAGATTACAGATGTGTCACTGGTCGCCTCAACCCTCTTTAAGGCACGCAGGGCTGCAATGAAGTGGTAGGCGTGGATTCCCTCACCATGTGGCTCTGGAAAACATCTTCTCCTGGGCCCACATAATCCAATGGAAGAGTCTACTTCCTTCAAGTACCCACGGTCACTTGGCTGTTAGCGCTTGCCGTACACTTTAACAAGGGCTTTCTAACCTGTTTCTACCTGGGTGGTAGGAACTTTCAAAGGCCTACTACATGAGCTGTTTCAATGGACCTGGCTTGTTTTAGGGCTATAAGAACTGTAAGGCTGAAACAGTGCATTAGCTCTTAAAATGCAGCCACCTGAGACTGCAGCAGTAAGTGTCTTGCACAAAAGAGCCTGGAGAGTATTTGTCTACACAGCCCATCCACCGTGGCCTGCAGTGGTTTCTCAACACCCATTAGAAAACTCAAGAAGGAAGGTAAAAAACAAAAATTACAGTGAACTTCATTAAGAAAGCCGGCGGTCAGTGGCATCACCAAAAACCTATCTCCCCTTGACAGCAGAGAGTTTATTAAATGCGTATCCAGAATCTTTTCAGAATTGGCTTGCATACCATGTCAGAGGAGAGCTATTTTTTAAACAAAGCACAGCTCCCAAATGCACAGCCTTGCCAGCCTGGCACGGAGGGGAAAATTTCCCCCCAACTCCAAATGGGGGCTGGCTTTTGCCCCGGCTGAAGGCACCAGTCAGGCAGCGGGGAGTCGCGCGTGCCTGACTCGCTTGCTGGCAGTGACCAATATCCCCAGAACTGCCGGGTACGGCCAGCAAACCCCGAAACATTCCCGAGAAGCCTCATAACTCATGACGGCCCCCACAGGTGAGCAGCGTAAGCACCACGAGCTTGGAGGCAAGCAGCCTGCAATGCAAACGCGTTTCGGCAAGAAGGAGCTGACCCCTGACCCTGCACCAGCCCGCGGGACGAGGAGGAGGCACCGCTCTCCGACAGGCAGGCAGGGCCGAAACACAGGGTGTTCCAGTAATTTGGGATGACAGGGGGGACATCGCAGGTTATTACATCTAGCGCACATCGGAGCTTTGTTTTGTCTAACTCGTGCGATATTCTGGGGCTCAGCGCTCTCGCCCCAAACTCTGGGAGGAAGCATGGGGGGTTGAAGAAAAGGTAGCAAAAAGGAACAAAACCACTACTATACTCACACCGGCCCAACACAGAGACAGGCCACATTTGGGACTGATTTAGAAAGCTATTTGGCAGCATCTGTGGAAAATGGAAGATCAAATGACACCTTTCTCTAATCTAAGTAATTTCTACAAGTTAATGTGAAGCACCCCAATCAGCCACAGCGATAACCCTTCTGCTGCTGAGCTCATATTGTCTCCGTTTGTGGTTGTATACGTCCATAGCTCATATTTGTCAGTCGGTAGGGCCTCAGAAATGTCACAGTGGATATGAAAATCCTGTTCCAAAAACGTGAGCCTATAGTAATAGATGGGCTATTTCAGTTACTTCTGGAGGTCCACTAGTGTTAGTCCACGGCAGCACTCTCTCCCCCTGAGCACCTGAAAAATAATTGGGTTAGAAAGGGGATACCAGACTTGATACCCGAGTTAGAGGTAAAGCATTGCTAAGGTTTTTGGTAGGACTGAGCAGAAGAACGTCAATGGAAGAGAGTCCTTGGGAGCATTCCTTGAAGACCAGTCCTTCACCCTTCTTGTGGTGATGAAGTGAGTGAATATTCTCAGAGACAGTTATTCTGCTGTTGAAAGAACACAGGACAGAGAGCTATTACTGTCCCACTACAGGACAGTGCTTTAGCCTGTGTGGTTTTATTAGAGCTGGGAGAGTTTAAGAAAAGAGCCCTGTAACGTGCATGTGCCCCTGGTGAGTTTGTGCATGCTCTCACAGCTCTAATGAAAACACACGATGAAGGTAAATTAGGGCAGACGACTGCTTCTGTCAACACTGAGCAAACAGCATCTCTAAGGTTTATGTGTGACTTAGAATTCAAGAATGCAGACTTTGTTTTTCATTGATGGGCTTGTTAAAGAAAATACTTTGATAGTTCCAGAGGAAAAAGAAATTATATAGAAATGTGAAAAGATTAAAGAAAAGAAAGAAGCTTGACATCAGACGGGAGCTTGTTTGATTAGGTCACCCTATAGACTAGAAATAATTAAAAATAAAGAAGACAGATGGAGGATGTCAGGTGCTTAAAACAACATCTCGAGTCTACCAGTGCTTGTGTTTGTGCGAGCCAAGACTTCAGGCTTCACAGATGTCAAACGCGTCTTTTGGCTGAGGATCTCAGGAGGATGGGGAGAGGCACCAGAATGTGGTGTGAGCAAAATGGAGATTGTGCAAGTCTGACAGCAACGAAGAACATTTGCTGCTGTTAACAAGCAGAGAAGGAGCTTTCCCATCCCTGTTCTGGGGCAGGCAGACAAGCTTGCCTCTAGTCTGGTTCCCTGTCTTTTGCTCCTCACCTGCTGCTGATTGCTCAGTCTGCCTTTGAATTAATGAAGTGGGTATTTGCCTTAAGGAGCAACTTGTTGGAGTCCCAGGGGAGCCGCTCCGCCGGCCTGGTGGCTGCAGCGGCAATGCCAGCAGCCTGGCAGGTGGTGGCAGATCAAAAAGAAAAACTCCCCCAGAGCTTCTGGGGATTTCCTCACTAATATGCTGATACATACATTAGTTGACTGACTGACACTGCCTAAATATTTGTCCTTTACTGCTATGTTTGGCCATGATTTTATAGCAACTTTGGTGGTTTGTGACTTAACCCACTTCATGCACGAGCTCCTTTGACTTTTGCTTGCTGCCCATCTGCTAATCACCGCTGCAGGATTAGAAGGGTGGACGTCAGGCCATTTCACCCGAGTTTTCTCTTTCTCAGTGAGAAGCCAAGGAGTTTTCACCTCCCACCTACGTGCTGCAGTCAATAACGGAACACTAATGGACTTTGACAGAAACTAAGGAAGTCTATACCCATATATTTACCTTGCACAACACTATATATTAGTCCAGAAGCAGGAAGGAGTTCTCGGTGTCTGGACATCTCTCCAGAAGGCATTTGTGTGTTTGCTCAATTCCCACTGAAGGGGGGAGCCTGGAAATGGCACAGCCAGCACCAGGTTCAGCTGCAGCCAGAGCCCAGGGCTGCTCCATAAAAGACCAAGACAGACCAAGCCTGTGAGAGGGAAACAGACCATAAATATCCTACCTTTTCACTGTAGTCACTGGGAAGCTTGATGCTTAACCAGGAGGGACAAACAGGTTGCACGACTGTTCAGGTGATCCTGGAAATACACGTTATTTAAGTATCTTCCCCAATCTGACATTACTTAGAACAGACACCACTTGTCCTACTATATAAAATGAAATAGGTAACTTCCTTTTTTAAAAAAAAAAAAAAAAAAGTCAACTCGATAGGATCATGCGTGGTATTTAACTGCAGTGATAAATACATATGGTTTAGGAATTCAATTATGTTTAAGTTCTTCTCTAATAAAGCTAGAACAGCTGGCTGCCAGATCCTTGGAGTGCTTCAACTTTGTCAGGAGCATCCAGCATATTTTAAAACCATCTCTTGACCCTACAGAGGAGGTCAATGTTTCTCCTGGCAGCCCACTAGTTATTTTTTAAGTGTCTTGATTTTTTTCTGTGGCGTAATGCAATTTTACTCATTATCACTACAGATGTCAGACCAAGACTAGCAAGATTGCAGCAGTAGCTGGAGCATATGGTTGAGTCATATGAATAATAATCATAAATCCTTTTTGACATTGGCCCATTATTACATCCTGATCGTGTCCCCTTGGAATCTCTTGTTTGGTGTAATGTTTAAGTCATTATAAGGTATCTCTGGAGGCCTAGATTTATAGAGATCTCTATTGGAGAAACACAGTATTAGCAGTATGTTTGTACAAACATAAAACACATGAATATTATACAACAATATATCTACACGTAATGTTTATGGAGACCTACAGGAAAAGCAATTAATGATTGGCAGTCACTAAAATAAATGTCTCTGGTGACATCTTAAGACCACTGTGTAAGTCAGGATGACAGACATGTTGCCTGAACTGACATTGTTAAAAAAAGAAAACAAAGTATATACATATAAAGAAAAGTGGAAAGAGGCAATCTTTATAGTTTTAAATGGTAACATTTTTCTAGCTTTTACATTTTATTTTGGGAGAAAGAAGGGTGGAACAAGTTCTGAAGGTAGCAATAAGAGTAAGGTTCTTCATATCTCATGAAATGATGTTTGCTCTTTTCAAGAGGATTTTACAATTAGAGGCTACCAATTTCTTGGCCATCTGCAGCAGGCAGTAGTGACGGGTCACAAAATCCCTGGGTATGAGAAGTCCAAATTATGGGGAGGTTTTGATCCAGATTTGAATCATGATGCTCACTCACTGTGTCTCTAACGACCTGACACAATATGCTAAATCAAAACCCTCGGGGTTTTAAAAACCACTCAATCTAAGTATCAAAATTACCAAACTGAAGTCGCAGTAGTGTGACAAATCCCGAGCAGCTTTCCCAGGGATGAATTTTTGTGGCAGGAGCCCATGCCACAACTACAGTGAAAAGAGGCTCACTTAAGACTAGTGTCAGAGCAGCCGCCATCAACCCCCCCCCCAAGATGTAACCGGGATACCCTAAAACTGAGCCTTTGGGATTGAGAAAGGATCTGCGCTGAGATGCCATGTAATGGGCAGTCCAAATATTTCCAGGCTAAAGCCAACACAAATACGTTAACTGAGCGCCATTGGTTAGCACCATTGACTAAGACGTGTTGAAAATGACGTCACTTTTGGTAAAGGATGTTTCCTCAGTCATGGCAGATTTCTTTTTCTAATGCCCACCACCCAGCTGTCCCCTCTGTGTTTGAAAACCCGCGTTAGCTGCTGAGCCGGCCCCCCCATGCCCGGCACGATGCAGAGCCGTACCAGCCAGCACGGGGAGGTACACCCTGATTGTTCTCCCTCCCGTTGTCTCTCTCCCTTCCCTTTTTCCTCCGCTCTTCTGCTGCTGTTCTGTTTTGAAAGAAGGGGAATATTTACAGCAAATTTGTACTGTTCAAAAACCGTTCACCTTCTTTTTGCAGCGACTCCCCTTTTTTTCCACTTAAGCCGCTACGCTGGCGTACCAGCAGGCAGCCAGGGCATTCACCTGGTTTAGGCTGTGCCTCAAGCGCCTGTTACACCGAGTTTTCACGAGACGCCAGTGGGTAAAACCTGGGCTGCTTCCCGGCACAGGTGCGCGCTGCCTGCACGCAACACCCACCGGCACCCGTCCCGCGCAGCCCCGGGGGCAAAGGGCCGCACAAACAGGTTTCATCCGTCCTGCCGATGAAGCCTGGCGAGAAGGTGGCCTCACCGCTGGAAGAGGTAGCCTACGTCTTGATGCGAAAGGGTTTTATTTGGAAGGGAGCCCTTTTTTTTTGTTCCAAGCACAAAAGTGATAAACAGAGTAAAGCGAGTCTAACCACCAAAATATAATAAAAGTCCGTCTCCAGGCCTGACCAGCTGTCCTGACCCCAGCTGAGAGCTAGGCCAACTTGGTACAGCTGTGATACTAAACACGCCAAGGCAAAGACCTGAACGCTTGAAATGATACAACATATTTGTGTTGAAAAAAACAGCCCGGCTCTTCAATTAAGTGCAAGAGTGGTGTGGGTTTTTTCCATTCTTTTCTTTCTTTCTTTCTTTTTTTTACTTTTTAATGGAATACTTATTATTGGGAACTGATTCCCAAGAGTCGGTGTGCTCCATTTTTGTTTCTTGCAAATAAGTGAAATATTTTGGTATTTGTCAATTAACAGGGCTTTTGAAACTGCTTCCTATTTGCAGAAACGAAGCAGATTGCGATACACAGAAGTTATCCAAGAGGATACTTTAGACAGATGCACCAGAGATGACATCTCTCTTGTCATCAGTAAAAATGATACAGAGCATATTGCTGAGTTATTCAGCAATTTCCAAAGAATCCTCTTTAATGCACAATAAGAAACAGACCTCGGTTGTCTTTTCATGGATGTCAGACTTAAACAAAAACACAGAATGCACTTGCAACCGTTGGTGTGAAAGGGTACTTTCAAGTGCAGGCCTATTAACTGAAACATTCTGCTATACGATATCAAAAGGCTGCCTATTTGCCACAAACTGCGCAAAGTTATACTCATTTTTCTTAGTGGCAGTAAGTGGTTTTAATGCAAGTAATGGAATTTAAAACCAGAAAGTCCTTATTACAATTCAGAGTGCCCTTTGTCCTTTGATAATGAACACCATATTAGCGTCTTGAAGAAAAACCAAAACCTGAAAACAGGGCATGTTGTTTCAGCATTTTGAACTAAGTGACCAAAACTTTACTACTGGAATTTGATTGCATTTAATTGCATATAGACACAAATCTAAAAACAAGTTCCAAATTCTCAGTTTTGCCAGCAGTAAGAACAAAATGAAGATGGACTAACGTACTATAAACTAGAAAAATATGCCAGAAAGGGATAACCTCTGTACAAAAAAAAAAGGCGTGTGCGATATTTGGTATAAAGCAATCGCATTTGCTGTGCTGGAAAAAGACAAGAAAGGAAAGGAGGGAAAGGCAAGGCCAGGCAAAGCACGAAGTGCATCCCAAGAGGCTGCTGGAACCAAAAGTATTGCAATTTTAATTACTCTTACCATAAAACTCACTTGATTAAAAAATGAAAGTAAAATCTTGAACTCAAAAAATATTTCAGCTACAAATGCACAACAGGGATATTCTGGTTTTGGCGTGGGTAAAATTGATTGTCATACTCAAACAGAACAGTATTTATTTATATAGCACGTAGAGCGTTTGAAAGAAAAAAAAAAAGGCATTTGCATCTAAAACATAATGTGAAGGTGTAAAGCGTATTTCCCAAGTAAACAAGCTCTGTGATACAGAAAAAAGAAGGGTAACAAATCGTCCTTCCCGCCAAATCAACGAATAAGGAATACTCCTGAGATCAGAAATTTCAGTTAATTCCAGAATCGTTTGCAATTCATTTAGAGCAGATATATGTGTTCCTGTCTCCATATAGATATATATATATGGCACATATATGTGGCTTATGAGATTTCAGTAAAATATTCCTTCTCCATAAACTTGCCTGATAAAATCTCAGAAGTTCGGAGGAAGGTTTTTTGAGAAAAATATTCTGAAATGAACAAATTTTCACGGGGATTTTTTTTCTTTTTTTTTAACCTCAGAATATTTTGAAATTTGATTTATAACCTAAATTTTTCAGGCAGAGATTTGCATCTTTCCTTCTTTTTTAGTTTGTGGCCGATGAGTAGAAGTACGTGGTGTACAACACTGCTGATGCCTGACATGGCACGCTGTAGCTGTGATTGCTGGCTCCTCCTTAGCACGGGCTGAGATACGTTGCACGACTATCAAGAGTGGAAAGACAGACGCGAACCTGAATTCCACTAATCTCTTCAGAAGTCTTTGGGCTACATTTAAGGGGTTCACAAAAGAAGATAAAGTGGAGCAAATCCATTACCTGACGCTGTGGACCTCTTAAAAGGAGTTCAAAGGCTTCAGAGCTGTTGTGGACTCTTTAACTTTTCCAGCACGGCTCTGGTGAGCTGAGGTCCCTCATTAACCTCTCGGCATCGCTCCGCTCTGCACCACACAGACACACCAGCCACCGTGGCGCTTCTTCGGGTGATGTAAAGTGCTGTCAGGGGTGGTTAAGATATACATAGTGTGAATGAAAAGAAGAGAAGAGACTTTTAATCAGATGAGCCCTTCTCCTTAATTAAAAATGAACAGACCATAACAACTATACTATAGTAACACAATAACTGATTGAAATTTATAAATATATCTAAAGATTGAGAGAGCATTTCGCAGTTCTAGAATAAAAATGCTTGGGGAAACATCTTTTCTACAGGGTTTTGATTTTGTGTAAAATTTAAAAAACACTTTATTCCTATTTCAGAACGAGTTAATGTTTGTTAAGAATTGGGCATTTTGAATACTAAGCAATTTTTAAAAGAACTGGAAACTGTGAATACTGATTTGCTTAAGAAATGGAAAATGTGAACAGTGACCAACTCAAACGAGTTTCAGCTGAAAAGTCTGAGGTAGGATTATTCTTGAAAGCATATTCTCCTTTATTTTGTCTACTTCACTTCTAAATCAGAGTAGGGCTATTCAGTCCATCTATTTCCAGATTACTGCAGCGTTGCATCATCTCACCAAGGGGGGAAACTTCCTCTCACTTTCTTCCTTACTGCTCTCCTGATTGAATTCATCCCCAAAACGCCGTCTACCAGAGGCTGCCCGAGGGGCGCAGAGGGACTGCCATGAAGCTGGAGTCCCACTGCCGCACACAAAAGCTCCTCACAGGGAGCGTTGCCACAGTCTTCGCCACTGTTTTCTAAAGGAATAAAGTTACAGAGGAGAAACAGAGTGATTTTGGGAACCAAACCCCACGTAGTTGTGATGAAGACTCAGCTGAATGCTCCCCGGATCGTATTTAAGTTTCCCCAAAGCAACACCCTGCCGTGGAAGGTGACAGAGTTATGTCACAGTTCCCTCAGGTGATCTGTGTGACACTACCCGGCTTGACTGCCAGGAGTCAAATCAAAGGAGGCTCCTGAGGCAGAAACAAAATGAACACACACACACACCAACAATTGGCGGGGGGGGGGAGAAAAAAGAAAGAAAAAAGAAAACAAGCAAGAACTTGGATAGGTCCAAGGTAAGAGGGGTTCCTGGGAAGTAGAAGCCCACCTGGCGCCCTGCGGGCTGGTCAGGTTCACCCATCAAAGAGCGTAGGCTTTGCATCAGAGGTGGATCAAAACCTTCCGGCTCGAAGGGAGGAGAGCGGTGGCAGAGGTGCGAGCAAGTCGAAGGGGATGCCAGGGAAGCGCAGGCGGGAGGTGCAGGCAGCAAGGCAGCTCCCCCCAGCCAAAGGAGACGGCTGGGGCAACCTGCCCGCACCAGCTGGAGGCCCCAGGTCAGGATCAAAACAGGAGAAAGGACTCCCTGTCCTGCAATGCTCCTGCCCCTGGCACGCAGGTACCGCTACGGTTTGAGGACACTCTCACTAAGTCACTTTAACCAGTTGCTGTCATGGTTGTCAGAGGAAGTAGTGCTTGGAGGTGAACCTTTTGCATAAACGTGAATAGTAAATTATGGGTGACAATCTGGAAAAAATGGACATAAGAGTAAGGAGCAAGAAGCCAAGCTATTGCATCAGCTGTAACCCCAGCAATGAGAAGAGAATTGGATGCAGCTTGCCATGTAATGCCCAAAGCTGTTATATATTTAAGGAAATGATACTTACTGGAAGATAACATTCTTCTACCACCATCTGGATTACTGAAAGTAACATGTAAGTCTCTAAAGATTTACAATTAAGTGATAAAGTGATGTTTTTCCATGAATTAAAGGGTGTCTTTGATTCTCCTAGCGATGTGATGCCATCTTACTGTGACGAGATTTTTAAGTGCTCATACAATTTTCACTATTATTCTTAATGGAGGACGTGCACAAGCTCTCTGAGAAGAGTACAGTATGTAGAAGAAATGGACAACACTATTGCCTGTAGGAACTAATATTTCTTTAATAGCAGCTGAAATATTTATTGCTAATCAGCTATACATGGCCTTATACTAACTCGAAAGACAAGCCAACTTTGTACAGACACCACTAAAGGTACGAGACAGCTTTCCTGTCATCAGCAAAATGATATACAGCAAACTATTGAATAATTCCACTAGAAATGCTCAGAGATCACCTTTACAAAATATGAAACAGAACCCCGAGTCTTTCTTTGATGTTAAGATTTTACAGAGCAACAATAATGCGCTCTGGATGAAGAAGGACATCGCTTTGATAAAATATATGATATTCAGTCCTACATACCTTTTTAGCCATGTAACACTGCATTCTCTTTACAAGACTATTTTTTTTAGTGCTATAGACACTTCAGAAGAGTAAAAATGTGATGTGTAATAAAGCTGTGACACACAGAAGAGTAGTAAAAGACTAGTCTATATTTCCTGGCCCCAGCCAACTGACAGGGTTAAAAAGGTTAATACCCTGACACAGGACACCGGCGGCTACTGTTATATGGGGAAATCTTTTATTTTTTATGTTACTTGTCATAAGAAAAGGCAAAGAATATCTTAAAGCTCTTTAAATCAAGCCAAGCACCCTCAAACAAACACCTCAAAAAAGATCCAGATCTAATGGCATTATTATTTATTTTTTCTGTGTAGTTTAGGGCTCAGTGCTGCTTGAAAATAACCTTCTAAAACTCCTAGAAGATATTCTCGCACATTATGCGTGATGGTAACAACATGACTGGACTTCTGACTTTCTTTTGACGGAGTTTCAGATAGCGGATTTGTTTTCATGCGCACACTGTTTAAGCAATATGGCTGCTTCCATATTCATTTTTTTACATTTTAATTCAAGAAAAAGTTGAAAAAAAATTCAAAATTCTGAAGAAGCTCAGATTTAAATGAATAATAAATAATAAAAATAAACACTGATTTATACTTATGGTCCTAACTTCCATTTAATTCCATGGGATTTAGGCGCATGAATAATTTCAAACTTCTGAAAGGGACTTATATCTACTTAAGCATAAAATCTCCAAATTATTTGCACACAAAGTAGCTTCATAACTTCCTCTTTTTTCCACATTATGTAATAACAACTTTGCATAAGGTGTGAAAGGTGCTAGCTACTACAGTTTGCTATTTGTATGGAATATTCAGTGTAATTTTCACTGGAAGTTGTAAGCGTTTGCCTTCAGAGACACCGCATTTACACGGATCCCTTTTCAAAGAGAAATCCCAGCCATTGGTCTGGTAACGATACAGCCTTTATCTCAAAAAAACAGACTAACAATATTTATGCTTGAGGAAAAGACCTGCCTGTGTAAAAGAATGTTCGGTTTTTCTGTATTCACGTTTAGAGGATCTCTTGCAAAACACTCTGGAATATATTATTGGAGCTGGAAATAGAGCCATCAGCGCTGGGCCTGCTTCACCCCTCCTCGCTGCAGAAACATCATTCACTAGTAAATCCACCCACAGAATTCTAGAACAGGCTTTTTGAAATAAAGTTGTTGTGGGTTTTTTCGTTTTTGTTTGTTTGTTTTTAACTCAGTCTAAAGGCAGCTGCATTATCTGAAGAAAAACATTTACATTTGGACGGTATTTTATAGAAGGTATTTTTAACTTCTACTTCAGGCTTCTATTTCCAAGGGAAAATCTCTTCTCTCATACGCTAAGAGGATTCGAATTTCTAATGCACGTTCTTGCACGTGTATTTAAGTGCAAACCTTTCTATCGTGACTGAGATCACTGTTAGGTGAGTAACGACAGGTTGTGCCGTACACAAATACTCCATGTAATGCCTCCAGAGGGCTACACGGTTATCTATACATCACCTAACGCTGCTGCCGCACGGTCACCCGTACCACAGAGACACTCATGGCAAGGAGGGTAACTGCCACTCCGGTAATCTACTACTCATGAGCTACAGGGTTTCCTTCTCCAACAATAAAGCAAGAATTGCCAATCCTTATTTTATCCTTAGTTGGGTTTTCGTAAGGGAACCGCAGAGGACTGCAAAAAGAACCGCAGAGGACTGCAGAGGACTGCAAAAAGAACTGCAAAGAGAACCTCAGAGAACTGCAGAGGACTGCAAAAAGAACTGCAGAGAACTGCAGATGACTGCAAAAAGAACCGCAGAGAACTGCAAAAAGAACTGCAAAAAGAACTGCAGAGGACTGCAAAAAGAACTGCAAAAAGAACTGCAGAGAACTGCAAAAAGAACTGCAAAAAGAACTGCAGAGAACTGCAGATGACTGCAAAAAGAACCGCAGAGAACTGCAAAAAGAACTGCGCAGAACGGCAAAGAAACGCACCAAGAACTGCACAGAACTGCGCAAAGAACCGCACGAAAAACCTGCAAAGAACCGCGCAAAGGACCGCAAAGGACCGCAAGGAACTGCCACGGACCGCAAAGCAGGCGTCGCTGCCAGGAGCCAGGGCTGCCTGGACCTGGGTCCGCCGGCGCCTCCCACCCCAGCCCCCAGGGCTACCCTCAGCCGCCAGCTCGGGCGGGGGCGAGCGCCCCAGGCACGCACAAGCCGCTCCGCGGCGGCGAGCTGCGCTCGGCGGGGACCGCCCGCGGGGGACGCTCGGCCACCGCCGGGACCCGCGGGGCCAGC
>VXBH01005834.1:279030-298383 GCA_013400035.1 Rynchops niger | reverse complement strand
GCGGCCGCGGGGGCTGAAGGGCCCCGTTCGCCCAGCGCTTCATCGGGGTGAGGAACCGGCCGGATTCAGCTGGGGGGGCCCGTGGCAAAGGTAATCCCTAGGCCAAATAAGCGACCACGGCTCGTTGAGGTTCGACAATGGAGCATTATTCACTTTAAGTCTAAATTATAAACACGGCGTATTTATTCTGACTTGTATCGTTAGCACAGTTCAAGATGCTGAGGTCCTGGGAGCAGCTTCTGTGTGACTGAGCTAACTATAGTACAGCCCTTGTTAATGATGCATAAACCAACCTGGGGAAAAAAAAAAAAAAAAATCAAGAACTGCTTAAACCTTGAACGGACACTCCAGCCAAGACAAATATTTTCTGGTGTATGTAGCTACATCGCCGCTCTGATTTTATTTTTTTTTATATGTATAATTTTTTCTATTCCGCATCTCTCTTTCTGCAGGTCACCTAGCTCTAAGGCCGGTTTCCATGTCATGAGCCGAGATGAAACAGCAGGTTAGGCAGGAAGGCGGCTGTTGTGCTCTCTGCCAGACGCTTTGTTTCTTTTCTTGCTGTTGCTAATATTTGGTTCCTCTTTGCCTGTCTCTCTTCAATCTAATTTTAAAGTCACAGACAGTGTAAATCTGAGGTTGGGTGGTTTCAGTATGGAAAAATATGGATTTTATTATTTTTTTTAAGTTCACTCACTTTTGATGATAGTCATTCAAGAAAAATGTATTCCAAATAACAGGCTATTTTAATCAAATATTATTTTGTCTGGTTTTACTAGATGCAATCAGTAAGGAATATAACGTACATAAAGCACATTTGCTTAAATAAAAACAGCATTAAATACTAACTGAAACTCCAGCTAGCACCAATTGCTCAAAGTTTCCTCCAGCACCATAAAGTCCTGGGGATCTTATTTCCCAGGTCAATACACTCTGCATCTCTTGGGCCTGAGAGATGCTATTTTGTGAGTATGTTGTGGACGTGAGAGGAACTGACGCTTCTGCAGCCTCGCGAGCACCGACCTGACTTGTGGGGAGAAGAGGACAACAATCCCCTCTCCCGAAGACAGGCTTTGGAGGTTCCAGCTACCTGGTTTTGCCCAGTCAATTTAAATCTAAATGATCAAAATAGAGAGGAACTAGAGAAAAGGGGAGTGGGACATTCCAGGCCTGGTGGAAATGGCAAAACTTCTGCATTAATGGAAGAGGAGATCCAAAAGTAGAAAACTGTAAAAAGGGTTAAAACGCCAGATGCCCTGTGCTTACTGGAGTTTGGCACGGCACAGCAAAGCAGGAGTGATAGACAGAGCTCCCTTTAAAACTATTTTCCATTTGATAACAGTTAAAAATAATCCTCGTAAATTTTACAGTAACTTTTATTTAGGTGAGAATCCCTAGCTCATTACCGATGCCTCTGGAATTAGTCGCTGCCACAGCAAATTAGCAAGGGAAGGCGAGATGGTGACTTACCCCGGCGGCGCGGCGCTCGCCACCCCACGCAGCGCGCGGGAGCAGGACCGGCGCGAGGAGCTCCGGGGCTGGGAGAGTAAGGAGCCGATTCCAGAAACCGATTTTTTACTATGTCGAAGGGACCCTGCGTGTATGTATTTAAGAGTCAAGGGAGCCAAAGCAAGCAAATGGAAGAGTTAACGCGAAGCCAGACATAAAGCGAGCAGCAATGTAGCATTACAGCTGTCCAGGCTCCCTGCAGATTATCGCCACACAGAGAAACTATGTCTTGTGGTTTCCTGACATGTTCTCTAGTGCATGATCGGGCTCCAAACGACTCTGGCCGCGTGGTGCCAAAAGCAAACCTTCTCGAATACACTGCGACCTCCAACAGGCTATCGGTGCCTAAGGAACCCACCAGCCTCGCACGCGCTAATGCACGCGGGAAAACAACAGCCCTTGAACCCCCCGCAGATGGAAAGTCTCCCTCGGGTTTCCATCACAGACCATCCCTGCCCACGTCTCCTCAGCTGGAAAGCCCCGGGCTGGTGCGAGCCCAGCTCATCCTGCTTGCGGTGGAGGAGAAGAAAGATTGCACAGGGTGGCAGGTGCTTTCTCTCCTCTTTCTCCCAGCGTTTCTGGCATCTTCAGCAACATATCACACTGTTACACCAAGGAATGGGGCATAGAATTGTAACAAGTTTTATCCCAGGGGGAAGATTTCATATCAGTGTTCCTTGTTTTATAGACTGGTTGCAATAAACTACAGTGGAGGAAGGTATAATGGCAATATAGTGTAGGGAGAGCACTTGCCCTTCTAGCAGGTAGGAACTACGAGCCTCTTCTGTGGCTGCTGGCAGGTGTGGCCACCCACCCTCCTTCCACATACTTACCCAGAGGCACGCGAGGAATGCCCTTGCCAGCTGCCAGCAACAGCATCTGCGGGCTGTGGATCAGATCATTCCGTGAAGGTAAACACGGAGATTTCTCCACCAGAAGGGGATGTTGCAACCGCTGGCACACCACAGCTCCTGGCCATCCTCTCTGCCCACCCCCTCGGAACCGAGGATCACTAAAACCCCAGTGATCTCCCTGACTGGGCGATAATTAAGTATGTGGCTACAGATGGCTTATATTACCTGATAATTAATTTCATTAGAAATGAAATGAATGGTTTTGAGGGTGTTTTTTCTCCTCCTTTTTGTTAAAGATGTTCTCCTGGGAGGACACTGTGATTACACCTGCACTAGGGGACATGAGAATGGGGGGCAGGAAGAACAGAGAATGACAAAGAAGCCAGGACATCCTTGGCTCTTCCTGGCAGTGGTGACGCTGGGACATCCTTGGCTCTTCCTGGCAGTGGTACTGCTCCATCGCCTCAACAAGTTCCCCTGTAGAAGGTCCTTGGCACTGACTATGTGTTCTGGGGATATAGTTGTTTAAAGAAAAATTGTATTATTTATCCATCTCCCATACTGAGGTCATTCTGCAAAACCACTCATTTAAAATAAAAGAAAAAAAAAAAAAACAAAACAAAACAAAAAGGCAAAATAAAAGCTCATTTGGTTTCAGAGCTTCACAGCCTCCCCAAGGCTCCATGCTTGACCTGCAGGATGCTAAAGGATTCTCATGGATCTTTAATAAAAGTGCGAATTACCCCTGAGAGCGGTAGATACTTCAGCGCTCAGAACCACGTCTCCAGGCAGGGCCATGCTGCCTGGGAGGGGAGCGGGAAGCGGGACTGTACTAGCCTGGCTGCAGCACAAAACGAGAAGGAAGATGAGGAAAGACAGATTCCATAAACATATAAACTCTAATATGCTGGGGCTGTCAGAAGAAANTCTTCTCCAAGCTGAACATGCCCAGCTCCCTCAGCCTCTCCTCACACGACCTGCTCTCCAGACCCCTCACCAGCCTGGTAGCCCTCCTCTGGACACGCTCCAGCACCTCAATGTCCCTCTTGTCCAGCGGGGCCCAGAACTGAACAGTTCTGGACCGGGTACCTGCCGACTTCACTCACTGCTGTCCAGCTGAAATGAGAAGAAAATTACTTCTGTAAAATTAACATGTAAAATAAAATTCAACATTTCTGTTTCTGTTTGTATTAATGCTACTATAAAAACTAAGAAAAGCCAAAGGCTCCTGACGTGTCACCCGTATAACTCCTAGCGTAGTGGAAAAAAATTCATCCTAGAATAAAGTTCTACGGCCTGCCAGCTGTGAGCCCTGCGTTTTGTGGGCTAGTACTATTCAAATGTGTTATTTCTTTTTAATTATCGTGCCAAGAATAATATTTCTTCCATTATATAACATGCTCTTGCACAGGGAAGGAAGAACTCTTTGTTACATGTATATTTACTTTCTCACACATCCTGAAAACATTTAAGCTCAGCAAAATTCCTAGAAAAGTGCTTGGGAGGACGTGTGTTTTGAAATCCACGGTTTGCTTCATGGTTTGTACTGGGGAGGGACACACACCAGGGAGAGAATAAAGCGCGTTGTAAAGGCACTACCCGAAAAATACAAATAGATGGTCATTCTTTGGAAACGAAATTAAGAGGATTTAAAGAGGATTATGTGCAAATCCCTCTGTAGAAATAAAGCTTGTATGTATCAGAACTTAAAAGAACCCATCAAAACTAGACCTTGACCAGTTACCCATGTCTGATATTTTGTATGACACTCCCAGCCCCTTTTTTGTTAGCAAACTACTTCCGAAACCTTTTACTTAAAAGTCTCCTGTCAGCTGAATGAAACTACACCTCCCCTTGGGGACTGCTGAAGAGCTGTTGGCAATGGGCAATATTTCAGATTAATTGCGTGTGGTAATTACTGCCCACCTGAGCCCCGTGCTGTCGCTCCCTTTGCAGATTAGAGAGTACCTAATTCAGATACGGTATCCAAGATAAACAGACACAGAATTGCAGCATACATATTGTGCCCGTACATGTTTACAGCCTTTATTCTTCCTATCACTATGCCCACAAATGATAATAACTTTAAAATCCCTTTTATGAAAGTTTAAAGAAAGTAAATGAAGTGGTTGCAAATACCAAAATAAATGAACAGAACACTATTCAATTCCTTTCTCAAGCAGTATTCACTCTGCCTTATTTGAAGAGCGTACGAAGAGAAAAATGCACTTTGACCAAAGTAATCCCCACCAGAAATTAGAGAATAAGCCATCCACAGAGTCCACTGAAAAGAGGAGTCGAGGCATAAAAACTACTAAAAACAACTAGGGTAAAACAGCAGGAAAAAATAGAGAAACGACGACCGATGCTGAAGGATGGCTCCTACTGTGAGTGGCGGCTCCTCCCTTTTCCAACGATTAGTGAACCCGGCGGCGTGTGACCCGGGGGGTCTCGGATCTGCCGGCTTCTGGGCTGGGTGTGGTGGCAACGTCGCTGCCGCTCTGAGATGCCCCTCAGTGTATGACAAGGGTTTTGAGGAAAGCATTGCTATTTAAAAGAGAAGACTTTAAACAGCACGTTAAGGGAAATCACTTATTTCAACTCAGATTTCATTTGCAAAGCTGCTGGGGGGAAGACATCAAACCTCCTCACACGGGATCCAAAGATGCCCCGACAGCAGGAGGCTGTAACGCTGCCGTGTCCGTAACGCTGCACGTGCCGTGCCGCAGATGCGATTCTGTACAGCCCAGAGAAAGCCAACACAAGTTTGTCATGGGCTCTGGAGAGATGCCCCCGGGGACATGGGAACGTTAAGGCAATGGGTGACCGGCTGACACGGCACTGCGTATTGCAGGGTGGCTTTGGAAAAGAGCATCTTCAGTATCTGGGCTCGCGGGTACCGCTGGCTGCCGGGTGATGTACCAGCGTCTCCACGTGTAACAGCAGGGAGGCGAAGGCAGGAATGGAGGCATGTACCTCACTGAAGGACGCTGGTAGGTACAGAACCAGCACTAAGGCAGCTGCCGTGCCGGCGCTGGCTGGCGCTGGGGAGCCGCAGGATTTCCTCAGAATATTCCTGACGGCTCCTGCTGCGCCAGGCAGTGGACGTGTGGGATGTTAACTTGTCCACAGCGCGCTCTGTTGCTCTGAGGTAGCTGAATACTCCTGCACAGCAATTTCCCTCCCAAAAGCCTGTTTCTGTCATATGCCCTCCTCCTAGGAGTAACCGATTGCTCTGAAAATTATTCTCATTTTAATACTTCGAAAGATAATACGGTTTTAACTGATCTATGGGTTTGTTTGGGGTTTTTTCCAGGCTCATTCAGGAAACTCTGAAATAGGTAGGAGTTAAACATTTTTGACCCTACTAAGATATGAAAACAGCGCATCTTCCAGAGTACCCATAAAAGTAAGCAGAAATAAGAAGGATTTTAGCATTCTTTAAAAATATAATTTCTTATCATCAACCTTATACATTTCAGCAGTCAGCCAAAAGGACTAGAAAAACCAAGTGGCAACATAATACTACAATGTAAAATAAAAACACAGACCAGTAGCAGGAACTGACTGTTCCATCTGAGATTGTGTGGGGAAGTCTCTGAAACTATTTTAAGTGACCCCAGCTTTTTTATTTATGGGAAGTACTTGGATGTTGACATTGAAAACAAGTTTTGCAAATTCTCAACTACAGAATCTACAAGAGCAGTAAATAAAGGAAAAAGTTGCGAGATTAGAATCAACAACAAGTCCCCCAAACTTTTGATCTTTCACTTACATTGAGTAACGGAAGAGAAAGTGACTTTGAGTTCAGATAACAAGAGCCAGCTCTTTGGATGAAAAAAACGCACAAAAGAAAAAGCAGAGCTCCGTCCCCGGCCTGCGAGAGACGACAATAAAACTCTCCTGACTGCTAAGGAGAAGGAACGAACCCTTGCAGCAGGCAACAGCAGAGCAGATAATGAAAAAACCAGTAATTTGACTCCCAGGTTGCATTGCTGTCAAAATGCAGAGTTTTGAGAGAAACGGGAACGGACAATATCGCCTGCAGAAAAATCACAATTGTTGTAATGGGGCTTAAGTAGCAAGAACAGAGTCACTTCCTAAATTGCCAAAAAGATATTCAATATAAACAATTCAATCACCCACTCAAAAGTTCAGTCCATCCACTCTGCAATTTTAAAACTTAACCGGGAATTAAAAGACTGGCCCACTTCAGCAGAGTGCTTGTATTCATCGCATGGACAGTGACATGCACCTTCCTTAGCTCTGCTGCATTTTTCAAGGCAATGCTTTTTCCCAAGAAAATAATCCTTATCGTCTTCTGCCTTTTTTCACGGTATCTTTCTGTCACCAAAACCAGCACAGACTGGTGGATTTTTAAGGCCAAAAAGAGCCATTACAACAATTTCCTTTATACCTCCATAACACAGGCCATACATTTCACACAGCGGTGCGCGCCTCTAGGACAGCATCTTGTAGATTGAACCCAAACACATCTTCTAGAAAGTTATCCAAATTTGATGGTAAAACTCGCCGTGGTAGAAAACTTCCCACATTGTTTGGTAGTGTGTTCCAAATACCAATGGTTACTGTTCCATGTGCGGGATCCCTACATTTGCAAAGAATATTTATAAATAATACAAAAAGAATTCTATGGCTATATTCTTGCATCTAAGACAAAAAAAGGCCTGTTTATTGGCAGTAAGAGCACCTCTGCCTATTAGCACACTAAACCTGAGCTTACAGGTCTGAGAAACTTCTTCACAGAGATAAATGAACACCTGAGAAAACACGGGCTTGTCAAAAAAACGAAGGTGTATGGCTCTACTATGTGGCCCTGTGCCAACAATATGAAAAACCAACTCCCAGCACCTGCACATGCATGTACAAGTTTGGATTTTAGCAGATAAACGAGGCTGCATGCCACCTATTAAAGTGCTGGAGAAAAGCTTTGATCCCATTGACATGTCATATGCGTGTGTGCGTGTGCGTACCTATTATATATATCAAAAGGTATTTTAATAATCCGTGTCGGAGCCTTTTTTAAGATGCCATTTTGTTTCCTCAAGATTTCTGTGTTTATCGCTTAGTGATACCTAGGATGACTGAGAAGTTGAGAAAGAGGGAAGGCCTACGGTTTGTAATTTTATATGCTTTATTGAGCAAAGCAGCTGGAATGAAATGCTTGCTCTACCAAAATCAGTGCCAAAACTCCCACCCATTTCAGCAGGGCCAGAATTTCAAACCCGAGTTAAAAGGTCAGCTTAGGTGCTGAAAGTCTAACATCTGCTTAAGCAGAAAAGAAAGTTCCCTCAGTGTTGGCTCAGATGCACGGACAAGTCAAGACACAGCAGATGAGGCTAAACAGGAGAGTGAAGGTTTACTTGTCACTCGGAAATATAACTATAACGAACAATGTCCAGGGCCTGAATATACAGTCATTAGAGATACCAGAATCCCTAAATAATTATTTTGGAAAGATAAAGATTTATGTTAACTGAACCAAAGGACCTGCAGTTCTCCATTGCCTCCAGCAGACGCTTCGCCCCCAAAGCTCCTGCGCTGCTGCAGCCCCGTTCCTGGGCGCGACGCAGCCCGTCGCGAGAGCCACGCTGGACCTGTCTCCGGAGCCTCTCAATAAACTGAATCCTCTTGCGCTGTGGCATATGAAGCAGATACTCTTTCTATTTTAGCTTCCCTTCCATGCTACAAAGATCGGGGCTGGGGGGGGGAGAAGGTTCAGTTTCTACTCGTCTTGGCAAAACTGGCCTCATTTGGCTTCTGCTACTACAGACACCTAAATGCTCGAAGCTCGACTGAGCATAACTCGCCCTTTAACGGTGAGTGTGCTGGTCTCTGCTGTTCACTCTCACCCCAGGAACCAGCCGAGCTCGTTCCTTCAGCGAGTTATGACCTCTGAAACCTCCTGCTTGCCACCTCCTCCCGTCAGTTCCTGCCCGGAGCCTGCTGAGGAACAGGAACGGAGCCATTTACCTGGGAACAACTCAGCCAAATGCCCCAGATAGCACCAGAGAACGGCAAAACTTTGCAGCTCAGAAATGACTCCTAGGCAATCTCTTTTACTCACCTGTTAGTTGGGTGTCATTCTACACTACTTTGCTAAAAGCTCCCGTCATTTAAGTGTCTGAAGCAGGAAGACTTCCACACTGAGTGTCCACGCTCTCAGCTCCTCCTCTTATGCCATGTTCCCGAAGTGCTAATGCAGCTCCTCGAGTTCAAACAATCTGCTGGAACAGCAGAAAACCAGAATTCCTTGCCAGGGAAGCCTTAACTCTTAGGGTAAGAAGGAGAAATGTTTTCTTCTTAGGGGTATGACCCTTTCTTTCTTCTCTGTAGTTAAGTGCAGGGATTAAAAACTTTATCTACAAGTAGATTTTTTAAAAAAGAGGCAAGAAACAGAGTCAGCTTTTCCTGCATACCCTGCTGCTTCAGGTACTTAGGCTCTGGTTCAGCCAGCGAAGCAGTAAGCATATGCTCCTCTGCGTAAATTTAGGCTCCCACGTCCAACTAACTCAGAACTGTTAAAGTGGGAACAGCCCTGACGAGGCTACCCCACTGGACAGGCTCTACTCGACTCCCTTTGATCCGAACAGGCAACCGTGACGCCTTCTTACCTCCTTCTCACCTCTGGCAGATGTCCTTCGCACAAGTGCTCACGTACTTTGGGAAAGGGGACCTGGCGCCTGTCTGCTGCCCTGCATTCCAGGAGCTGGCTGGCCTTCTCCCTAGGCTTACCCTGGCCAATGAACGCCCAGTGATGCTGGTTCAAAAGTCAAACTCTACAATTCTCCTTTTCAGGGACGCTTGAGAGTAGATGGAAACGAGGATAACCAGCTGCACAAAGTAGTAGTACAAGATCTCAACTCAGCCAAATAGGTATGTGTTCTATCCTTCAAGATTCCTGATCATTTTCAAGCAGTTTTTTCTTAAGCTAGAGTTTTAGTTCCTTTCTGCTCGGTGCTTTCTCACCAGACTTCTATGGCAAATCAAACCAAACTTCCTCCTCACTGACCAATGTCCTTATTTGATCCCATATTTAAAAGATATCTCAAGTCCAAGATACGAGCATTTTTTCCAGCCTTCTGAACTCATCTTAATTTTCTTAAAATTCTCAGTATTTCAGACTATATTTTCCTCCTCCTATTCAAGGATTTTTCCATTCTTCAGATTTGCTGCAAACAACTGACATGAGATGTGGCCGTTCCCTCGCTCAAAAGAGCTCACACCTGGATGGTCCTCCGCCTCTTCGGGAAGGTTTAACTGTTTCGTGATCTCCAGTGTGGGGATATCACGTGTTGTGGAGCCTTTGCCACAGACATTCAACTTGTGTTATTCAATCCAGAGGCTAAACACTGTCGTTTCATAAATTTGAGATGTCTCGGGACATGTTCTTAGGACAATGATAAGCAAAGCTGCCTAGGAGATGCCGAGAGAAACTTCAGGAGTCAGTCTTGCTGGTGAGGAGGACAAAACCATAATCCTGCCTATGTTAAGACCAGTCTAAAGATGGATCATTGGAAGAGTTTTGTCCATTTCTAGGAGGAAGAGTACAAAAACTCATGAAAAAAAGAACTTCCTTTTGTCCTAATTATACTTAGCCAAAGTATCTCGATTACAGTCAATGGATTCTGACCTCATGGAAAGTCAGAACTGGGAAACAGTAGGAATTTCATGACTGATTTCTATGGTTGGGTTTTCACTACTTTTCGAGGTGATTGCTGCATCTCCATAGTTTTGTGTTTGAAGAAAGACAGGGGAAACGCTGTCATCTGAAAGTGGTTAGACCTACTGTTTTCTTCCAATTGAAAGTTGACTTTTTCCCACAGAAGGACCATATAAGTCTCATTCAATATATATTCAAGGTCAGCATATAATAGGAGCAAGACGGTGCGTTTCAGAATTGGGATGTTAGACTTGGAATATCTCAGTATATAGTTTCCTGCTTCTGTGCTTCTGAACTAGCATCTTTTTTAAATCAGAAAATCAAGGTACATGAAAACCAAAGGAGCTATTTTGCCTTTTTGTCCTTTCAAGGATACTACATTTTCCTACACCTTTTGAACATTTTTGTCTACAATTTCAATAACTACCTCTTGAATGAATTGATTTTGCCACTCTTAGTGGACCTTTCTTATAATCCGTTCAGTATGTGCATTCCCCTTTGGATGAAATACAGTAGTTTCAAGTTGAATTCCTATCTGCTCCTAATTTCCTAGGATGTGCATTATGTCATCTTGTTCTTGTGGTTTTGCCAGTGGGAAAAGTTTGTCTAGGTCAATTTTATCAGTCTTCTGCATATGAGGGAAAGGATCAATTAGATCACCACAACGTCTCCCCTTCCCTAGTGAGAACAACCTTATTTTCCTCAACCACCGCTCATTACATAAATCTTTCTGGTTTGCAAGTGCCATAGGTTTTAGCATTTGATACAGGGATTTAGATCTTATCACAAAATCGCATGGAAAATTTGGATTTGTCGATAGCAGCAAGAATGAAACTCAATTAAGCAGCACGCAATTCCTTGGCAACAACTGGTAACTTTTGCTCCCAAAACAGAATTACTAATTTTCCCTATCTTGAATTTCATGGAAATATCACAGAGAGATGCTTGAGGTAAACACGATTGAACGATGATCGTATTGTAGTTTGAAAAGTCACACATTAAGTGGCAACAGGGGTTACCATGGCTATTGCCTCTCTGCGGCTTCCAGATGAAATGTGAACAGCCAGCGAGATTTACAGCAAACTTCCTAACCACGTTTATTGCAGTTTTTCTCCGTGAAACTAAGGCTCTAGCTTTATTAAAGTTCTCATCATTACCAACACATATAAAACTAAAAAAAAAAAATTAGCAAATGCGCCAGAGGAAAAAGAACAGTTCTGTGATCCACACTTGCAATGAGCAAAACACCATTCAGCATCTCTTTGAGAAAGACAATGAAATCAGGAGAGAGAGACCTTGAAGAACTGGAAAAGGAGAATACAGGATGAATTTTTCTACTCAGAAAGGATTTCTTTTTCTCTTCCACTGGCCAGCTGAAAAGAGAAGAGAGACAATACGTTTGGCATCCTTTTCCATCAGTAACTGTGACGTTTGCCTCGGTGTCTTGGCCCTGTTTAAGTACATCTGACACGGAGGGATGCGATCTCCTCAGCTGCTTTCCAAGCTTGTAGGATATGAGCTGGCTGGTACGAAAGCTGCGTGGCTGCTTCAACCTGGCACCGATCCCAGGCTCGTCAACCCTGCCCTTTGCACTTCCCAAGGGTGTTAAATTTCTACTAATATTCTGCAGAAAGAGACCGCCAGCAGAAGTATTTGCTGATGCAGCTTTCAGAAGTGACCACTCTGGCATTGACCATGAACGATGTGCTCACAACAGCTCTCGCATACCAAGTACCGTCCTCACGTACCCCACCAAAAAGGATGGACTCTGTAACCCGTGTATCATGGACCGTGCAAGATTTAACTATGACCAAATTGAGAATTTATGTGCATATGTATTTTAAATAACCGATGTATTGGATCAGAGAAGCTGTCCAGTAAGTTAGTGACAGAGGAACGTTTCTGATGTAACTTCATAGACTTCGTCTGGGACAATAGCTACAAGAAGAGCTAAGAGTCTAGAAAATGTCAGAAGAACTATGATCATGTTCTTTTTTACTGACCATATCCAAAACTGTACTGTCCTCAGATCCACCCCGTATCTAGCCTGCAGCTGAATTCTTTCTGGAGATCAATACTATGATTGTTTTCTTACGTGGGGGTCACTCACTATTGACACGTTCCTTTGTCGTTGATAGATGCACATGTACTGCCATGGGTATTGGTTATAACTACCATGATACCATCCACAAACTAAAGTCACCTGATGTATTGCCTCTTTTCTAACTTTATTTCACTAGGGTTAAAGGATTTTCACCTGTCTGAATGTTTCCTAACTTTTCTAAGGCTCCCCATTATATCTGTGAAACGCTCCGGTTTGTAACGGCCCTGTGCTCTGGGATGGCCTTTAACAACAGAAGAGCAATAGCCGCTTGGCAGACTGCATGTGCTTTCCTCAAGATAAGCAACAGGGAGTGTAGAATTACAATTCTTGTAAAGCTTTTGTAGTGCACAAACAGTGCACTGGGGGAACACAAAGCCCCCCATTCACATTGATTGCCTTCTCTGGGTCATTTCTCACTTACCAGCACGCTTCTTGGGGCATTTTGACAAGCTCCGTGGATTTAAGCATTTTTAAAAATTCATTCATCTGCGAAGTAGCAGTTTATCTCTGATTTTCATTCTCTCAATTTGAATTTTCATTAATCTCTCTCATTTTTCTAGGTTAATGCTCATATTCAGAGGCACAAATGCCAGGGTTTGTTCGATGGGCTAAATAGTCTCACTGCATGACAGATCTGTTTGATGAAAGTCACCTTCCTTCCTGCCCAGGCAACGCTTTTCCATATTCAGGAAGCATTTTTTAAGAGGAGACAGCACTGAAGTAATTCTGCCCCTACTTAAATCCCGTGACACCCATATCCGAAACTTAATACATGTAGACCTGAAAATAAGAGCTCTTTAAAAGCCTAAACTCCTTAAAAAGGAGTTAAGAATTACACACAGGCAGCATTTAGCCCTTTCGCTTGCATTTTTGTCCTTCTCCTACCAGAGAGAGCAGGCAGCTCCTTCCTCTGCACTCCGAGCATTGAGGTGAAGGATACAGCACCACAAACACGCGTAACACTTTTTCACTCTTCTTTTTTCTCTTTTTCCTGACACACATGAATAGAAAGCCGTAATTTTGACCCGTACAGACAACAGCCTGCCAGATAGTTGTGATACAAATACCAAGGAAGAATGAAAAAAGACAGATACGCGTGAAATCCTGGCTCCATTGCAGCGGATGGGAATTTTGCCGTTGATTTGAATGGAGTCAGGATTTCCTTGCGAAAGCATCGTTCAGCTGTAAACGTTGTCACTTTTAAGTCTGTACACCCTCATGCAATCAGTCCCAATCTCCTGATGGAAGGATTTGTAATTTTTCATATTGCCCAAATATTTTTTTTAACGGCTGACCCTTTCTCTTACTTAAACATAACCTCCTTCTCCAAGACATGCGCTGAATGCTTTTGTTGATTTTAATTTGACTTTTAGCAACTTTCCCACATTCCAGCAAAGCCTACTTGAGCTATTTGCTTCCACTCAACTCCTCCTCTTGTTCTTTTCACTTTCGTTAAAATCACTGTGAACACAACTGAAACTAACCGACCACGATACGGAACCTGGCTGGTCTGTGGCACTTTCTGGCTTCCTGATAGCAGCAATGATTTACCACGCTGTCTGCTTTTGTTCTTGGCAATACATTTAGATAAACTACTTATCTACTGCTGTTATCTTTATTATGCCAAACACTTAAGTTACAAGCACAGGGGTGGATGTTGGGGGAACTTTTACGTGGTGGTTTCACTGGGGAAACTTCTTGCTCGCTATCTGTACGGTCTGCGCATCTGTCTACCCTCACGCCTGACTTTTGGAGAGGTAAAAATGTGGTTCCAAGAGGAGAAAGAAGAAAGCAGAGGGCAAATATTTTAAACTATGCTGAATATAAAACAGTCATAGAATCACAGAATTGCCTAGGTTGGAAGGGACCTTTCAGGTCCTCGAGTCCAACCATCGACCTAGTCAGTGACGTAACTTGCAAAAATGGAACGTCATGTGACAAACAACCACGGTGGGCTCACAGAAGAAAAGGCTATTGCGTTATTTGTTATCTCATAAAAATAAATAGATCGCCCAAACCAAGCAGAAATAACCTTAGACAAAATAGCAAACGTACAAGCGAAATCCTAGCAGAGCGGCAGTGGAGAGCCTGGCCCTGGGTAGACGGCGCGGGTCCGACAGCCTGTGGGGCAGTCCGCAGGACGGCAGCGCGCCGTGCCCTCACCTCCTGACAGCTACTGACAGCCTGCAGGAGCGAGAGCCCTGGGAGGGCTTCCCTTCAGATGCCGGACACGGAAAACTCTCCTCCACAGAAAGATTTATACGAAAATGATAATCGTGGGCCCCACTCCGTCACTGAGCCAGCATCCAGTAGAGGGGTAAGATGCCTGCCTGAAACGAGGAAGAAAGCAAACATTTATGCTACACGCTTCCTGCAGACAAAACGGGTACGACGGCTTTTAAACAACAGCCGCAGCAACCAGCACCACGGCAACAGCCAGACTCTGCCTAATGCACCACAGGGAGCTTCCTGGATGGTCTCCACCCCTGCACCTTCATTCAAACCCGACGGCGGCCGTCAGCTCGTGGCCCGACCTGAACTTCTAGCATCTGCCGCGCATTTTCCCGTACCTTGACACTATGGCAGCGGTTCAACCGTGCAGAGCCTTACACGACCCCAGCTCCTAATGAATGCCGAGAAGCACCCGCGCGCGCAGGTCAGAAAGGCGGTGGCACCTGCCGGGTTCCCATTTACTCCAGTGGGCGAGGAGATGAAGCGAGGGTGAAGGACTCCTCCACCCACCGCTGGGGTGGGCGCCAGCTCTGCCTGTGGCAGGCTCTGCCCGGCAGCCCTTGGCAGCCCCAGGGCTCTGCCCTCCACCCGCGAGCTCCTCCGAGGGGAGGGAACGCGGCTGTTTACCAGCCCGATGCCCTGACTGGAAGCTCAAGGGGGTTTTGCCAGTGAGACAACCAAAGGGAAACCTGCGAAAATACGCTTCCCAGCTACATCCAAGAGAAACTTACCCTGAGAACCAGTCACGTGAGTTTAATAAACACATCCTTAAAACCGTTAACACTTCTACTGAAAATCTTCCCGTGATCCTAGCCCCCGATGGAAGTCTCATTGGGGGTACACCTACAGCTGTCAGATTTGACATATAAAATCAAGTTAATCTGCTTCAAATTAAATTTGAGGAGAAAGGGTAAAAATTAAACACAATTGGTTTAGAATGAAATGGCTACTTTGTAGTTCTTGACCCTTTTATTTATAGTAAATATTTGGCTTGCCTTGGAGTAATTTTTATTTTGAATGTCTGTAATTAATGACATGGTTCATTAGTTGCAGGGAAGCTAATGTAGCTCTGCTGTACAGTAGTTCACATAATTGTGGGAGGTAACTCATTCCACATGCTCGAACATTGTAATTTCAAAATATTTTCCTAATAGTTCTCAAATAGAAATATTTCTAAATGTACATCGAAAACTGCCTATATCCAAGTAACATTAACAGAACATAGTTTAAGCATAACATACCAAGAAGTATTATTTTTGGCTGCAACGTAATTGGTATCACATGCTGTTGCTATTTTATATACTCTTTTCCTTTTTGCCTTAACTTTTATTATTTTATATGGGCACAGGTATTACCTGAGGGTGACTTTGCATAACAAGACGTAGGTGTGTACTAAGTACTGGAATTTTTGCCATTTAGTTTTCTCGTTTCAAGCCGCAACAAATATATGAAGCAGTTGAAGAAACCAATCTAGCCAATATTTCCCCTTACACTTGGCAGAATAAACATAATTTCAGCATGGCATTTTAAAAACCAGTGTGGATAGGAAAGTGAAGTACAAGATCTAGAATAAGACTGAATCTGGAAAAAATGAACACAGTGAATACTCCTATAAATCTCACTTTTATGTAGAGGTATTTGACTTGAGGTATTTCAGCCCTTTTGTCCCCCTTACCCCTAAGGTCTTCGTAAGCCTGATAAATTGCAATCCGTATCCCAGTGGCTGGGTGGGTCCTGACCCAGTCTTTGGGGTGAATCAGACGCTCATCTTCCACCCTATAAAACTCTCAACAACATCGCATAGATGTGATAATGTAGATGTAGTAATATTGATGTGGCGGTAGTGGATACTACTGGTTTCATAGATACATGAGAGGGACATGCTGTGCATTTGTTTTTAAAGCAACAGTTTTTAAAGGCTTTTACGATATACTTCTAACTATCAGCTGCCTAGCTACCGAAACAGAAGGATTTACTTCCAACCCTGCTAAGTAAATAAAGTAAATTATGTGACCCGGCTTATGCTCGAGTCTTCCCTGATCGTGCAATAAACTCATTAACAGCCCCAACCGACTCAAGATCGATTATCAGTGCTTGCCATACTTTAAATACTTAACATTTATGCAAGTAACCAAACCTGAACTCCACGCTTCAGGTCCAGGTGTAAATCTCATTAGGAGCCTATCCACCAGGCTGAACGGCATTTGGGACGAGACACTTTGCGGCTGACGGCAGAGCGTGCGAAGTGAGCCCTCACCTCAGGTGTGTTCCTGGCTATGTCCTGACTCCAGAGGGTGGGGACAACCTGGTCTCCTCGGGATGGAGCCGAGGCACGTGGGCCAGCCAGGGATCCGGACACTTGCTGAGATTTCACGGTCGGGGCAAGCGAGGGACCAAGACAGAGACTGGTACCTCAGGGGTTACCTGTCCTGCCATGCATAGGTGGCCTCTGGAAGTAAATGCAAAGTTACAGACCTGAAAAAGCACCGGTACGTTCAAATACTTTAAATATACGCTTTATATACACAGCTGAAAATTTGGTTTCATTCTGGAAAACTTTAGAGAAAAGTGCTAAGTGTGGCTTATTGTGATAAAGAGGTGTATTAGGTAGGCAAGGCCATTTCTCAGGAAACAGGACTGGGACAAAGATTATGAAGAAGTGAGAAGTGTTTGTCCGCTTCAGGAAGAAAACCCCATTCAGTTAGTTTGCTATTTTCAGGTTTGAGCTATATGTCAACAAGACTGAATTGTCTTAATTAACACTGAGGACCTGTGGTGATCTTTCCCGTGAAGCTCTGTTTCTACTTACTTGTTTGCACATTCCTATTATATCCTACCTAAAATATTCTGGCGTCTTTTCCACCTTAAGGTTTGATTTCAGGAAGTATTCATAGACAAATTAAATTCAGCAAAAGGGAAAAATATTTATACTTGAAACAGCCAAATGCAAGAAAAAAGTCGGTGCTATTTTCTATACAATTCTTATTAATTAGAAAATTAGCTAAAATAATTTCATTTGGATAATATCAGAACCGTTATATATAAAATTTTCTTTTCACCTTGGCGTGGAGTACAAATTTCTTCCTAAGGGCATTTTAAGACAAGTGTAACCAACAAGAAAAATACTAAAATTAGTATCAATTTTTATAGTAGCAAAAGAGTGGCGTTTAAATAAAAAATAACAGGGAAATGTAGATTACAGAAGTGGTCATTACTGAGAGCCTCCTCTCCAAAAGCTTGTTTTCAAGATTAGTTGTGTGATAAGAATTACTACTATTATTGTTTCTTTATATAAACATTTCTGTTACGCAAACAAAACAAAAAGTCCCCAGCCAAAAGCTTATCTGGTGCCATGAAGTAAGAGAGAATTTTTTTAAAAAAAGAATACTGAAAGCTGCACGGATTGCCTGGGTTTTGCCATCTCCATTTGTGCCACAAGGGACGGTGTTAATTGCATGTCCTGGGAAACACCCCCAAATTTTACCCCTGCATCAGCAAAGCAATGAAAAACGTAACTCCTATGACACCATCGGGTACTTCTAAACAATCATTTTGTCTAATTGTAAGATTTTAGAGTGCAGAATCACAGGACTGTAGGGTTCGGAAGGGGCCTACAGAGATCACCTAGTCCAACCCTCCCAGCAAAGCAAGTTCACCTAGAGCAGGTTGGACAGGAACACGATACGTTCGTCATGAAATCTTATGTATAAAATTAAAGCGCTTCCATGTTGTCTCAGTATGGAATTCCTGCACAGCTGGTAAACCACCGTCCTTTCTCCCTTTTTCACATATTCTCAGTATAATCCATCTATCTCTTATTTTAAGTAACAATCAGAGGTAGTGCAGTTAATTCATAAAGAACTATGGCAAGTATTTTCCACAAACCAATTTTACACTATGGCTTTCTCTTCAGAAACTACTTTAGAATGTGTAACAGCAACATCAACGTGAAAAAAAGCTATTTTGTGTGCACTTACATTAGCATGTTTTTGGGATCAGTTACGTACCTGTTGAAGTGACTCCCCCACTTGCTCGGCTGGGCTTCACGCCGTCAAGCTGTGGAGGAACCCAGGATGCGGACGACCCCGAACGGGAAGTTGTTTTTCAGAAGCCCCAGTAAAATAATGGAGCTGTTGATGGGTGATGGGCCAAGGGACTGGGCGAGGTCTTGCCCAGAGTTAAACTCCGGGCTTCATCCATACGTTGGGACGTCAGATCCTCTGCACCAGCCGTGTCGCGTTACAGACTTCCTCCTGCTGAGCACGTGGCTTGCAAGTGTAGACGCAGTGTATGTTTTTCAAACACAAATGATGCAGTTTTACTAATTACCAGTGATCTGTTTCCAGCAAGTCACGTATTTCCGCTTCTACAAGGCTCGGAAAACAGAGCACTTCATTCAGTAGGAGACGTATTTTTTGCCATTACAATGGAATTTATTTGTCCCTCATTCGCCAGAAAACATTTTTAGGTATCCCAAACACTAGTATTTACCAAAAAATAATTAAAAAACCCCCAGACTCCCTCAAAAATGAAGATGGAAAGACAGTATTAACAATGAAGGAAAGAGAAGTATGGCTAGATTATGCCTAATTCACCATGATTTGCGGTTGCAGCCCAAACCCTTTGATATCAGAAACACAAGTTGTTCTACTTATGTCAGTTTGTTTTGGACTCGGACTTTTATTACTTAGAAGGGGAGTGCTAAACCGTGGCGTTTCCTAACTCATTTAAATCAAAGGGTTTTTACTACTTCTCATGTTTGATTCGGCAGCGCTGAAGCTAATGGAACTTTGTCCTTGGGTTCCATGTAAGCTGATTCAAGGGTTACCATTAAAAACGTCAATATAAACCCACAGATACTTCATAAGTACTAACGAGGGTTTGGGACTTCTACCCTAAGTCATATATAAAATAATACCTGAAATTCAGAGATAGCATTGTTGGGAAAAGATACGCGCACCCCCCCCACA
>VXBH01005834.1:145874-271904 GCA_013400035.1 Rynchops niger | reverse complement strand
CCCTCACCAGCTTTGTAGCCCTCCTCTGGACACGCTCCAACACCTCAATGTCCTTCTTGGAGTGAGGGGCCCAAAACCGAACGCAGAAAATGGTGCTGGAAAGTCATTCTATTACAGAGAATAGTCCAAAGCTGTGTGGAGCTTTCTGAATCAAAACTAGCGTCTTAAATTCAGTCTGGGAGCTAATGGCTGTAGATGAAGAAGCAGCAGGACTTTGTACTCTTACAACGTCATCTATTAGGTAGCAGACAGCCTTCCTTCTCAGCCCACGCTCCCGGAGCGACGCTCTAACCAAAGGCGCGCTGCAGCAGCCTCATCTGCCAGGGGCAAAGGCTCCTGGACCGCTCAGAAAGAACCGGTTAAGCTCTTTGCCAGGCACGAATGCGACCCAAAGAAGAATCCCGATCAAGCACCCTTAAAAAAGGTGGGGAACACCAGAACACCAGGCTGGCCACATCATCTTCGCCCCCCCCCCCCCCCCCGCCATTCTACAGCTCCACTTTCAGTTATATTAGGAACAGGTTTCAGCCCGTAAAGGTCCCCCTCTGACCTCAGAGTCACCCCACATCGAACTAGGCACAAAGCGCTGAATTGGACACGGTGTTGTTTTAAAGCTGGGTGGCATTAGCCAACTGAAAACCTTTCAGGCCCTACCTCCTAATTAAGGGCTTCTCTACACTGGCAAATTTACCAGCGTAGTTATAGTGGCTTAATTATAACTGTTATAATTGGGATATAAATATAACTCTCTGCTTGGACGTTTGTATAAGGACTGTGAGCGCTTATCTCTGGTTTAGCTTATGTCACTTTGAAAGCTGTTTAAGGAGAAAAAGATATCTTTATTCCATACTAAATATATCCAAAGGAGGAGTTATACTGGCCAGACCAGTGTAATTACAACTGGTGTAATTACAGCAGCATAACCAAACCAACAACTGTTCCCCTGCGGACAGGCCTTCCTAGCAGACTCGTGTACATCTTGAGAGGATGAGAAAGCAGAAGGAAGCCTGTGGAGTCCCACCTGACAGTCTCCTTGGGCAAGACGTGTCCTTCGTCACTCACTGAGACTGCGCAGCAGGGGACAGAGACAGACAGCTGACATGATGCGTGAAACGACAGCGGGCGACACGGGTAGCACCAGCTACAAATACTTGGACTTGCCAATTTTATTCGCGCAAAGTGCCAGCATTCAGTCATCAGAACCGACGGAGAACTCTACCCGCTTCTTAGTGAAGTAGCAGCACTTGCATGTGCTGGCCAACGCTCGGAGCCAGGAGCCGGGAGGCACGCCAGCCGCGCAGCGCTCCGCGAGAGACGCTCATGCAAAAATATTGGCTTCCGTGGTGCCCTTAGGAAGCAGCTCTAATATTCTAAGTCCTCTACTTAGGAAGCATCTACAGTGTGAATCCAGCATCGCTATTATTTGTTTCTTTCACTGATAAGTTCCTGACACGTCAGATGCTTACGTACAGACACGGCCCTCCCTGTACGGTTAACGGTGGTCTTCAGATCGACAGAGGTGCACAGAAACTGGAATCTTTTTGCGTTCACGGAACACTGAAAAGCTTATTAGAATATTCATTCAAATCTTTAAAGAAGCATGTTTAAACTAACCTTTCACTGGGCTCGATCCATCATTTTTCTCAACAAAACATAATCGGAAATAATTGCAGTAACAGTTCGAAGCGAATTCTGAAGAATACGCGTTTGTCTTTGTAACAAACTGATAAACGCTAGCAATATGCAATACCTTCTAAGACTTTCACAAGAAAGAAAAATATATTAGGATATCATTCGCTGCCAATTAGTTAGCTTTAGCTCTGTTTCTTTTTATCCTATTGGACCAAATAGATCTTACCTGGTAGAGCGCTGTCTTTGAACGGAAAATCAGCTAGACTGTGTTTTCTGCTCAGAAGCCATTTGCTTATATTTGCATGATCTCAGTTGCTTTTGATTGCTAAAATTTAAGAACTCCAACTGAAAGCAAATTTCAACCAGGCAGAAACGAGTTCCACCTGGAACAGGGATACAGAGCCCATGGCATGGGTGAAGACTGGATGACATATTGCTAACTTTGGAAATCCAGGAAATCATCTCCTGAAAACTCAGGAAGATTTACGCCCTTCTAATCCAATCATAATTCACTTCCACAAAACATGGAATGAAATCCACAGAGAATCACCCAAGGAAATTCTTTGAGCAGACATATGGGGAAATTCCTCAGTAAAGGTAAAAGGTCATATATTAACCTGAGGCAACTGAATAATAAAAGAAAAAAGAACAATCGTGCTCTCCAATCCTTATAAGAACGGTCATTTTTGGAGAACTGGCGAGGTTCTCCAGGAGGCGGTGAAAGAAAGGGGGAAAATATAGCAGCACCAGACATATAAATAGCATTTTTTCTTGCATTTGTGTTAACTGATAGGTAAAATTCACTGCAGTTGAAGGAGTTAGCAGAGCAGTGAGCCTGAACCAGCAGATTTTAAGAAGAGCCAGGAGGCTAACCCATTTTTAAATTTAAAATTCCGTTAAGAAAAACAAACTCTAAGTTGCAGACTCCCAGAAACAGCAAGGTTCCAGTCCTACAGGCAGTGGCCACCTCACACACCTAATTCTTGCAATGGAATACAGAATCAGGTCTATATGTACTTTTTTTTTCCTGCTGAAATTGCTCTTAATGAGCGTAGGTGTCATTGGCCCTTCCAGCAAACTCCGTGGAAACGGAAGGAAAAAGAGCATTTTGTTACAGTCAAGCCTGAAGATCAATCCAATGTCTTTTCTTTCCCTGAGACTAAAGGAAAGATGAACGGACAGGTAAATCTTCAAGCACTATACTCTATATTGCATTTAAGAACACAATTTTAAAGTGCACCACGGACTTCAGTTACCTCTGAACGGCCCTGCCAAGCCACTTCAAGGCGGGCAGAAGTGCTAAAAAGCACATTATGTGAACGTATAAATAGGAACTGAACTTAATTCTCTCCAACAAATCCTCGAAAAATATCAAGTGAAAGCAAACAGAGCTGAAAAAAGCGTTGTCATCTGAGGCTACTCCATAGACGTTTTTCCCTAATTCTGCCCCCGGCCCATACGTTAGCCATTTTAGAGGCAGTGCACGTAGGGAGGGCAGACGGGACGACGCGTAGGGAGCCTTGCGCACTGCATGGGCAGAGGGAACGCTGCCGCACTCTTCAAATTCATCGGGGAAGGAAAGGAGACAAGGATTTACATTCTCTGTTGAAGACTGGAGCAGGAGATTGTGAAAGAGTTACGCTGTCACTTGAGAAGCCAGCTTGAAATATACGTGGCCGATAATATTTCATGAATTATTGCACTCCAGTGCATAGGTATAGACTAGGTTAAGAGGGTGTAATCAGAACCAGAAAGTACGGATGTTCTAGGATGACGTGTTGCTTATCAATATCTGCATATAAAATAATGGTCTTTACAACATAACTTTTTTTCCAGAACGGTAATATATACAAATATATGTACATATACAGACACGTACACACACACATCTGCCCTATAGTACTGTCAAACTGATCTTTCTGGTAGCAGACTATACGTAAAACTACAAAAAGATTAATTGAGCCCTTTTTTATCTTCTTCGATCCGATGCTAAGGTTTGGTGGTTTGTTGGGTGTTTTAGGATTTTTTTCAGAACTCGTGGAAAAAAAGTGAGTAGGACTAGAAACGCAAAATGGAAGAATTTAAAAGGACCTAGAGCCCTATAAGCTATAGCAAAAAAGATCCATCATGATAAAACTATGGAGAAGAAACAGATGTGGAGTACAGCAGTCTCTAAAGACTGGAGCAAAGAATGATACGTCAATTTTATATCCATTTGCTTTCTCTCCTCTTCTTCATGAATGCTGTGATTGTGTTTCCTCAGTGATTATTCAGCTATTAAAAAAAAAAAAAAAAGCCAAACCTGTTCTACTGATACATTAAAGCGTTGTCTGTTTGATAAGCACCTGTTTTTTCATTTATATGAGATGCAAATCTCTTCCAGAAGACAATGCAGGCAACAGAAATTCCTGTTTCTAGAAGTTCAGTAACAAATGGTCCAAGAAGCTTGTAGGGAGTATTTTGCAATGTTACACAGTTACCTAGCTCTGTTAAGGCTTTAAGAATAGTTTAATACTCTCTTCTTCCAGAAAGCAGACTTTTAGGATATTACACTTCACGTCTTACAGGTAACGTTCAAGATTTCTTTCTTTGAAAGAAAATGGGACTCCTGATAAGCATCATAAACATGACATACTTTAAGAACTATTTTTTCAAATCAGCTTCTTTATTTATAGCACTGATTTTAAGATAACAGATATTTTAGATTAAGGACTTTAATGAACTTTAGCTGGGAGCATATAAAGACATGGAAAAAGATACCTGCACCTCTACCCGTTTTATTTCCATTAAAGCATTGATAAGACTCTAGGAGCGTTTGCAGAAGATATGAGATTTTTCACTTGATTTCTTACTCTGGGCCCATTTAAATGATCGGCTTACCTTGTCCCAGGACACTGTAATTTAATAGGTAAAATTTGATAGGTAAAATTCTTTTTACATCTGTTTACATCACTTGGTCACAACTGACTGAATAGGCTCCTCAATTTTAATTCCTGATTTGATCGACGTGGCATTTCTGAGGCAAAGTATTTACAGCCCAGTCCGGTCAAGCGCGAGGCTACTTTTCCTTCCTGATTGAAATAGAAATGCAAAATCTCAAGGGACTCGCATCCTGAGCTCTCTGCATTTCCATCTCCCCAACTCTAAATCGAGGACAACATGGGGGAAGGATTCAAGAGGAACCCTCTGCTGAACCAAGACCAAACCTGGCTCAGGGGGCAGCTTGTCTTTCTGTTCTTCTGCTTCGCAAAATTTGCTCGGCGCCAACTTCCCTCCCCTGTTCCCTTGTCTTCAACTGCTCCAGCCTCGAGTCTCTGCTGTCCATGCTGGTGCTCGTTCTTGGATAGCAAACGCAGCTTCTCGTAAGATGCCTTGCTTGTCACAAACACAAGCACGCACCGAGGTGCCTTTTCGGCAAGTTGGCGCTGCGGCACGGCTTCCAACAATACACGGTTGTGTCCTTTCGCATAAAAACTGCTTTATACTAAACCCATGAAAACGCTGTCTAAACAAAATGTCATTTCTCTCTCTAACACCTAAAAAAGCTGAATCTTAGATGCCCTACCTGTTCGAAGGCAGTTTTCCCAGTAGGTCTACGTGAAAGCAAGAGCATTTCCAAGAACGTGGCACAGATATTTCTGTTGACTGTTACAACAGGACAGGAGGAAAAATGTGTCATTCTTCCCTTTCAAGAGGCCGTAGTCTTTCCTTTCTAGGTCTGTCATGTTACAAGGGACTTTTCTTCTTGCGTAAGACAGGCAAAAGCTGGACAGGCAGGGAAAGCAGTATAAAGCAGATAGGTTTTCCTGTTTATTTTGCTCATAGAGGATTTCATTTTTTTGCAACAGGGTATCCTCCACTAATCTTAAATCTGTCAGACGCTAATGAAGACAGGCTTGCTGTATTTGGAAAGGAATGGGCAGGACAAATTTCCAGGTTTTCTGCCATGAATATCAGAAGGATAAAGCCTTCTTCTCTCGAGTGAAACAGTTAAGAAATTCATGGTTTGTCCTAATCTGAAACAGCATTGCCTAGAGGTCCCAAATGCAGAGCTGAAAATATGCAACAATCTTTGGTGCATTAGGAGCTGTAGATCATTTACATGCTTGGCAAGGCAGTTTAAGATCATTGTTTACTGTTAAGAAGTTCTCAAGTGTTTATTGAAAAATATGTTAAATGTGAAACTTCTAAGTATCTTCTATTAGGAAAAAATCTTTCAAGATAGACAGATGCAAATACATAATGACTGCCATATGTCAAAAGGATTTCATGGTTAAGAAATGGACTTAAACAATGCCTCTCTAAGTTCCCATAAACCCAAGGTTTTAAAGTTTTTTCTTTTAAATAAAATCTGGCAGTTTTCTGCCAAGAAGAGTTTTATCAGTGGAAAATAACAATTCTTGACCTTCCTATGTCTCACAGAATATTTATCTTCCTACAGAGATCTCTGCTTATATCATTACTAGTGGACCTAAAGGATATTAACTAGATATCCCTTATTGAGGCCCTACTTGTACGAATTTAAGCGTATCACATTAACTTCAGGTTTTAAACCGAGTTCAAAATACTCTTTGTTCACCGTTTCTCCAGAGGACAGATTTCCTGGGAGTTCCTGAGATTATCTGGGTTTGGACTTCGAAAGACCAAAGAAGAAAAAGTAGGAAGAACGTCTGCTTTAAAACAAAATGCCTTTCTGAAACCCACAGAGATCTGATGATGGGAAATCACAAGCCTCCGTTAGAGTTTTTATCACTGGGTTTTGCGTCCTGCTTTTTCAAGTCTGTTAGAGATAATGAAATTACAAATTAATTGTGGCTCTGTTTTGGTTTCGATGCTTAGAAACTAGCGAAGTAAGTACATTTTTTTTCCCTAAATATTTCACTCGCATCTGTAGACATGAAACAGATGTACCTAAACAGCTTCATTAACTATAACGGATAATAAAATATTGACGGGAACTTGGGATTCTACCTTAACTATCGCACGTATCGCAGTAATGCCTCAGAGGCGGTATTAGAAGATCTAGGAACGCAGCTGGCTGCTTACAAATTAATTCTATTTTTTTCCCCACAAACATGGGCAAAAGAAAAATAATCTTTCATTTTCCAGCTAAACCCAGCTGACCAGTGCCAGAACGCTAACAAAGAAATGAAACAAAACGATTCTTTATTTCCTGTCTCAGGAGCCATCTGCACATTTGCATGTCTGCCAAAAGCATTCTCGATTAGTTCAGCTATTCCAACTAGTCCCGACTAGCTTTCTCTATTAAACGTTTAGCACTCTGCCTAGGACATTTCAATAGCTGATTCAAAACACTTCTTGCTATGAACTGAAACCTGATCTTCCCTTTCTCCTGCAAGTGAAATACCCAGCGTGCTAAAGCTGCAAACTCAATCCCAACATAGTCAAACAAACCCAGCATTAACCACTTGAACTTCTGGTGTTAAGGTTCAAATTTGACTCGGAATTGTCAAGTGCAACCTTTTCTTACAAGGCTGCTTTAAACACAAAGAAGTGCAGTTCAAGACCGCATCTGGAACAAAAAAGCCCGCTTTCAGGTTTGATCTTACAGAGGCCCTACTGGCTGTCAACTCCTTACAACCTGTTGATAAAAGAATTCCAGTAAGAGATACCCAAACTCCGCGCTACTGGAATGACCTAGAGCTCAACTCTCCCACGAGCACCTTGGATGCTGCAGCACGCTGACGCGACAAACGGGACACTCGGCCTCACTTCCATCTAACGTAAAGATAACAAAGAACTTTCAGTTAACGACAAAAATATCGCAGGGAACACAGTAGCTTTCATGCCACTTACCTTGATACTACATTGATTTTTTTTCAACACTATTTTGTCAATTTTGGGTGAGTTACCTATAAATCGCTGCGTCAACAAGGCGCCCCACGTGCTGCCAGGAACTGTTAGCAGCGGAGCAGAGAACAAACGGGAGCTTTTGACGCCCGGTGAGGTGGCAGAGGGTAGCTTGACATAAACACAATTACCCGGTTATCTCTGCCACAGTGATGAGCAATCAAATCTGTTAAAACTATTGAAATGGAAATTGTCCTCTTAAGGTTTCACATCTCTTGGTCACTTGGATGGCTGGTTCAGTTCACAGCTCTACAGGCTGCTCTTAAGCAAGGCCACCTTCAGACATAGGAGAAAATCATAAAAAAAATTTAGTTACCACCCTTTAATTATTTTTTTCTGTTTAATTAAGGGTGCCTTTTTTAAAATTAGAGAACTAAAGGAAACCTCAGTAACTAGATATATAACATAACCATACATGGGAATGCAACGCTTTCACAATGAAAGAGCATGCCGTGTTTACACTCATTTCAGTTTCAATTACATCTAATTCTGCAAATAAAGCTTCATGTTCTTCAAACTGATCATTAAGCAGTCATCTGGCATTTAACTAATGTTATGTAAGGTATAATTTTATTTTTTTTAAATGTATTGCATACACTTTGTTAATACTAGTTACTGAAGGGTAACAGACATTTGTTTTACCGTCTTTAAGCTGGATCTAACTCAAGCATAATGCAAAAGCACCTGTTCCATGGAATGCCCAGTGAAAGTCAACGGGTTCTTTCTAGATTCACATCGTGCTTTGAAATTCTTCACAGCATCTACCAGGCAGAGCTGTGGAATTCTAAAAATCATTTGTGCTGTAATTGCAAACAATAACATTTGCTTAGTTGACCACACTTACTATGGGAAGAAGAAAGAAAAAAAGTCTGAAAGAGTTGGAAACATATCCTTCCACTCAGAGCATCACTAGAATACACTACGACTTGGTATTTCCAAGTTATAACATCCAGATCCAAAAGTATTCTTGGGAATAAACACGGGACTGGCTCGTGAAGATGAGGTAAATTCTCCCACGGAACTAGAGCAAGAATATTATTATATTGGAAGAAAAATGATCTGAGCGTAATGGCCAAAGGCTAAAGAGGAGAGAGAAGAAAATTGCCTTCAGACTGGACTGTGAGAAACTCCGGTGAGACCTTCTGAGGATGCTGTATATGGGAAGCATATCTCTCTCAGTAGGTACATGGGAGCTGGACCTGTCAGAGAGAGTACGTTGTCGTAAAACAGAGAAACAGCGCGTCAGCTAAATACGTACTTGAAACCTTCAGAACCACGGGGAAGAACTTGGACAAGAATTAAAAAACGTACTAATGGAAGTATCTTGGACAGCTCGGGGAAAAGAATAATCGAGTAGGGAAATTCAATAAACCCAATATTTTCCACAGTTGTGAGATTTTGATGCAGTCTTCTGCAGAAAACTTTCCAGTTGTGAATGCCTATTTACAGTACAGTTGCACTAGTCGGAATTTCTGAGGCACAGAAAGTCCCAAGATGTTCAAAGTCCTCAGAGGCCGTAAAGGGCTCAGGAGACAAACGGAAAGAACTGGCGTCTTCTAGCCGCAAACCTTCTGAGCCAAACTTCTATCTTGCCTTCCGAACCCAAAGGGCGAAACAGGCCAGTGCCTTGTTCTGGGGCTCTTGCTGTCAGAAGAAAACTGAAACAGTCTCTTGAAGCCATTTAGGCAATGCAACAATCACTGCTGCTTTTAATATCTTCTAGCCCTAGGCCACCACCTGTTTCGCCTAGCATATGTATTGCAGAATTGGCCCCAGCGGCAAAATGCGGTGGGTCAGGCAGTCTCCGTGTCACAAAAACAATGAGAGGAGATAGCACAGCTGCAGAGACCTGCCCGAGGCTCTCTGGCTTACGGGATTTTAAAGGAGCGTTTGCAGCACTGACAGTTATGGGCAGACACTTTTCCCACACAAAGCCATTAGAAAACAGTGTGTCCATGGCCAGTCCTGAGCCCCCAGACAGCTTTTGCTGTATCAAGATTAAAGGAGGAAGAGGCAGCTGGGGCTAATAAGTTGAAAATCAATGCCATTAGCAAAGCGAGCAAAAAAGCAAAAAAAAAAAAAAACCAACAACAACAAAAAAAAACCAAACCCAAAATCCAAGCCCTGCAGAAGCTGAGACTTTCAGCTATGCCTATTGCTGTGTAGAAACAGATCGTGTCTGGTTCTGCTTGGATTTGACCCCAGACTCAGGGAAATCAGAAGTATAGAAGATGTCTGAATTTCCTGCTTATTAAAAATGCGTAGAGTTCACAAACATGCGGCTGCATGCATGCGTATGTATACGTCTGTGTTTAGCTATTGACTACAACGGACTGCACCAGACATCGCAGGCTGTTTTTAGGAGTAACGCCTAGGATTAGGGAGGTTATGAAACTGAATTCCACCTTCTATGACCCGCCACAGGTTACGGTATGACAGCGCAGACCCCCTCCACGGCATCTTCACGCTTCCTCAGTGTTTCCGCGCTAACGGCGACATACAGACTGGTGAACTCGGCAACCGTCGGGAACACGCCTATGCATTAGAATGAGACCAGCTTTTCTGCAAACTGTTTCGAATACCCCTTGGCGTGCTTTCAGCCTGTGTCAGCTAGCTCTGTCCCATAAAACTCGTAATCATCCTTTCTGTGTTTGGACACAGGCTGTTCTTATTGCAGCTATCCCGTTTTGGAGACCAAGAGATCTCACTAGCGTGTACGCACACCGCTCCCAGCCAGGTGGCCTCAGTGCCAAGAAGTGTTCCCAGACACACTCACTTTACCAGTAAAGATGCAGCCAATTAGTTCCAGTAAATACAGATCTCAGCATTATCACTGGCCTACTGTCGAGCTGTTTCATGCACTTATGACTGATGTCTGAAATTCTGAAAAAACGACACGAACGCCAGCGACCCAACATGCTCAGCTGAGAATGAGGACCTGTATAGGCGAAGGTCCACAAGCGTCAACCCGGGGCAACACTTCCATTTCCCCTAACTACGGGCTTTATGAACCTGAATTCACACTGCGTCAGAAACTTCTACACGAATACATACAAAATTTAAAAGATGCCTTCATTAGTAAAGAAATTTCAACTCATAAAAAATGTTTTTACACTTAGCAACGTACTTGGATTATTCTGTTTCGCGTAGCGGCTGGTTTGCGTACACCAACACGCTCTGTCTTTATAACGTTGTCTTAATGCCTGAAAAGGAACTGTCGCATTTCTCGGAGCAATATTCATTTACATATCCACATTTTAATCTTTTTCACAATATTAATTTTTACTGTCATACTTTAATCTCTCTTTTCACTCCCTGGCTCCTTTCTAATTACAAAACTGTCCACCCCTTTCCAAAATTAACCATGAATTATTACTATTTTCATCTTCGTTCAGTAGAAAGAAATTTTCTCCTTTAATGTATGTCTTTTCTTTGTAAGAGCAATGATGATTTATACATCCGAAAGGACAGGCATTTGTATGCAGAGCTTTTCAATGGCTCCAATGAGAAAGATTGTTCTTTTCACTTTCCAATAACAAGGAAAAATCACCCGGACTCTGTTGGTTTATAAACGTTTCCCTATTTAAGTTGCCTTGAGGAAGACCAAGCATCAGACATACAAAAGCATTATGAGGCTGTAGCGTTGCGCATCCTGGGAACTCAAAAACTAAATTAAAAACTAAAATACTTTATTTATAAAGTATCGAGATCAATTCTGGGGGGAATGCTGGAGGGTAAGGGGGAATGGTGCCCAGAGAAAAACCAAGCAAAGAACTGCAGGATACCTGTGTCAGTCCCAGCGTAGCAGCAGCCTGGGATTCCCCGTTAGCCCAGCAGGCAGCGCATGGCGCCAGGACAACAGACTGCCTGAACGCCAGCTGGAAAATTACTCCCATGGCGAGTGATTTTGAGACCAACCGGGAAGGACAGAGAAGTCTGTAGGAAAACACTCCTAACCAAAAAAGGCGAGGAAAAGAAAATGATGAGTGCAGACGAAGATCTGCATGGTTTCAGAGGAAGTACAAGCGCATTTGAACCCATTAAAGCATTGAAGTGGAAATTTTATTTTACTAGCTCTTCCTCTTACAAGCTGGATAGTATTCCTCAAAACAAAGCCCCTCGCGGTGGCTTAGCTCCCCATTCTCACCTAAGTACACAGCAAACCCGCCTAACGTTTGTCTAATGCTAAAAGCCTACTTACTCCCAATCAGGAAACTGCGATCTTCAAGCACCAGATTTAGAACAGTGGCATTTTATTTTGCATCTAATGTACTATATTGTTAGAAGGTCAAGTTGTTCTCTTGATAGTATTCTACTTCATATAAGACTCCAAAGAAAAACGGAGAGATTAACATATTTCGAAGACCAAGATCTTCAGCAGACATATCCACAACAGGAACGTTACTACCGATTATTACAAGAGGAATATAGTCGTTATACTGGGGTAGGATAAAGATCCCTCTTCGTGTAGGGTTTTAAAAGACTCCAAAATCTTATTTTCCTTTATCTTCTTTTTCCTTTACAAAGAGGAACGGTAAGGCCTTGAATAAAAGTATCGGTCTCGATCTTTGCCCACTGAGGGTGAGCCTCAATGAATTCTTGGTGAAAACCACAACGAGTCCTGCCGACGCAGAAGCGTTGTAAGTCGAACTTTCTCTGCTTATGAATTTCCTCGTAACGAGCTTCTGCTAGCTGACATGGCGTCTATAAGGCAGAACGCTAACAGAACAGTACCATCCTTTTATAATGGTTATTTTACCTATCTTCCCACAAATTGTCACAGATTGGAAGTATTTAATTTTGCCATCTGCAACCAAATCTACCAATTTGATATAAAGCTTGCCCAACTTAGGGAAAAGGCTTTAATCGGGTTTTGGCTCACTTTCTAAATGTGGCTGAGATGTTTTATAGCTATTTCCAGAAACCAAACCTTCACTATAAATCAGCACGGCATATTACCTGCTTAGCTTCATACATGCACATGTGCTTCCTTGACTTGTTAATAAAAGCTGTTTTGCCCTATTATAAAGGCTAGCTCCACGTTTTCTTCTCTGAATCTTTCCAGAAATAGGCTAAAAGCATAATAAAACATCTTCCATTTGTTTTATTCTCTTCCCATCATTAATTAATGGAACAAATATATTATCATACTTAAAATACACTGAAACTGTGATTTTAATATACTTTATTGAAAAAAGTACACAGTTTTAAATTGTTTTCAATGGGACAAAGCAATGGTCACCTCTATCTACCAAGTCCTTTTTTGATGAATCGTGACTACCATATGCCAAATTCACATCTGCATGACTTGCAAAGTAAAAAGATAAATCTTTTTTCAACATATCTTTAAGAATTTATATCACCAACAGTGTAAAATCATGAAATGCTGATGCTCTGACTATATTTCATGGCCTCTATGTTGCACCGTTTCCAGGTTCACAGTTTATCCACGTATTAGCATGCCAATTGAACACATCAGTCAATGTCACCTTGAGAAAACCGTCAATAGCAGAGGAAGAAGAACAAGAGGAGGTTTAGCACTAAGGCCTGAGACACCACCACATTCTCTTGCATTTTCCTAAAGTGGAAAAAGAAAAAAAAAAAAAAAAGGAAAGGAAAATAAATACAAGCCATCGCACTCAATTGTGATACGTGATTCTTTACCAACCTACACAGGCAGAAGAGGATTGGTGCCAACAACAAAACCCATGAACTAAAGACACGCAGGAAGTAATACAGGTACACGTTTTCATTTGAACAGGTTTAGACTGTAGACTGAAGGTGAGCGTGGTCAACAAGCATTACACAATCCCTTCCATCCCATATTTTAGGTTTCATTATACATTGCATTACACCATCGAAGGCATGAAATGAAGTTACTCCAGAGTAAAACCGATGTCTATGAACATGTGCTGTAATCACATGGCGGTCTCTAACAGATCTCCTTGGCACTGTACAAATAAGAGTACTACGCAGAACACAGAGTAGTAAATATGTGCATTGATGCCTCCCGAGCAATATTACGTGTAAACATAGTGACTACAGCACGACAGCTGAGATACTGAAGCTAGTTACTGAAAAAACCAGTAACAGCACAAGGCTCCCAACCATCTCCAATGAGGAATCTCGTGGTCAGTGCTTGTGCCAGAGTAAGTTCTCAGATATTCCTGGCTGCCAGTTTGTGCTCACACCCTACAACGTTCTCTTATATGATACAAAACAGTCTACAAAAGCAGCAAGTCAAGACAATGTCTACAGAATTACTAAAAAGATTATTTGCAGCACTCCCCTTACTACTCTAAGTGTTCAGAACATTACCTGATATTTCATCTTAGATGACAGTCTACCTATTTTTTTTTTTAAGAAATAAAACATCTACCAGAGTCCAAAAGAAAGGAAAAGTAGATAGAAACTTACTTCAGGGTGAAATCCATGACAAGATTCTGGGCGTCTTCTTATCTTCTGAGATTTCAAACGTTCACATTTAAGGGATTCATTATGTACAAGGTAGTTAAGGAGAGATGTTCTGAGCATTGCATTTTTATGTGTTTTGAAATGAATAGAGTGAAAAACCTTTCAGCTCCTTCCTTCCTCTCCATCAAAACCCAAGGTGATACGAGTCATCAACACAAGAAAAGGAAGGTAATTCCAGTGCTTTCTCCTCGGTGATCCATAGCTTAGACAGTACCGTTTGCGCTTACACTGCTAACCTCTCTTTCTGTGATAAGTCTGCAATAGAGGCACACTGCCGGCTACTTTGGGTAAATTCCAACTTACGTGAGAAAACAAATCCTGAACTCCAAAACACCGCAAAATAAAAATTGGGGCAACTAAAAACCAAGTGACATTTAATTTGCTACATTTTGATATTTTTGGAAAGCGTGATTCTGAAACGTTTTCAGTACTCCAGTCCAACCCTAAAATAAAAAAAAGATTACTGTATTGTAAGGAGTTTTATAAGTTCCAATATCAGGACCTCTATTCTTATAAGGAAATTACATACTTAGGGCCTAATCTGAAAGCTGTTCGGCTGTCTAACGATGGCCATGACCTTATGATACTTAAAGATGCACATATGTGTCTGTGCTTAATTTGTGTTGGCTTTTCAAAACAAACAAACAAAAAAACCCCCAAAACAGACAAGAAAAAAACAGTGAATTCTTCTTCAAAATAAGTAAGAATGCCTCCTCTCTGACAACTCTGTAAATAAAAGGATATACCTTATTTCTATAGGTGCCATGGTAATCGGTGGGACAGAATCACAGAAGCATTCGTTATCTACTACCACCATGAAGAGATTGCTGCTTGGGATTTGCTGGATAACAAAAGACCTGCAAAATAAAAAAAAATTAAAAATCAAATAACGGTGACATTATCTGTGTCTCTGAGCAACAGGTTCTGTTAGGGTTCTTTGAACTTGTCAACACCACCTGTACCACAGTCACAAATATCATTGACTTTATATATCACACTATCTCTCCACGCCTCATAGAAGTAGAGGCCCTCGGGCAGTGCTTCCCTCAGTTGACAGAATAGGGCTGTCCCTTTTGAGATGTACCTCGCGCAGGTGAGGCAGAACCGACAGGCTTATACTGCCACTACCGTGGAGACTGGGACACAACGGAATCGCCAAGGAGTTCATCAGATTTTTCTTTTCCAGACTTCAATACCGAGTCTCTGCTCTGCTATGAATACCTAGCTACGTACTTATGATCTGGAATTTTTAAGTACACATGAAACCGATCTGCAAAAATGATGACGGTTCTTCTGCAGCCACGCAGCGGTAACTCACGGTCCCTAACTTTCGCCGCTCCAATCACATTAGGGGCTTTATTCACCCTGGGTCTTGCTTGAAGCAACATGAACTACTGAGAAAGATCTCAGCTTTCATCTGTCCTCTGGAGAGTCGTTTTATTACTGAGCCAACAAAACAGAGATTAAGCCTCAAAATCTTCCTAAGCGAGGAGATTTATTTTAGAATAATGACGACTATACGGTACAAATATGGTGATAGCTCAGCACCACACTCAAATTAAGACAAAGTAGGCAACTCAAAAGGAGAGTGGGAAATAAAGACCTTGCTTGTAAGAAGGAAAGCACCCAGGGGAGACCAGGGAAGGATCCTGGGGGCACTATTCAATGACCCACGTTAGTTACAATGAGCTGAACTCTTAAGCACATACCAAAGAGCAAAGGGGGAGAGGCAGAGCCAAACAGGCATTGTTTATCCTTTTCTTTGAAATTCAGGACACAATACAAAGAAAGGCTTTAAGGCTCAGACCCAATTCTCGATAATTTTTTTTAAAAATCTGTCAGAATTTATATATTGTATCAACAGAATATCTGCCGTATCGGATATCATTGAAATCTGGCAATTGGAGGAACGAGGTGTTTTTCAATGCGGTATGCTGGTAAATGTACAGAACGTTAAGTGAGGGTTTGAGCACCAGGAAGACGTGGAGAGAAACATATTTTTCCTCAGACATCTTTATTTAAAATACATATTGTCTTACTAAAATAACTCCCTGCTTTTTCCAAAGATCACAGAAAATGAAATAGCGGAGGGGGCAGGGAATTATTCAAACCTGGCTTCAGAAAAAAAAAAATTTGGAAAACCAACTATAAAAATGTGGCCAACGGAAAGATTAAACACTTTTCAGTATTTTTTAAACTTACTGAGCCTCCATTAGAATTACACTTAGAGTGATCTGCAATATGTTAGCTTTATGTTTATACATGAAATATACATTTATGGCATAATGTAAAAGGCTGAACTTTATAAATGTACCTACCGAACAGCTGGAGCATGTAGCAAGACTGACATCATTGTAATGGAGCATCTGTGGCTTTGTGGGTTTGTGTGTGGGAGAAATGGGGCCAATAAAAGGAAAGGAGGGAAAAACCTTTAACAGACAATTACACCAAAATTGTACTGCAAAAATTTCTCAGAAGAGTTATGAATAAATCAAACCATAAAGGATAGAAAAAAACCACTAATTTTATTCCCACAAAGTGGCACAATTTGGATTTTGAGCAGTCTGAAACTTGTCTTTATTGTACCCTTAAAACTAGCTCAAAAAAGGACCTGAAGGGCATAAAGTGTTGTAACAATTAACCGGATGCTAAATGATTCCTTTCCCTCTTTGATGAGAAGGGACTAATCGCTCTTCTGCTGTGCCTATGGTGTGCCTGACTCCCGGTCCTTTTGTGACCCCCAGGTGACTGGTGAAGCCTGGGAGAAAACCTGCACCGTACAGCGGGGGTTAAAGGTGCCATTTCATGACAGGTGGGCACATTGCCCATTGCGTTTCTTCTTTCACCCATTTCTCTGGGGTGGCATAAGGGCTGTCCAGTGTAGGCTGTTGCTTCCCCAAAGAAGAGAGGGTGGGGAAAAAAAAAAAAAACCCAAAAAAAACCAAGTAAAAAAGATTTGGGAGCTTTTCCTATCACTTCCCCTAGCCGAAGTGAAAAAAAGAAAGCACTTTAAACCAGACAAAAATTTCCCCTGCAGAACTAATGCTGGGTAAATTACTACATGGCTTCTCAGAAAAAAAAAGTCAAAACCTACAAAGGTTTGTAGGAATTAAGTGATACAGAAAATTTTGCTAGACCCGGTAATTTGGGGAATGCAATATACGCACGGATTGATGGAGATTATGAATTGAAGGAACTGCAAAGAACAATATATTAGGTTAAGTCAAAATAACTTTTCTACTTTAGGAATTATATGAAAGATATCAAGTAATGACACTGGTTCAGTTTACCAAACAGTGACTATTTTTACACATCTACGGTCTCTTTATCTATTACAGATGCTCGTGAAGTATCTAACCTTATGGTGACTGCCACAGAAGACGGGACTGTCATCTAAAGAGCCATAAAAAGATGAAACTTTTGGCTCACTGCAGCATTTTTTCCCACGGTGCGCAATAATATCTTAACTAACATCTTGCAAAGCGGAACAACTAGCTTCTCCTCTACCATACTGAAAGTACGTCTGAAAGAAAATGTTATCTTCCACAGGCAGTAAATGAGTATTTTCCCTTTCGCAATTCTCAAACGTAATCCTGAAATGAAGTTGTAAAGGCGAGCGTGTGTCCTCACCAGTCATTGGCTTGTGAGGCCACGGGCAAAGCATTAACATATCAGCAAGTGAAGACAGAGGACTGAAGACAGAGATCGAGTAGAGCAAATTATTAAGGGTGAAAAAAATTGATGTCCAGTTTAGCTTTCTTTTCTATTAATAGAATGTGCCCAAGCAAATTATACTTCTTTCAGCGGCTGCAGTTTAAGATCATTTTGCAGTCACGGGGTGTTCCTTCCCTCACTAGACCAACGGCAAAGAAGTTTCCGGCAGTCACAAGCCCTGCCGTTGCTCCGTGCCCGTTCAGGTCATCCACCCGGCACTGCCCACACCGGGTAAAGCACACGGCCAGCCCAGCAGCGTCTCCTGTTTGAGTTCAACTTGCAGCTTCCACGGCGGCATGCACGCGCGTCTTTGAAATTCATTTTGAGTGAACGTTCATGCCAGGAAGTCTCAGGAACTGAACACTCACAGAAAACAAGAGGTGCATAAACACAGTCAGAACAAAGCTCGCCAATACCGAAGTGTTCCACCAAAAATTTTCACTGCGTACACCAAGATTCTGTTGCAAGGGAGAAAAAGCTCTCGCAAAACAGCTCCCGCGGCTGCAGCGGGAAACAAAGTTGCTGACAGAGTAATCACAATGGTTTTGTCTTTTAAGTGAGCTCCGCTGTGAGTCTCTAAAGTGTACGTTACAACAGGCATTTCTGGACACCTGCTGGCATTTGTGTCGCTGGCGATAAAGGAGCCAAATCTCAGGGTCGGAGTAAGGGACTTTATTACTGGTTTAACAATCAGAAGAAAGTCGGTGTCCAATAGCCTATGTTTAATCTTTATGGAAAACATTACACGTTTAAAAGGTAAAGCTCTTCCTGTATTAAGTAATGTAAATCTTTTGATTTAAACCTTCTTCCTTTACACCAGCGTCATCACCACGATTTGACAGGGACAGCACGGAAAAAGCCTTGCCTATGTCTCCATGTGCAAAATGGAATAAACGGTTAGGGTTCCGTTATGTTGAAGCCACACTGAGTCTATAAGAACCTTATTAATAATTTCTCCCCCATCTTTCATCCACTGAGGAACTAGTTTGGTTTATTTGACGTGCAGGCTCAGAGGCTTAAAACAGACCCGAACACAGACTGCTTCTTCTCTTCGCCGGAAAGGTGAGGGGGGAAGAAATTTAATAGTTGAAAGGTGTAGAGAGAGAAGGAGGAAGGAAAATCTAGTCATGCCAAGCTATTTTGTTGATGAAGAGAAAATAAGAACAAAGAGTAAATCTGCAAGAAAGCCTGTATCTCGAGTCAGAGCCTTACACAACGCTTTTCTCACGTTGCACACACTTTATCTGTTTCTTTCTAACCTATTTCTGTATTGGCCCATATAAAATCATCTGCAAAAATATCATACAAATTGTTTTGGGAAAAAAACCCCATAGCTTCATGTTTTACTTGGAAATAGTAATCATTCGCTCAAAAATGCAAATATTTATTAATCTGTTCCTTGAAAATTATTTTTTCATTGTGGAATGAAACAGGAGAAGACTTGAAATGCAAGTGCTGCTGCGTTCATAATCCTATTTGGTAAAGTCGTGCTTAGGAAGGCACGATAAGAAAGCGCCCGTTCAACGTGTGTCTGGTGGCTAAATGGCTGCCCACAGAGAACCAGCCTCGCATTTGGAAAGCCTCTTCACAGGGCTGCGGTACGGATCTCGGAGAGCAGTCACACCAGCTGCCTTTACGCCCGGCCTCGCGTTAGCAGGGTCGTCATCTCCAACTCCGAAGAGAGCGCCCGCGGGGACACAGGCTATTCGGGGATAATTCAGGGCAGGAGCCTGGCGCCAGTGATCCGAACCATCCTCTGCAGGAGGGTCTGTCTCTCTCTCCAGCGGCTGAATAGTGATCCTGCAGAGCAACGTATCCTGAGCGGGGTGAAACGCGGTGCCTAGAGCAAAGTGCAGCTACAACACCTGTTCTAAGAGACCCAGCGCACTACATTCAAACCCGGTTGGTTTTTTTTTTTTTTTTTTTTTTTTTTTCAATTTGAATCTTTTCCTTTTGCTTCTGAGTTTTCATATATTTATAATATATATTTTACTGTTACCATAATAATTTTTTCCACAGCAAATGTCTAAAAAAACCCAACCCGATTTAAAAATATTCAGCTCTTTTCCTCATTATAAGAATTACTTTCTCCTGTAAGGAGGAATAATTAGGAAATATGCTCAGGGCAGTGAGGAGCAGGGACTGAGCTGACACTACCCTTGCTGCAGAGTCCTCTTTCCACATCGTCTGCTTCTTTCTCTTCCTTTCGTCTTCCAGCCTCCGAACTTCTGGGGTGGCAAAGTACCAGTAAGGCAACTGGGAGAGGGACAACCCTCCCTGGAAAGGAGGGAGATGACAGGACAAGCGGTGTCGTTGCCCTCTGGGAAAGGGACAGAGGGAAGAAGGTTATCGGTTGCTGCAGCAGGTGGCTTTGTTGTGGGGCCTCCGCAGTCCGTCCCCTTAGGAATTTCAGAGCATCTCCCACGTTGATGAAAACCGGCACAGCAGTAGCAAGGCCGGGCTAGACCCTGCAAGTCACTTATTCCTTGCTTCACTGCAGATCGTTGCTTCACTACAACTGCCTGAATCAGACGGTGCAAAATCCGTATGTGGTAGGCTTAACATCATGTCTCTGAAGTGCTGCTGGCTTCAACTTTCCTTTCCCACCGTAGCTGGATCCGTGGCAGGCAAAGCTAAGGTAATTCAATTTCCAAGATGCAAGAGATGTGTCTTGTCCAGCGAAGCAAACTTCACCTTCAAGTTGCTTGCTCTCTGCTATTTGACTATAACATCTGCTATTAAAGGAAATCAACGCTACTCTTCAGCAGCTTAGCCTCTGTAATTCCATGCAGGAGAGAGAATCATGTCCTTGTCCACTGATGTCAAGTTTTGGACAGGATATAAACCGCGCACACCCCTGAGGTTTCCCAATAAGCAGCTGCCTGCGTAGCCCCAGACGCGTCCAACCTGAAGGACCCGTGCTGAATGCAGCCCGGCGTGGCTGGGGCTGCGGGTGGCCGCGCAGCTGCGGAGGGGACACAGCCGCGTATTAGACTGTTCGGACCCAGCACCCCAATCACCACCATTTGTCGGTCACTCGCACTGAAGTGTCTTCCTTGTCCTGGCGTACAACCATGCTGCCATTAGCTGGTGGGCACTGGCTCCGCTGCGCCTCTTGTTTCAACACCAGAGGACGGTCATAAACCTCCGAACGGCGCAGGAATCTCCGACTGTCAGGCTCAATTCCCCCGTCTTTCTTCAGACGGTCGCAAAGGCGGCAGAGTGTTTGAGGGAGCAAGATGGAAGACGAGCAGCACGGAACTCTGAAGACACTTAGAGGGTAAGACTACACTCGAGGAACCAAAAGATTTAGGGAAAATATCTTCCCGTTGTCCTGCAGCATGGAAGATATTTCTTTGTAAGTTGAGGGTGATTTGAGCACAGCACCAGCAATTTAACTTGCTTAGAAACAATGCTGTGTGTTTCTAGCTAAAACATAACTCTTGTTTTCTCTCAGAAATACTGCATTATCGTGCGTTGGTTTAAAACACGCTTTTTCATAAGTAAGAATTATTGATCTATATGGTGCATTTTTGCAAACAATATACATTTTTTAATCTTACAAAAAGATGCTGCCGTCATATCTGTGCTACGCAGCGGCGTGTGTGGTCATGACAAACACATGGCTTAGGCGGGATTTTAATCCTATAAACATTTAAATGGCTGTTCAGATTCATCTTTAATTTCACGTTCAGGAGCTTTAACAGCCTGATGCAAGAGGGGAGAAAATCCACATGTGTATTTTTCATTTGTTTCTCTAATGACCATAGGAACACTTTAATACTGTTGTTTAATGTTAGTGATGACTGTGGGACTTACATTCAAACTACGACTAGAGTAATATCCGATTGTTGGTTTAGCATATGTCCCTCCTGCACATACTTAATCCTATCAATCATTTTTAGGGGGCAACAGAAGAGATCTTTTAGCTACCAGCTGTTTTGCCCATGCAGACGAATCCTACAAAGCGCGGAAGAATTTTGCTGTGAGTAGTGTGAACTGAAATAAACGTAGGGCAGTATTTTCAAAGTGGCCACCTAAACACACGCACCAAGACGTGGAAGAGCAGCCTCAATGTCCACGGCCCTCGACTCAGACAGCCCCACCGGGCGCGCTGATGCTTGGGCATCTCTGTGAATTCAGCCATTTCCCCCCGGGCCTTTCAGCACATTTTTTGAGCGCAAACCTGTATTAATGAAGTTGGAGTATTTTGAATTAAGATTAGTTGTTATTTTGGGAATACATTTCGTATCTGTCAAATTTGATCTTTCCTATTTTTTAGAGAAAGAAAAAACATACCAGCACCAGGGTACAGTAAATGGAAAATATTGTGCAGTCTGCACTCAGATATGTGTTACTCACAGAGCTGCTGGTTGCAAACGTTCAACCCTAATGGTCTGGAACAAGCTTTAAGCATTCAAGTGAAGTGCAGATATCCGCTGTGCTGTTTCCCAACTCCTATCATGTGCTTTCCAGGCTGCTGGCTACATTTCCTAACCCACATTTCTCTCACTTATCACATTTTTTAAATGAGTGAATGAAATGTTTATATCACAGTCAAGTTGGGCTACTTGTTTTTTGTGTTTGGTTTTTTTTTTTTTTCACATAAATGATGATAGAGAATGGAATATCTTCAATGCAATTTATAAAAATAAGATATACGCCAATAACAACATTTCTGAGAGCTGGAGCAGTTCAAGTGTATGAAGAAAAAAAAAAAAAAAAAGCAGCTAGCGGTTCACTGGTATAAAAAGAGACAGATAAACTCTCAGCCTCAGGCCTGTAACCTGACCCCGTGCTAGCAAAATATTGCTACCACGTACAGCCTGACTGACTGTAGCACAATCTGCTGTCAGTATAAACATACTTACCGAAAGCAAAGTTTATAATCAAGGATTTAAATGAACAATACCATCCTCACCATTCCCACGCCTGCCAAAGGCTTGCAACCCCAGAGAGCTGCGGCACGGTTGGCAACCACCCCGTTTCAGATAGGAAACCCCAGAAGTGCCCTTCCCCTCTCATTACCCATCAGGGATGCTGTCTCAAATAACCGGTGCTCAGACAAGAGTACCTCACCAACTGCACATTAGAAACGTTACAAACATCCAAAGGCTTTGAGCGTACAGACTTCAGGATGCAAAAAAGTACTTTGCGTGACGAGGAATTTGACAACCCTCCTTCGCTTTCTAGTCCAGCCACCCATCACGTGAACGTAAGATAACAGAGAGGTTCATTTCACCAGGTTTAAAACAGGCTGCAAAACTTTTGCAAAGAAAACAAGCTCAGAAATCCCACAGACCTCAGAGTCACGGTTCATACCCCTGAACAAACCCGAGCGGAGAGCGTGCCCTAAGTGGGTCTCCTTAGGCAGAGCGGGCACCTGATTCTCTGGTCAGCTGCTCACCACGAACGACAGAGGTACAGCAATCAGCACAACGTCTCTTAAAGCTTGGACTTTGCTTTTGGACAGTGGCACCTGGTCAGCAGGACAAGGACAGGGAGACCAGAGAAGTCATCCAGACTGGAAAATGCAGTTCTTCCATAACGTGTTAGCCAACGTGTGTTTTTAGCAGAGTTTTTTTAGACCTACTTAAGTAGCCGTGGTTTGTATTGAGAGACATCTCGGATGATGTTTTTAAAATACTAGATGATTCCTAAACTAGATTCTAAACATAATTTAAAGATTAAAAACCCAGTTGATCTCCTCTGATTCAGGAAGGCTCACAAATATCACATAACATTGTAAAAGTAACTTTTGACTTACATGAATTGGTAATTATTCTTTTCCACAGCTTTAGGTCTAGTCCAACCTACGAACACGATACGGCTCTAGCAAAGAGCTATGCAACACAAGCTGAAGTATAAAAAGCAGAGAGGATCGGGAGATTCACACTGAAAGCGTAATAAATCCAGAACTCAAGTGCTCATCAGATATGCCCACAGTGTGCTTTGCGAGGATGTTGTTGATTTATTTCCGTAAACATAAGTTTTAGCAGTGATTGAGGAGGCCACATCTGAAAGAATTAAGTACACTGCATGTCATCTCCTCCATAACTAGTTAAAACTCTATCATATTTTAGGTAATATATAAATGTTCCCTGCACGGAACTCAAACCTTAAGATTCATGTTGTTTTTCCAAGTTAAAGGCTATTTAATATCCATTAAGCTCTCAAATCCGTCAGAAAGTGCTACACGTACAGATGCCTAAGTCATGTTTGCAGTTTTTCATCAGGCTATAATATAATATGAATATATTATAAACTGAAATTAATTTTCTATTAGTAGCAATTTTTCACAAGTGTGCCTGGCTTTAAAAATTCACTGCAATGTTTTCCAATTTTAGTAAGTTTTCCTGTTCCAAGCCATCTTTGAGATATAGATATATATAGATTACTACTCAGCTCTAGATTATGGCATTCCTGCAACTTTTAAAGTCTACTGTCATTACCAAACATCCTTTCATCCTGTCAGCTACTATCTATCATTTGTTTAATATTTATTACTGCTTGTTTAAAATGTAAAATTATGCTAACTTTTAAGTAGAGTAATATTTACATTTTGTAGCATTACTGAGCTTAACTACGAACAGTGAACGGGTGGAGATCACCACCTTCCCACGCAGTTTCATTTAGAAACTTCTCACGCCATTCAGCTCTAGGCTCATTTGGGAGAGCTAAGTAGGGCGGGGGGGTTAGGAGAGAGGGCACATCTCATCCTACTCGTCCGAAGAAAAGCTGCAGCGAAGCTAATGACAACGTTAACAGGCTGAATTGCTAGGAAGCTGACCCGCGCGCCTCCGGGATCCTGCAGCGGGTACAGGTGGACCACTGGTCAGCGCTATCCAGTCTCCTAGCGAAAACGTTCCACACACCTGCAAGAAAAGAGCACTGTACGTTTCCTCATCTTTCTCTCCCTTCTAGAGGGTATTCCCCTCATTCAATACACGCCCGTTGCCACGAAGAAGGCCCTTTGAAAGAGATCACTACGGTCAGAATTTTTTTTACGTTTAATATGCTTTTTCTCCTTTGACGCATCGTGATTTTTTTATTCTTTAGCTTTTTTTATGACTATCACAATGCTGAGCAAATTGAGAGAGAATCTGTCCATTTTTTTGCCAAATAAATAAACAAACTCCAAGGTCTGGATTTTGGTTGGGAACACTCTGATATAAAAACTGAGATAATAATGAAAGACTATTTTCAATATAAGGTGACATCCTGAGTATAAGCAGCTGCCATAGTCCAGAATTCAACAAGCACGCTAAGGAAGTTCTGAAACAACAAAAAAAGAAAATTTAAAATCTTTGTCTATTTAAAAACAAAAAACCTAAGCAAACGGAAAAACACCCCAAACCCTTGAAAACCCTCCAAAGGAACGTAAAACTAATGACTGGCAGGCACAAACCTGCTCTGTAACTTACATATGTCTTGCCCTATTATTTCAAATACCCATTTTCTTAAATGAAAATAGTAATTTACAGTGTTTCCTGAACGGGTCATTCAAAATATACATTATCAAAGGGCAGAGTTAAATTACCCATACACTGACTTTAAATTGCACCTGCGTGACAAACATTATAATCACTGTTGCCTTTGGAGTGAAGAGGAAGTTATGAGTGGAGATGTGTGGGTAACACACAATATAGGATTTTAAACTAAGTATAAAGACCTTTAATAAACAATTCCAGCAGCTTAAATTGCATAATTTGATACTTTTTATAAGGAAAGAACAGGAAAAAGAAATCTTTTGGGATCTTCTAGAGTTTTGGGGTTTTGGCTGCAATAAGTTTCTACCAATACTGCTGTCACCACAAATGCAAAGAGCTTTTAACACTCCGAAGCATTCTGCCAGTCTGGAAGGTCTGATTTTCAGAACAGAGGCTCAAGGTGATTCTGTAGACTAGGATATTTCGATTCTTGAGGCTGCACCGTTTAACTCCTGAGCTCTGCAAAATACTGAGTCTCCCCTGAGGATCCTGACGATAGGCCTAAGCGAGCGCCCAGAAACTACGACCTGTTCAACATTGCCAAGGTCAGCAGCGAGCAGTCGGACCGTAGCCCACCTGTGACCCCCCACGGCCATGGGCCAAAACCATTTGTGTGCGTGGTATCACCCGTGTACTTGGCATGAAAAAGCCAAGCATGCAAAAACACGCAGTCCACACAAAGTACGGCGAAATACAGAGAACACTTGGTTCTCCTCAGGGTCCTATAAGAGGAACACAATAAAACGAATACAACCCGATATGTCTTCTAGAAGACTGACTGTAATGTACTGCCCAAACCACTCCAGGAAATTTATAGGAATATTCTGATGTATGCAGAGAGAGCTCCAAATGAGAAAAAACTGGCCCTTGATGCTTTGCTTGTTTTATGTGGCAAGCTGATTTGTTTAGAAATAAGCTAACTACCTCTGAAAAGGCAAATGATTATTTATTTCATGGGAAATTGAACGGGGTATTTATTTACACATTTTAAACACGATCAAGTACAGCAGTTTGGCAAGCTTCTACTGAGAAAGAAACGCATTTTAGCAAACGGTGGTATGTCTCAAGATAACGTGGTTTTAAAAACCGTTACCATTTTAATGTCTGCAGGTTTCACTATTCCTGACACTAATATACTCATGCCCTAAACAATCTGAATCTAATTTGTATTGTTATTTATCTGTTACTGCCAAATAAGTGCATTCAGTGGACAAGTCTGAAATCTGCCATTATACATCCACATTAAGGGTGCAGTGTCATCCTGGATTATAATTCCGCTGCCATTTGCCTCTTTTTATTGACAACGAGCAGAATGCAATGCCCAGTCTATAAGAAAGCCAGAGAAGGCATTTGGTTTATTGATGATTTTCCCTGTTAAGTAATTAGCTGCTTACTAACACTCCAGTGGACCAAATACACATGGGTGGACCAAATATATATATATATTAAACACATGGGACAGTGTTTCATCAATTAAGTAGTTCCTATCAATTTAACAGGCAATTTCCTTGTGATACGCATCAAAGTAAAGGGAACACTTACATTCATCTTACATAATTAAAACACCCACGTAATGTTTTCCCAGGGTGAGGATGATTGTAGCTACACACTTCCTTGTTTCCCTAGTGAGAATTATGGCTTTCTCACGTTTCCTTCGATCTTGATTTTGTGTCTTAGGACTGTGCACAAAGAACCAACTGGGAACAAAACAGTTTCTTTGGCTTTTTGGTACTGACCTTGTGGACCCACGAGCGCTGCAATTAAGAGAAGGGGGCTGTGCTCCCCGGGTCATTGGAAGCGAGGCCAGATTTTTGACCTGCATCCAAGTCCAATATGTCATCACACATGAACAGGAGAGGTTAAAAGGGCAGGGTTTTAAGCATTTGACTGTGCAACTGCCGCCTGATTTGTATACCCATAGTTTTTACAGTTGCACACGCAAATTTGGCAACCGTGCACTCAAATGGTTCCTTGCAACTTTGAAATGTTAAAATACGTACTTAATGTATAAACGGTCAGATAAGTAAGTTGCTGTGCCTACAGGAGACCTATACACACGTTCATAGCAGCCTGAGTTAACGCTGAATTTAATGGTATTGTTCTAAATGAAGACAAATGAAAACATACAAATTTTCACGCAAAAAACCAAGATTTGCAATTAGGGAAAACTTTTTTTGTTTATTCTACAAACAGGTGAGTGGATATACTAAAAAGATCAGGTAAATTTCTCTGGTCAAATACAACAGCCATCATCCTTCCCAATTTATAACAACAACTTTATCCTACGAAGGATGCTTTCCTTAGATGTTTTTAGTGCTTTTATAATATCAGCAATTAAACTCTGCAATGCCGACATCACCAGAAGGCAGAAACTGGTACTGTAACCAGTGAGAACTGCTGGAGGACTTTGGTTGACACACTGGCTTGTATCAAAAACTGGCTAACGCTTTGGGGCAATACCTCATAAAATGGCAAGCGGCATGGAGATGCTTATTCAGCCGAAGACTTCAAATTTAACGTCTAAACAAAAACACACCTCCAAGCAGCACACCAGCCTTAAAACCCATACCAAGAGCGTTTGGCATTAGCGTGGTTCTGACTCAACCGAAAGAGGGCCAGTTGACATTGATAAAGAAAAAACATTTCTCTTTAGCAATTAACTATTTCCAGCACTGCAGCTGCCACGGGACATTCAACAGTCTATCATCGGAGTTTTCAGNTTTTTTTTTAGTTTTTTTGCTATAAAAGGGAATAGCTTACTGGAAAATATGAAAGCATTTCAGATTTTTAAAAAAATCCCAGTTTTTCTCTCTTGTTGACAGCGCTTAGAAAATGTGGGTTGACTTGTTTTTGATTGCTGTTTAAATAACAGATTAATTTAATAATAGTTGGGATATTGAATAACAACAAATTATGGAGTGGGACAGCCAAACCCCGACCCTAATGACATTCTTATGTTAATTCTTATTTTCTTTTAGGCTCCTGCTTTCTTAATAAACCCTATATTTTTGAAAATCATTTTTAAACATTGCAAATTATCCCAAAGTAGTATTTATTTTTCACTAGTAAGAGATAAGTTTACATACAAAGAGTGTATTTTATATGTCCGTATACATTTAGTGCCAAAGTCCACCTAAGTATATAGGTGCCCTTCCATCGACTGAGTAAGTTTTCAGAGATGGCTGAAAAGGCGCGCCAGCTGCTTACGAAGTAATTAGCATGTAGTCCTTTCTGCTCTGTGTGATTTGTGAGGATACTTTGATTTAAATCCAAGCACCCATGATTCAAAATTGTGATTGGAAACATTTATAAGGAGAAGGCTTAGTTTTCGCAACTGCAGTCGGGCAGTGTTCCCCTCGGTAACTGTGAAGCGCGCAGTACTTCTGTCAGGTCAGTAACGGCACACCCAGGACGGAACAAGGCTGAGCCCCTGGCCCTCACTATGTGACCTTCTTGACTATGACTGTGACTTTGTTAGCAATGACACGGTATTTGTGCTCCAAAATGTCTTATCTAAGTAACGTTATATGGTTTCAATTACCATCAGTCATCATTTTTACATCTACTAAGAGACTGCTTTTGGTCGCTTTTTCAGACAAGGGCTCTATAGTAGTGCCTGACATCGTAGGAACAAAAGACAGTGACTGGAATGAGTAACTTGTGACACAAACGTTCTTACAGCAGAGCATTTGCACTACTTTTGTTTGCAAACCTGTTCACAATATACCGACTTCTTCAGTGTCTTTCAAGTAGGTTTGCAGTATTCGAGTGGGTGTGTATTCAGCTAAATATTTACAAATATCTTTTCTAGTCGTAATCAAGATTTGCAAGTACATATCACAAACAGATTAAACTATAACATGATCCAAGGAGGACACAGAAAATAATCCCACTGACTCAAAGGGCCCTGAATCGAGAGCCCAGGCGCAACAGATGCCGTGGAGAGCAACCATGGAACACAGCGTCAGCGCGAGGCTCTCTCTGTGGAAGGCTGAACCCTAAGTCCTGACTGATCAAGCCCATCATTCTTAAATTACAAGTATTAAGCAATACACTTGCTTGTAAAAATATTTATTGGTACTGAGGCTATGAAACAGAAAACTGGGTCAGAAGATGTAGGTCTACAAAGGACTTTGGGTCAAATTCCTTAGCTGTTCTGCGGGAAAGTGTCCTGGGTTATAACAAAAATATTTGGAATCCAATGCAGTCTGCAATCTTAGATGCAATTTGTAGATTGTTAATGACAGTGGGTAAACGGTATAACGAAGAACTTTCCCATGAGAATCTAATAGTTCTTCTGGATTATTTCTTTAGGTTTTGCCATTGCTTGTGGAGAAAAATAATGGGTGCCTTGAGATCAGTTTGTAACTTACAGGGTTTTCTTTTTATTTTTTTGTTCCACTGTGGAACACAAAATGTTTTTCTATGAAAAAGATCTTAGCGCATTATTTTTGAAATACTATAATTTTCACTAAACTCAGTTTCCAACTCAGTGCTGTCCAAGTATTGCAGAATCGTGTTATTTTTGAAAGTTATTTCCTTTGACCTGAAGTTACCTAAGAGGACAGACTGAAATCTGCATTCCTTCGAGAAAACCTGGTCCTGTTAAATTTATCCTTTTTCATGGAGTCACGTCTGTTTGCAATATTTAAACGTAAGAGATATACGATAATTTGTTGCACAAATTCTCAGTAATCTTCTGCTAAATAATCACAAAATAAGGCTGCCTGAACTTTACAATTCTGGCATGAAGCACTTACAGCAGCGTAACATACATTGTATTTGATACGTCAAGTGGAAAAATCACGGCTTGATTTTGTTGAGTTTGTACTTTTCAGGCAGTGGGATCTGTTGTTACACTTCAAGGGTTCCCTAGGCCCAGTTTACAAAGCACTTCCATACTACTGTCCCACGAAGCCATACAAAAACAATTACTCGTACTAGACACTGATAATTTCCTTAGAATTAAAAGTTGGTCAGCAGCAAATTAAAAGTGAATATTAGCCCTCAAAATGTATCTCCAGTGTACTTCTATTTCCTGTTTTAAAACAATGAGGATATTGAGGAGGAAATTTAGGAGCAAGTCCAAAAGCACGCCTATTGACTTCAAAGAGTTTTCCCCTTTATTTGCTAATTGCATATTGATTTCGTCTAGAAAGGGAGAGTTGCAGCAATTTTTGTTTAACTGAGAAATTCTTCCTGACATTTATATTGATAGACAAATTATTGCTGTAAAGACTAATCTCCTTTGCGATGACGAACTCTCAGCATAAAGGAAATGCAATTAAGAGACCTACTGAAGTACAGATATCTGCATGAACAATACCTATGCAACTCTTTAATTAAAACGTACCGTAACTACAGTAAAGACGTCACTGCACATAGGTACTAAATGCAGAGAAAAGACATTTTCAGTATGAAGGAGGAAGGCTAGACCCAAGTCTTTCTCTTCTTTTAGCCCTCCCAGGGACGCCTCTCCAGTCGCACCGGCAGAGCTGACGAGGCTGCAGCACTGACACGTGAGATTTGTGACGAGTAACTCACTTCCCAGCACGGAAAGTCTGGAGGACAGATTTAATCCTCTCCCACTCTTTCAGACTAACAATTCTAAGAAGGAAACGCTGCTTGGCATTCAAGTGAAACAACCAGATCTCACTGCACCGCAAGGGAACTTCTAACCTATCCAGCAGGGTTTCGCTCCCGTACAGCAGAGCTAACAGCACTAACCTTTTTGTACCCAAATCTTCACAGAATATGCCCTTAAAATGCTGCCTGTGTCCAGGAAAAGTCTTAAAACATTCACTATTCCTTGAAATTAGTATAAGCCTCTCCTGGTTTTACGTTTATTGGCAAAAAATAATACGCACTGCTTTAATTTAAGAATAACGAACATTTAAATGACCCCTGTGATAAGAGAAATGACACCCTGACAGAGGTCATTATACAAGATAAAACATAACAGACTCGTACGTTCTTCAATGTAACCTCAAATCATTCAGTTTTATTGCTTTGTCACAAACAGTTGTATAAAAAAAAATGAAAGGGCTTACTTGAAACAGTCATCGCAAGCAATATTCCCCGTGGTCTCCTTTATAGTGCGTTCGGAAACAAAAGCTGGATATTCAGTATCACAGGGCTCTAGGGTTTGTTTCAACCTCTGCGCTATAGGCACGGGAAAAAATATCTTGATGTTAACATGGGAAGAACAGCACACACAATTCTGAACAACATGAGATGCGGTATTACAGAGCTCCCAGGGAACGGAAATGTTACTCAGCTTCTGCCACCCTGTGAGATTTCCTAGGCAGTGCATAACACTATTTTTTCAATTAAAAAAAAAAAAAAAGTTTATCCACGGAATGTAATTTTGTAAGACATAACTCTTAAAGTAGTTATTCATGGTTTAGCCATTGCCATCCTACTTCACCTTTATGCACAAGCTTTTATTCCTTCTCTGTACATTCAAGATGCACTTACTGTCGATTTTATTATTTATTATTTATGTGCCTCACTAACAATTACGTATGGGGCTTTACCTTTATCTGATAACTAAATTGTGGTACATTTTACTGAAGCCAAAATGCTTTTTTGGATTACAGCTTGGGGATCTCTGCGGAATTTCATCAGTTAGAACAGCTCTGCAGGCGGGGGGCAGACGTGTTACTTTGCCCGGAACCAATGCTTGTTATCTGCTTCCCAAAATAGTGAGAATTAATACTCCCTGACATTTTTAATCTGAAGCCCTTGCAGCGCAAGTGACGAGAAAACGTCACTATTTAAATCTTAAAGACTGGGAAATTGAGGTACCAGGGAGCAGGGAGACTGGGTCAAGGTCAAACTACAGGACAGCTGGGAGCCGAGGGCGGCTCTTCTGACTCTCACCCCGACGTATCCGTGGACAATGCCTCTCCCTCTTTCCCTTTCTTGTTCTTCCCCCACCCCTTCATTCTTCCTGAACACGGAGGTACACTTGCACATCAGCACAAATGTTAAGCCTATCTTAAACTAATTGCTAAGTGAGAAAACAAGACAAGGTATGACAAAAATAGATTACACTAACCAGGCTCTTGGACTCGACAGATCTTCCATTCAAGATAATCTGTTCCAAAGCCGGTGGCGTATCTATTGCCCAGCGCCAGGGGAATGAGCAAAACTGCATTTGCAATCACGCACTAGGACACGCATTTCTGAACCGTTCATAATTTTTGTATATAATTTAAAAATATTCCCCCGAACGCACAGAACTCAAGGGAGGTACTGAAGCTGGTCAGAAGAGTTGTGTTATTTCTGATGTTTTCACTATGGCCATGACATATTTAACAAGTTAGCATTTTCTTATGAATTGTCTGACTAGCTCTACTGCACCTTCTCCATTTCCCTTCTCCTTATCTGTTGCCAAGAATGACTGAAATTTATCACCTGTATTTTGGGTCTACCCTCACTTGTGTCAACATATGGCTTGTGTAACAGAGAGACTGCCGGTGATCCATGGGTCTCAGATTTCCAGCACCTCGTTGGAGTCCAGAAGATGAAGGGGGCTGCCCAAGGTTTAGGGCGTCACATTCTTCTCTCTCACTTACAAACGTGATTGAGATCGCAAGACTTCGTGCAGTATTTTTCAGACGAGGGTTTGGTAAATTGGCAGGTGCATGGGGACCCTCTAAGATCTTCGCAACGTGGTGTTCCATTAATGTCCCAATCTGAGCAGGAAGCAGTTTCCCCATCAGAGGAACTGGGTTTTTTCCTGAGCTTTGTTAAGCGTTGTTAAGTAAAAGAAATGTACGAGTTCATTAGTCTTAATTTCATGAAGTGCAGTCGTAATTATCACGACTCTTTGTGGTACGGTAGCATCTACAGGAGAACATCACTAACCATGTGCTTTTCTCTCCTGCTGACTTCTCTCCTGTGAAATCGCTCTTGCTTTTGCTTTGCTAACACGTCTTGGTTTCCGAACAACTGTCACTTGCTCCCTAACCAAATTCAAACTGGGCAAGCAGTACCACAAAACCGATGATATTCCAATGAGCATGAGGGGGTATTTTCAATACTCTTACTCATCAAAGAAATGGAGTAAGTAGTTAAAACTTCACTTTCAACTAAAACACGAATGAAAATCCCTCAACCACGCTTGTCTGTCAAAGTGCTGTAACGATAGTTTTATCTTTAAGAAAGTTATTAATGCTTGTCTTCTGTAGCTAGTACACGCTTAAAATCCAAAACGGACATTCATTTTGATGAAATGAAGAGGGATGCTGTCTTTAAAGGGTGTTTTCCCTAACATACAAGTGCCATTGGATGTTTCATGTCAGGATATATTGAGGCATAGTTGTACAGTACACGTGAAAAAACATCCCAAAAAGTTAGCCTTTCCCTACTCAGGCTGCATTACACTGTTCCGCAAACACCAAAGACTAAGACTGGCATACTTGCCGTTCTTCTTCAGATACAAGGAAGAGTTTTGTGTTTTCTGGGTCTAGCACAGCAAACCCTACTGTCCTTCACAGCCATCAGCGTAAGAGACATTCTTCATCATGGATAGGGAAATCACTGGAAGCTTGGCCTCGGTGTTTAGAAGATCTGTCTAGGCACTGCTGATGACGAAGCAGCCCTGGAAGCCAATAGCGTCTGGCTGGTTCTCACCAAGCTCCATTCATGCACCTGCATCCGATCTACATCGGGCTCACAGTTCGTGTAACAGAGGAACTGCTCTGTGTTGCGATGCGGTGTACACTTTATGCCAGCATGGGAGAGGCTAAGTTCATGCACCGAAATCTCCAGAAGGCTCTTATCAAACCTTCACCTCCAGCAGATGCCCATCTCAGCCCCCCCTTCTCCCTGCACAGCATTTGCCACTTGTCAGGCAGTAGCCAGAGACGTGCTTTGCCATTTACTGCCACGCCGCCCAGTTGCTCCAGGACAGCTCTTTCTGCTAGAAGAGCTCCACCATCTTATTACTCCAGGGGATACTGGAAGATTCCAGGGCTTCAGCACGTTCCATTTTCCCGATACCTTAACTTCAGACGGGATGCTATTTTGGCATAAAGACAGCCCAGGACCCAGGCAATGCAAATATAAACTGAAGCCTAAAGTGGCAATTTTATCCCCTGCTTTGCCAAGGAATATGCAAATCTGCAAATACGAGGCTGCAGACCGCAGCTGAAATCACTACAGCAGTAAACGGCGCGTGGCACAACTTGCCTGTGAACCAGCCCACTGAAGAGCACTGCTCTTCTAAATTAGCTCTTTCCTTTTGAGCAACGCTTCTGAAACGCGACAAAAAGTCTGCTAAAATGTAAGAGGCGGCTGACGTTGAAAACTTCCAGTTCTCATGGGAATTGTTAAAATCTCACTGCTATTTCAAATGAAGCCTCCACACTTTTAAAAATTGAGTAAATTGAATTTGAATTCATCTAGATTTTATTACTTTAAAATGTCTGTTTTGAGTGGAATGATAAAACAAAACACAGTTGTAACCAGTCTTGCTTAAAAATAAAAGCATAACATTTATTATCTTAAGCCTTAAAAATCATTTTCAAATGAAATTGTATCGAGATGGCCATGTTCCTGTGGACTTTGGTTGGAATGGCATTTTCCAGCACAATAACCCCCTACATAGTACAGCAGCTCTAGAAAAGGGATAGTTTGAGCAGAAAAAGGCTAGTGTAATTGCTTTATTCACAAAGGCTGTTTTGGAATGAAGAGAAACATTTTTAAAAAAACCCCATATTTAGTCATTATCTACTATTTTAACTTCTCCATTATAGCAGCATACTGTAGCCCTAGCGTACAGAGAAGCACTTTGTGGTTGTTCATAGATGATCTTAATGATCTTGTGTTTTGGGAAACATTAACAAAGAGAAGGATGCTGACTCGGGAGACAAACTATTGTTATCAAATGTCTGCTATTCAATCTAAAACGTTTTACGCATATCTGAATGTAAAAAAATCCAATTTAATCTAGCCATTTCTGTCATCATGGTGAAGAAAAAAAAATTACGCTTACCTTTTGCTGTTAGATCAGAGTGCCACCAACTGCATAGATTAAATTCCACAAGGAACCTAAAGAAATCATCAGAGTTTTCATATTATCCCACAGAACATTTCCAAAACTCTAAATTGGCAGTAGTTCGATACCATTAATCCGATTTTAAATAAAAGCTAACACAGACCTGAAATTCCTGTTACTAGCCTAACGCTGGGATTAGCAGCTGCTGCTATCTCACATTTCCACTGCGTTGTATCTGACCACCGAGAATCTATTCTGAAATTAACCCCATCTATAAATAATAGATTTACCTATTATTGATGTAAATCGTTAATCTTATTTAGAGTGTCCATAAAAATTCTCAGTGCGTGGCAGCATACAGTATTTTTACCGTTCAACATCATTTAACATTATTTCTTCGTTACGCAGGGTATTTTGACTCTAGTAAAATGGCACAGGATTATAACTGTCCTGGCTGCAGTACAGGAGTACACGGGAAATACTTGCTCATATTGATTCTGGAAATAAGATAATAAAAGGAATTTATTTCTAGGAGCAGAAAAGATTGATTAACCAGTGTCTAACCAACTCTAACTAGAGACGTAGAGATGCATTCATTTTCCCACTAAAATACACTGCAAATTACTTTGGAGGATGGACTGAAATGTGTCAGTCTATCACTTATTGTAAGTGTAAAGAACGCAAAACCAACATCCAATTTATCGTACGGACGTGAAGCCACAACACTTACAAGCACAGAAAGTTCCTGGAAATTTTTGCGGCTGTTATAGCTAGCATCAAAGTCTCATTTTAACATTATTTCGTTCCCTGACATTTACTTTGAAAGCTACATTTAAAATCAATCTCTGCCTTCTGGCAATAGCCGTTCAGTTAACTCTCCTTAACCCTTATTCCAAACTTTGATGAAAGCTCGTATCATTTACAATTAAAACAAAATCACTACGAGAAAAAAATTATTTCTATTTAATTAAAGATAAAATTCACTTAAATCTGCAACTCTGCTCTCTGATAAGAATAATAAAACATATAGGCTACTAATACAAGATTCATTTTAAGGCTTCCTCTTCTGCATAGGATATTTCTCCCTGATTTCAGAAGCAATCTCTCTTAAAGGTGACGCTCATTATGTGTTAACTTGAAATTTTAGAGGAAGATAAAAAATCTCAGCAACATGCAGAGTACACCTTATCTGGCATTTACTGTAGAGGGTCCATCTTACAGAAATCCGTGAAGCGACAAACAATACAGTGAGTCACTGCAAGAGTTTGGGGGGACAACAGCCCACCCAAGCAGCATTACAAACGGCCAGACATTTATGTACAATTTAACAGTAACCACAATAATAAAGTTGGTTTGTATACTGCGATCTGCTAGAGTTACTAAGCAAAGACATACGGTTATAAGTGAAGACCGTGAATAATGTAAAAAGTGCAACTGTGCAGTCATACAGCCAAAATTTTGTCAGATTTTAAAAGCGCAAAATTGGAAAGCAAGAAATTAACAAATATTTCTATATTTAAAATCCTATAACAGAAGCAGCACAGCGTATGTAAAAGGCGAAAAGTACAAAGATCATTAAGTATTCGAAAGCACAAATATTCATTAATTCATACAACTATTCATTAGGTTCTTAATGAGATTTACTTACAAGACAAGCTCAGTCATAATCCATTTTACTGCAGCAAAGAAGGCATTGTAAGGCTGAAGAGAAGCAACTCATTTAATGAAAGGGCAAAACATACAGCATTTATATCTTAACTGAATTCTTCACATAAAGACAATGTTATGATATTCAAATGCATGGCTAGCATGAGGAAAAAGAACAATAACTTTTTTTATGAAGAAGAAAATATCGAAATATATAGTAATGAAATTCCCTTTGGATGTAGTTGGTCATATACACAGATTATCAGTTGGAAAAGGAACGTTTTGCAAATGATTCTTAAATATTTAACCTCTAGGGGTTCCTATTTCCCAGGCTATTGCTGGAGGAACAGCTCTGGTAGATCATATGGGCTTCTCTCAGGCTGCAATCCACGGGCTGGCCTCTCTATAATGTACATGTCCATCACCTCGGTCTAATTGCACTAGGAAAAGCTTCTGAAGTTTGAATTTACCTAAATTAAGTTACCTGTGTTTCATATTGAAGGCCCTGTTGTAAGCACTTTAAGTAGTTTTTAAGATTCTTCCCTCCCCCCTGTGTTTTTCTGGATCATAACAAATACAAAAAAATATTTTGGAAAACCTCTGTTTACAGTTCTTCTACTGCAATTTGAATATTTTATTTTTGAAAAGAATATCAATAGGATTATTCTTTTATGAAAAGCCAGAAAAGTGAGTTTCCAGAAATCCGGAAAGGAATCTATCCTTATCTCACTCATTTGTGTTAGGGTCTCCTAATTGCATAAACCTTCACAGGCTTTTCAGATTCAATATCAACAGAGTATTTCAGCACATGTAGGAAGTCACATCGACTTTAAGAGAACTACTCAGATATCGAAAATCAAAAAACAATTCACTGTCCTGAATCAGCCCCTCACTGAAGCCGTGCCACTTTGCACAGCAGTAACTGGCCGTTTCACGTTCTCGGGGGTCACAAGGGTATTTCTGCACGGGGCTGATAACTCCCAGAGCCAATGCACTAGTGCCGGTCCGTGGCACGAAAGGCCGAAACTGCGAGCCAGCAGAGTGCATAATGCCCGAGACACTAAAGATTTTCACCTATTAAGAAATGTCTTACAGGAAAAGATAAAAAGCTACAAGTCTTTCCTGGAGAGGAAAAGAAAACAAAATTTCAGCCCTGTGGGACTTCTTATTTATTTTCATTCCAAATCAGAAAGTCTGAAATTCCACCCCCAAGTAATTAACTTTGTTGCACACTTTTGTTTTCATAGAATCTTGATGGCTGGAAGGGACCTTTGAGCTCATCGAGTCCAACCATACGCGCACCCAAAAGCCCCTACAGTCTCTGCCACTAGAATGTCATAATGCCAAATGACTGAGTGCAAAACAACATACTTATTATTACTTATGAACAATACCTATTTAATGTAAAATATGCATAATGTAAGGTAACAGATATAGTGTCATTAAACTATTTTAATATGAGAATTCAAAGAAGAGAAAAAGAATAGAAAACGAGGAAAAAAAATTGTTTTGACATTTCAGTGGAAAAATATTTAATTACATTGATATAAATGCATTCTCATGCAATATGATTTTACTATGACAGCCTTTTCCACTCAAAGACTGTTCCTTCAAAAACTGCAGGAGTCTTATTCTCTCTGTGTACCTAAACCATCACCGAGAGCCGCAGGAACCGAGCCGGGTGACTCTAAGGCACTGATGCTTTTGCAACAAAGCGGTTCTATAGAATAAATTAAAACAAGAAAATATGCTAAATAACAAAGTATCTGGATATCTTTTAAGAAGCAGCCCTATACCGGTAAAGAAAAGGACCGGGTGATCTAGATATTTTTTCCATCCCTCATTTATCATTTTAGTCCCAGAGCCTAAAAAGCTGTGACGGAACGAGGGGTCCAGCCCTGGCAGCTGCGTTCCACGACTTTGGCAGAATGTTGTGACGGACAGACCCTAGCAGTCACGCAGTCTGTGGTGCCTGTGCTCCACTTCAACACTGTTTAATACATGAACTTCTTAAAGAGCCTAAGTCTTCCGCCTGTATCTATTCCTCTATTTGTAAAACCATAATTCTCAGACATTTGTGAACAAGCATGTTGCTTACGCAGAAACTGTACCGAATGCTGCCTACTAACCTGATTATATGTACAAAATTGGGCATAAAACCAGGAAAAAAAAACCTTTTGAGGAACCTAGCCCTACCTGGTTTTAATGTAAGTTCTCTTTATACTTGCTCTGTAGCCATGGCTACTAGGAGTGACTGAATCAACAGGAAAATAACAAAATAATCAAAGCTCTGCCCATCTTTCACATCCACCACCACAAAAAGCCACTTGAGGTTTAAAGAAGAGCTTGGCTATCTTTAAAAAAAATAAAGAATACGCTTGCCATATCTCCCACAACAGTTGCAGAGCTTTTTTCTCTGAAAACACAGCATGGACAAAAAGTGGGATAGTGAAAATCTCTGGAATTTAAGTCCACTTGGAAGAGCTCTCCATGCCGGGTGCGTATGCAAACTGCGCTGGAGCCCCAAAGCCTTGGGATGGAAGGCTGTTGCTAACAGTGTTGATGTATTTTAAACATTTTCATGCCAATGTGATTCACAGCATCCTGTTCTATTTCACTGACAATTTAAGTCTCATTGCACAGTGTGCTACTTATTACAATGTCAAGATAGTCTCTTTTCAGGTTCAGGCTTTAGCAGAAAACAGCCTGGTAAGCGCAGTAAATCCAGATTTGTAGGTATTTGAAAAACAGACAGGCATGTAAATATGTAAATGAAAACATCCCAAAAACCCATATGATTATTAAACAAACCATAGAAGCTATATATAGATATTTGGAAGTTGCCAGAAATTTGATATTTACCCAACAGTTTATGCGTAGGCTTATTTTTTCTAGGTAGATCCCTGTGCATTTAAAAAGACTATCAGATAACTTTTCCAGACTGGCGAAACTGCCAGAGTGTTTTGCTGCTGTCTTTACATAAGAATTTTTCATGCTGTTCCTGTCATATATTTGTTAAAACGGTTCCTTTTTAATATGCAAAATCTATACTTTATCTAACGCCTTATCTGTGCTGATAGATTACGCTCGTAATCAGTAAAATATACACATGGCTATGAAGTACCCTCGGGGTTATCACCTAGAAATATGACTTAGCAGGAATGAAGTGCTGCCCTTGCGAGACCCACCCAGCTTGACTCTAAGCAGGCCTTGCGGGGGGGTGGTATTCGGGTCTCATTGCAAGGCGTCCAATTCAAGGCATTGAAATCGCAAGAAACCTTAAAAGACATCTTCCGTAAATACTAAGGAAAAGAATGTGTTAAAATCACTGACTGGTATGCCTTGACAACAAACCAATCCTTTCACATAAAAAATTAAAAAAAAAACCAAAGCACAAACCCTCAGTTTTTAATTTGAATTACATTTCTGCATTTGTGTACGCGTTTACGTACAGTGATTCCAGTCCGCCAAGCAAAGCACAGTCTATAGCCAAATTTACAAAGCCATAAGAAGGAGGATTTATATGGTGCAGAGAACACTCTGACACTGCCTCAGAAACGGTGGCCCAGTGTTAAAAATGAGTGCAGAGGTATTTGACCTTGAAAACGCTTAACACTTTGCATTCGTTTATAATGAACGGTTCCCTGTATGCACCAGGATAAACACAAGAGCTGTAAGCATTCCAAATCAAAACAATGGGCTTACAATGGCGATGAGATATTTGCAACAATTTTCTTTGATGATTGCATGGAAAGGTGCTCAGAAAACGTACTATACTTACGTCCAGTAAGCTATGGGCACTGTCGCTACTCTCTTTGTTTGTTCTACACATGGCCTGGTAGTCATAAAGTGTAATTCTACAGAGAAGAACAGAAAACTGCTTGACTAAAAGAAGAAAACACAGTGAAATAAAAATGATGATATGGAACAGTCTGCTCACAACGTAGACAGGAAAATAAAAATTGTAACGGCAGCAGGGAAAAGAGGGAAAGCGATCATTAAAATACATGTTACACGAAGGAGAATAAAGGTAAGTACACTATGAAAACTTTGGAACGATTTTACCAGACTCCAGAACAAAGCAAAAGCATAACCGGGAGAAAACAGGGAAGATACACGTACAGTGTCACGCACAACTATGTAAACAATGCAAGGAGGAGAATACACATTCAACATGATGCTTGACCAATTGGTTCTGGACTGAGATCAGCACATGTAGCCCCAGAAGGTGAACAAGCCTATGCATCTGAGCGGCTTCCCACAACAGACGACTCTTGAACTCCAGTAAAAGCAGAAAGACACTTCTACAGTTCCAGCATCTCAGTGCCCAACTAGTTTGCAAAAACACGGTGTTACTTCCCAAGAAGAGAGAGGTCGGATTTCAACGTATTCACAGCACAGATAACTGAAGCAGGATGGGCTACTTTTGCTTCATTTCACGAGGGCAAAATACTCCACGTCAGGTACCTGCTCTAATAAACACACGCTAGAAGCCTCCTCAGATGCATAGTAAACAGGGACATTCCTTTCTGCTTGTGATTTTGCACACCATCGATACACTTCAGAGATCTAAATGTAAAATCCAGAACTCAGTGCATGGAATTGTGATTATTCCTCTAAATCTGTCTGTCCATAGAACAATTAATTAACTATATCCATCCACATAAAAGGCATTTAACATCTACAGCAGATGTAAAGAATCTTTAGCTGATAAGTTGCAACAAGCGTAAATATATAAAAGTTACTCGTACTATTTGAACATCTCCATTTGACTGTTGCATCATCAGAGGGACAAGGGAACAGGACAAGGGACATAGATGGTTCATAGATGTATGAGATGGGACGTCAACGTTTTGCAATGTGTGCCTTGCTTCTAAGTGAAGAGGAAAGGAGAGCACACAAATTCGGCTACGGAAAAGATGTCCCAGAAGCTGCCAAAACCAGGTCATGAAATGCATTCAGCATCACCATGAGGCATTCTGCACTGCATGCCATGAAACCTTGCAACCTGTACCAATAAAATGTTGTAATCCATTGCGGTAGAAACTGTACATAATTTTTCTGATCTAATTTGTGACAGCAACCATCACTAAAAGCTTCTTTATTATGCCTATATTTTATTTTTTGGCTTACAGGCCAAATATCTAACATAATGGATCTCGCAGCTTCAACTAAACATTCAGTACACGGTCATATTGCTCACGTGATTAGTTTTGTCTTATGTTCAGAATAGAAATGGCTAGGAAGCCACCGCTTTGTGGACCGGCAGAGAGAGGCACATGGTAGACAAACGCATAACTAGAGACCTAAACATGGGTGTAAGTTGAACACTGACCATCTTTGGCAGAATCACGCCCACAGCCAGATCCGCGCACACAGATCTGCCAAGACAAACAGAGCAGTACATGGTGTAAGCCGTGCTGCCTGTATGGCATGCAGTAATACACCACTTTCCCTAGCTGCTTTTTTTTTTTTTTTTTCCCCTTTATTTTTCCCCCATTTAATCATGGCCAGAATCCAGCCCATTACCAGTAAGGTAATCTCTACAGCTCAGCCTTTCCAGTCTTGGTTGGCTTGACTATTTTATTGCTCTAGATCCAAGGGCCGTCTTGCACGTCCACTTGGACCCCCTAGCGATGGTGGCAAGTGATACGTGCACAGGCAAGGGCAGTTTTCGGATGCTAACGTGCTCTCTGCAGAGTAGACAAGGAATTCTTTATGGGTGAAATGGTCCCATCCTGCTTCATTCGATACCTAGTGTTCCAAGTAGAACCGCATTCAGTCTTGTCTTTATTCTTTATAAACGGCGCTTCAATATAATAAGTTTGGTGACCGTGTTTGGTGTTCGAAAGTGTAATCGGTTTCTCAGCTTTCAACTTCACACACCAGAACTGCTCGGTCAACCCGCGGACTACGTTATGCTGCTAAGAAGTGTTAATCAAATACTACTATAGAGCGTCATGTGGAACACCTGTTAATATTTGAACTTCAATTTAAATATTGGAAAAAGCCTTTGCCCTCCTCAATATTTGTACTTGTATTATATGTCTTACGTAATTATTACATTGTAATATATGCAATAGTTTCTTTAAATGTTCAAAGATAAAACGTCATTAAAAGATTCAAATATGTACTCACACAAATAACCAGAAATATAATTGATATTACGCCCCGACATGCTAGATTATATTTTTTGTAGATTGTCTATTGTACTGGAGGGAGTATACACAAGCTAAGATTGTATTATGAGTGAGAGGAACACAAGTGATATATGTACGTAGTTAAAAAACCCTTCCTTTAACAGGGAAAGAAATTCTAAGCTTTAGAGTGAAGGCAGAGGGGAAGAGTTGTAATAAACAACCTCAAGATGATTGTGGAACACTGCAAAATTGTTTGGAAATGCCTGAATATCATCTGTGGATGATATTATACTGAGTTTAGTTTTAGTAAATATATTTGAACGTGTTTCCAGTGTGAAGATTCTGGTCCAGGAACAAAGTAGAAAACAGGTAACGTACCCAGGTTAAGAAGAAAAAAATAAAAAAAGAGCAAATCCTTAGAAAGGTACACAGCAGACAGAGATTTCTTAACCAAAGCCTGCAATGAGTTCTGTTTCTTGACCGATGTATTCCCATCCCAGTAACTTTCCAAGTGGGCAGGTTCAACACCTACCTGAAAGTTCCTAAAGATGATTCACGATGTGCAAAATATGCCAGCAAAACACTATTGCCAAACGATATTAAAAGACCTGATTCTTCCGCACTGAAAACAAATAGGGATTTTGCCATACACGTCAAAGATCGGTGCGTAAAGGCCATAACCACGTTGAAATCTGAACACCGCAACATACTGAATAAATTCTGGAAAATCTGTCGCTGTAAGCTCAGTATCATCGGGTTCCAAGGCAATCACCAATTCAAATCCAGTTTTGTCTTAGTTTTATTCTTGTAAACGTAATAGAAAGATAAAAGTCTTCCAGCCCTATTCTTTATAAAGGGTACTATAGTATTTGTAGTCAAAACAGTGGCAGGAGACACCGTGGTGCTTCTGCGTTCAGGTGTCGCTTACAGAGGGTTATTTTATTGCTAATGTCTTTCTAAGATTTAGAGAATAAGCTTTCTTCTCACTCAGAGTTAACTCACTGTTGCAGAAAGAAAGGCTTCCGGATTGCCCCTTTTTGAAGTTATTGTGTTACAGTTTTAAATAACTGTTTGCAGCTAACCGTATCCTGGTCAACTGACTAGAGCTAGTGAACACAATTGCCTGCTCCCCACCATCCCATTCCAAGTCCACCCAGATGCCCAAGTCCAGGCATCAGCACCTCACAGGAGCGCTCTGCTGGTGCTGCGGATGACATCCTTCAGACGTACTGGCATCGCCGTGCTCTTAACTGCCACAACTGCCCCTGTTTCCACACCTGTGGATTGTTTTCTATATCGCTCATAGGACAGACGCGGACTACGTACAACCGTCTTTAACTAACGGAAAATAACTTACCAAAACCTGAATGTGCACCTCCACTGAACATAACTTCAGGGGCCAAATACACTTCAGTAAAAACCTTTTTATTGTCAATTTCCTGATATAGTAAATTCCAGTCTCGTACTTAGCAATGTAGTTACAATTGAGTATGAATCTAGCTCAAGAAAATTAAACTTCTAAGACCTACCAGCAGCACAGGCTATATTAGCAGATGTACCCTATTGCTTTCAGCTAGATTTTCAGCACACCTATGTATTTCTTCTTGGTAGTGCAAAATACCCTCACTGGCAATTGTAACAGCTGAAAGATCTTCACGGCATAGCATTTCAAACGTTTTGCCACCAGTTCAAGATCTGGGCATTTGCGTATAATGTGTAGGAATAATAAGCTTCTTACCGGGGAAGTAAATGTCAATTCCAGTAAAAAAGAATCCCAAACAATAAAAAGCCCAAACAAAACAAACCAACGAAACAACAACCACAAAAACAACAAGGAAGAAGTGCTCCAAAGAATCAAGCGAAGGAAGCCAACAATACAGGATGCCCTACCTGTTGACACTATGCTTTACTCAGTCGTCTACGGCAAAATTATTAGTAACTACAGCTCACTTGTGGTGGAAAGACGTCCATTAACTCAGACACAAGGTGTGCAGCCTGTCTGGCATTCTTGCAAGAAGGGGGAGGATACAGAGTGTTGAACGGTACGAAGAGCGAACTAGTTTCTAAAGCCTGGAGAGGGTCCTCGTGGGGAGGCAGCAGGACACTGTAAGACATCCCGTGCTGTGCTGCTCTGTCTCTCCCGCCTCCATTGACAGACAGATTATTAGTGTCCAGAAGCTCTCAGATTAACACCTTTCACCACCAAGAACATGAATGAAAAGCATGAAAATAAATTACAGCATTCTGACAAAACAAACTTGTCATCACATATCTCTCCCTTTATTGTTCAGCCATCCCCAGGTGCAAAGGTGCTCCAGAGCACAACACAGATGAAAACTACAACTCAGCCTGTATTTCCAGCACTCACTTATACGGCACACGCGCCGGGGTTTCTTCCTGAAGTGGGTAAAACAATGCCCATATCCTGATGCACTGCATTAAATGAATGGTAATATTTACAGAGCTATGAACTCTAACGATGCCCAAACGCAGTTTCAAGACACTAATTTTAGATGTCACATGGACAAAGTATGAGCAGAAAACATATCACACAGCAGTGTGGGAGTTTCAGAGCACATGTGATACCAGAGTACCAGATAAATGAAAAAATAAAATATCAGAACGGAGCTGCTCTTGTCGGCAATGACAAGAGGGAAGTGACAGGTATCATTTGGTTCTTTTGTACCTACTTGTAAACCTGTACTAGCCACTCTGCTATATTGCTGGCTTTCGGACAGCCGTTTCCTTGATGAAAACGGAGCCATTCTTCAGGGCAGTACAATTACGCGTTATTCATTTAGAAATGGAAGATTAAGGGTGCAGGCCTCCTACGTGCTCTGCAGTGGGCACGACAGCTAATACAGAAGATAACGATTGGAAATAACCTGCTCGTCTTCCTACCTTGATAGGAGCTGCTGCTTTGCAGAACTGCTGTATCACAGTTGCGCTTGTCTAATACCAAATCCACTAACTCCAATTTGAATTGTTCCTTCAGTCTCCCACTGATCTCCAAAGTATACATCTACCTCCAGAAACACTGACAAATTAACAGAAGGTCAAACCGATTTAACACCGTCGCCAAAAATTCAAGAATATTTTATTAAAATGAATGGTTAAATAAGAAAGAATGGCCTAAACGAAACAGAAAAATAGCCATCACTTGGAGCGTGCACTGCCTCGGTGGAAATTAGAGTCCTGTTGGGAAGCAACGAGTTGCTGTTTTCATGATTCGGCTTTAAGAATGTTCTGCTCTTTGCACGTAGCTTAGTAAAGAGTTAAGAATTGTCTTTATAATCTCATAGCCTGGAGGCAAAACACTTGCTAGTTTTCGCTTACAAAGCAAATCAAGGCAGAGAGATGAAAGTCTGCCTCGATGTGCACGCGTTTGGAGGACACAGGTGGAGGGTTTGGGCTGTACTGTGCCGTCAGGGCACAGAGAACACGCGTTATTCACTAGGAAGCATGTGAGCAAAGATACGGAACAGAGCAAGAAAAACCGAGAAACAGAGAGCTGCCCCCAAAGCAACAAGGACTTATTAAAGCGAGCCTCAGCATCTGGGAAAGCTGGAATTCAGGGGTGCACCGTCTCAGTCACATCTGACAACACGATGAAATACCAAAGCACAGATTCTTCTTCGGAGGCCAAGAGGATGCCTGGTGGAAACAGAACTGCTAGGAGGAAATGATGCCGCTTCCGTACTTTTTTTCTCACAGAATCGCTCGGCGTTCCTCCTACTGCAAAGCACGAAAGCGGTTTGAAGTCAAGAGATATTTAATTTTCTCTTATAGATTTATTAAGTGCATTTCTTCGGGGATCTCATTCCTCCTATAGCCCTTAATTTTTCTGACGTTCATGTGGTTTATTTAGATTTTCATGCTTTGAGCAGTTGAATCTATTTTTTCCACTGTTTGTGGAAAAAAGCGCTGAGGAAATTATAAAGAAACTTTTTTCTAAGTTATGTGAAGCAGATACTTTTCCATAAGCACATCCTAATTTATTTAATAATGAATTTAAATTATATTTAAATTATTTAACTTCACGCAATATTTAGGGTAGAAGATAAACATCATTTTGCTAAATGAAATCATAGAACATGTCACGTTGCTGTGGAGGCACCGATATAATTTTTCTCCCTAAATATAAAACCCATAAACTAAGAAAATACACATACATACGTATGTACACATTATTTAAAAGAAGTACTGAGTTTAAAGAAATTAAGGAGGGAAGGAGGTATTTAAGTTCACTTTAAAAAATAAACAGCTAACACAAAAATTGAATTTCATCCTGCTGCAGGTTGAAAAGAAATATGTTCAGCAGCAAACAACCCCCTTTTGTTTAACACTTCCAGCTCAATCCTAAAAAGAACTTCTATATCCCTCCAAACTAGCGGTAGCTGAGCGAAGGCACAAAGGGTTATTTCATTCCTTTTGTGGGCAGGGAGTCTGAAAGCTGGCACGGATCAGCGCGGTGGTGGCACATCTCTGCACTGCCACTCAGGTCACTGCCGCGGAAGGCTGAACGGGCTCCCAGCCCCAGTTACCGGGGATGTTCGTCAACGCTCCCGCAGCGAAGATCAGGCACGACAGAACCTTCTCAACTAAACAAAAAAGGAGCAAGACCAGATCAAAGAGGGCAAAGTTCTGTAACTCGCGTGCTGGATGGTGGGCGCTGTGTAGGAAGACATTGCAAGAAAGGATGGCTCTGGCTATTGTCAGAACGAAGCGCGAACGAAGAGAGCTCACTCTCTGGTGGTGTCTCCATGGCAAGCGCAATGACAAGGGTAACGTATGCAATAACCACACTGTTGTGCTCTCCTGGAAACGGCGCTCCTAACAGATTTTGCCACTGCATCCATTCAGTGCTTTTTTTTTTTTTCCTTTTCTTCTTATTCCACGTAAAAGAAAATTTGGAAAAGCAAAATACAACCCCACCCAAACGAATTAGTAATCTTAAAAATACAGTGTCCTGACTATTCTTCATGAGAGCCAGCAAGGATTTCTTCTCCATATTGCTGGAATAATTGATTTTAAAGGCCTCATCTAGCACAGCTCAAAGACAATTTGGGGTTTTTTGTTGCTGCAGAGAGCTATCTGCTGTACAGCAGGAAAAGCAGGTGGCTCATTTAGTGCAATTACACCACTCTGATTCTCTCCCATTTTAACTGATTGGCAATGGCCAGTTTTTTGCGTTTAAATAATCGGCTCATTGTGTTTACATTTTCTTTAGCATGCAGCTCAGTTGCACTGAGCTAGTGGCTTCATTATCTGTAACTCCCTCGGAGCTCAAGAGCAGCAAAATCATAAGCCAATGCTCCACGCCAAATTGGTGCCCACCGCGGTTTAGACGGAATACTCGAGCCACGCAGCCTTTGTTTTCTCAATGGTGGTGCCTACTACCATTGATTGTTCAGCAGAACAATCAATTTTTTGCTTTGCTAGGCAGGACAAAACAAATTGGGTCAAATTAAAGCGTTATCTCTTGATTTTGACTGTATCTTTTTGTTTGCATTAAATAAAATGCTTCATCTCTTGTATAAGCAGACCTTTTCATTGTAGAACCCATTCTATAAATACGTATTACTTCGCTTCCCTTTACAGCATACGTTAAGGACGTAGTGCTAAAGACAAAAAGGTCGCCACCCTCAAAAACTAGGATTTGGGATGATTCAGTGAGTGCTAGATCTTTCCATTTCAGGTCGGCCATTTACTGGAAGTGGCATTCAGCTATAATGTGCGGACGCGGCACGGAAAGCTTTCCGCCCGTAGGAGAGCTGGTTTACCAAGGAAGCACACAAACCATCTGTTTTGGGAGCCTCTGTATACACCTTCACATGCAATAACTAATTTTAGTGGTCGATGGGACCAGTGATGTGTCTCTTTTTCATTTATACTAGAAATGCACAGGAAAATAAAAGGGAAAAGTACAATACGTATAGTCTGCACTTCTGTCGTGCTGTAAGAGGACAGAGGGGTAAGGAAGAGTTCTTCGCCTGTGTGAAAGCCATGAAGATTCCAGTGCTGAGTTACAGGTTAAAGGGAAAAGCTCTTTCTTACTTCCCCAGGATGCATAATTTATTTCAAAGGATGACACATAAAATCACTATTGCTTTTTATTGTCATCTTGATAGTAAGACCAGGTCAAGTCACAACAGTGTTCCAAGGCGAACCAGCACGTGACTGGGAATTAATTACTGGCAGACCACTCTTTCCCTTTAGCAGTAGGGCACTTTGCACCGCCTAATTTGAGCAAGCTCCAACTTTTTACAGGTCAAAATGTTTTAATGTGGCATCAATGATCTGCTTTAGAGCCATTTAAAATCGTAGCGTAGTAGATATGGCCGAATCTCTTTCCCACTTGAGCACAGCGGGAACAGGAAAGGCACACAGTTTTAGCTTCGTAGTCAAATAAACCGTTCTTTGAACAAGAAACTCACTGTAGGCTGTCTCCAGTACTCTTAACATTCAATGTGCATGGCATCAAGTTACACTCAAATCCTACGGAAAAGAGGTATAATGAGAATCCAGTCACACCGACAGTCTTGGCCTTCTTTTACATGACTTCGGGGTTGTTTCATTTCATTTTGTTGTTGCAGCATTTTTTAACAGATAGAAAGTCGAGTTAATTCTTACCTCTTAAAAGAGCCCATTGTTAGTAACTTGTTCATCACAGCCCCTTCAACCTCCCCAAAAAAGTAACCAGTCTGCAAGGGAAAAATGCAAGAAGTTACCAGAAGTCTAGAAAAATGCAAAGCAACACTGGATGCAATTTAAAGTGGCATATTCTAGGATCCGACAAGGGCGGCTTTGACAGTCACACAGACAGGTTTCCAGGACTACTGCTACATAAAAACCGAAGAGGACTTCACAGTCATGGCAAGTTATAGGGATTACGTTATTACCCCTGGGCAGATGTGAGGGCTCATACAATATATTGAGGTACATTATATAACATCTAATACCAGAAATAAAAGCCTTTCAGACCCAAAGCTTGCAAAGAAAACACACTAATCTGGTCACAACCCCTTGTGATTAAAATGTTACTCAAAAAAATACATAAACAGGTTTTGAGAGGATTTCATAAACAGTCATAAAAAAGCATTGTTTATAATTCCTGCATGACCTGTTTAAGGAGCTGGAACAGTACATTTCATCGGTCCTGTAAATTTTAACTCCATTCAGAGTCATTTCATACTTAAAACCACTCAGCCTGATGAATTACTCATTTCGTCCTTGTTCAGTAAATGTGGACTAATAAAAATAAATCTCTGTTGAGAAAACAAACATTCATGTTATGAATTTGGTATGTAGTATGGAAGTGACTCCATCATCTGCAGCCATTCGTAAGACATTGGAAAATCTTGCACGCACAGCGTTTTTCTAGCTTGGGAATACATTTTTTATTTTAGAGCCTCAACTCCCAGAGGGATTAGATACGTTCTCCGCATTGTTTAAAGGGAGAAATCCCACAATTTATGGGGGGGAAAGGGCACTACACTCTCAAATTGCACGGATTCCATAGGTTTTGTATGAACTAAACCCCAATTCCATTACAAGGAACTTAGCTGACCTCAAGTACGCACCTGGGAGTTCGCAGGCAGAAAAGTTACAGCCCTAGACAAAAAAAGGCATTCCTCCACCTAAAAAGCAAGTATTGCCTTTTTTTCTTTTCACTCAGGGGAAACTTGGAACATTTTCCAAAACATGCGGGTGTGTAAAGTCTCCTAGAAACAAGAGGAACATTTGTAGCTTATGTGCCTAAAAGTACTAACTTCAATAGCCCTGGCTGACTGATGAGGAAAGATTATCCTAACTATCGGAGAGGCCCTGAATGTCAAAAAGCCCCAACCATAAATGACTAGTATAACCTTAGATAGTAATAAACCTGATGTATCAAGTTGTGTTTCATTCTCATAGAGACATTTCAGTGACGGTTCTCTCCACAAAATCTCCACTTGTAAATGCTAGTTCTCCTCCAAAGCAGGAACATCTAGATTATCGTTATTTTTTAATACATTAGGATTTAGTTGTAATTCAGATGAAGAACTACGCTGCCCCTGAACAAGATTCTTAGAGTAGTGCAGGTAATTTTCGGAAAGTCCATAGAAAAACAGTGCTGAAGCAACCCAGACAGGCGAGTAATTGATAATGCTTCATCCCACCCACCTCCTTCCCCATCTCCAATAAATATAGAGTATATATGTACATACACATATAACATAAATAAACACATACTATTATAATTATCATAATATTGCTCTAGCATTATATAAGTATAGAGACAACTTTACTGTCCGTCTTAGGCTTAACAGCTTCTTCTAACATAATGCAGTCAATATTTAAGCAACGTTACGTTTTTAGTTCATATGGGATGGATATTTTACTTTTAATAAAGTAAAACAAAATAATAAATTTCGATGGTCAATTTTGCATCTGAGAATATCACGAAGAATGACTACTGCGTGACACCGTACAGCATGCTCAACAGTTAGCGCTCTAGTCCGCATTGGAAGGAGAACAGTTTCAGAAAAGTTGTATTTCCCTTGTTTATTACTTGCTTACAGACTTTCCAAGGTCTCCACCAAAATGGAGCAAGGAAGAAAGGGATCACAAGGAAACGCGCGATTCCTTTTGCACTATGCAAATGTGAAAAATACCTGTATCTTTGTACTTTCAGAAGTGTCAGATTTGAGGTGGCAATAATTCAAGCTTATAATTTAAAATCAAAATACTCAGTTTGGCTTCTTTTTTGCCATTCACTTAGAGTTTTTTATCTCCTCTCCAGTCACTCTTCCAAGTCACCCAGAGCTCCTTCCAATAGCTGTTTCTCAGTAACCAACCCAGTCATAACGAATCTAATTCACCTGAGGCCTGAGTAGGAGTATGGATGTTCCTATCCACATAAAAGAAATTCAACTTCAGACAATTCTGGCATAACTGGCGCACCAATTGGCACAGTTTTCAGGCAAAAGTTAACGAGAATGGTGGTGGTTTCCTCATAAGGTTTCCAGGACTGACCAATTATACATTCGGTTTTCAGTATTTTTTTCCCCACGAAGTCAAAACAAATTAAAGTTTTGAATGATCTTCTCATTAATCACGATCCTTGTCCTCCCTGTTGCGATGCTGAGTGCTTATTTTTAATCTTTCAACGACTCTAATCCACTTCACAACGCAAACTCCTCAGCTAATGAAATTTTACAGAGCCATTATCTGAAGTTTAAACGTGTAAGCTCTGTGTCCCCAGCGCCCTCCCTCCCCAACCTTTCCACGTGGCAAAACTGCCACGGGGAATCTTTGTTCTTGGGGTAAAAATGTTCTATGGAAGACAGACACTTCTGTGGCAAAAAAAAGCCCTTTACGAGCCCATTTATGAGCTTTAAGAGCAGACCCTGCCCCAATGGGAGACAGAAGCTGAGCTCCTGTGAGAAACAGCTTACATTCTCTGTTGAAGGATTTTATTTAATTTTATGTTACTAATTCCTTAACATTTTAAGATAGTGGCCCATTTAAAAAACAAGTAACTTTATATAATGTGTTACATGAGAAGACTGGAAAACAAAAATTACTTACCTGTCTATAGTCTTCAGACACTAAAATAAATCCATTGTTATCTATTAGGTAACAGTTGATTGCCTGAAAAATAATAAATTCCAAAATTAATTTTTTATTTTAGGATACAGCAATGAGTTACTTACTTTACCCTAATTCCAAGTGACTCCTAAATGGGTGAAGACCTCAGGTTGTTCTAATGGCTCACATAACTTCTAAGTGAACGTAGTCTCAACTTGCGGGATGTTACCCCATCTAATTTTTATGCATTTGATTCATGCAAAACAAAACAAAGATGTGTACAGAAAGGGAGGATATAAGATAATTACAAGCAAACATAAAAAGAACAAGGTCAGTGTTTTTATAATCCATTCTGAAAAGTTTTCCTTACAACTAAGTTTCCAAAGGCATAGAACTTTGTTACTCCTGATGGCTTCTCCTGCGTTTGGCGAAAAACATCAGCACAATGTCATTACGCTAATGATGTATTAATGAAAACACAGTGTCAGCCTGGAGGACCAACAGGGCACCGGGTAATATTTTTTAATTTGTTCATTGGGGGCTGGGACCAAAAACTTCTGTGGAAGAGGCCCCACAGGTCTCCTAAAGCTTTTCAAACCGTGGTTTTAATTGGGAACTGGATTTAGAGTTAGGACTGTTAGCTTTTCGTAGGTCAGACGTATAAACTGTGTAAAACACGGTAAACCCAAAGCAGTGCTTCCCTCCATACATGCATGCACTATTTTAACCTCAAGTGAATTACTTGCTACAGGCAAAGTTTTAATTACTGCGCTTCGGAGTCTAAACATAAGGTTCAACTCAAACCTCGATATAACTCAGTTTCTCTTCAGTATTGCCAAATACCTACCTCAGCGTTAAATCTTTAACATATTTCTATTGTCGGTCTAAATCAGCAAACATTTTATCATTGTTTCCTGAATTCTATGTGACATTTGTGTAAAAAAAAAAAAAAAAGAAGTATGGCTTCCAGTACCGGAATCACCGTGGCTTTGGTTTTAATTCAAAACCTTTCCTGCTGCAAACGGGCTGCACAGAGACATGATAAAATACGCTTCCTGCTACGCTCTGCACATCCAGCAAAATCTCGCAACAGTCATAGAGAGGAAAGCGGATCCGTACAAGAGCAGTTGCGCAAGATGTTGCGAAAACGCAGTCTGATTTTTCAAGAGATGCTTAGATGTGTCTGATTCTCACTCTGGCCACGTAATAGCACTGTTCTGTGGGGCTGCAGAAGAGGAGAGATTTGAAGAAATGCTGGCTTGAAGCTTAGTTTTTAAAAGAGCAAAAAGCCCAAATCAGGTAAAAGCTTGGAATGAATGTCATTCCCTAATGCAAACGCAGGGTATTCATCCCAGGAGGGGAACCTAAGCTACAGACACCCCCAGTGAAAGAAAATCTGTCAAAAAAGAAGTTGAAACAACTCATTTCCAACCTTCGATCTGCTAGAAGGCCAAAAATTGGCAAATGCAATGTGAAAAGCTGACGATGCTGGCAAGGAACAGAGTAGAGCTGAAGCATTCAGAAGAGGCAGCTACTTAACGTCAGCGGTGTGCGAAGGGTGGAATTGCAGAAGCCGACTGTAACACCAGAACACTGCTCTCCCCAAAGCCCGGCATAAGCCTCCCACCAACTTCATCAAGAGAGGAGCTAAATCAACAAAGAGCTCTTTTGAGGATACGCATTTGCAGTCCTCGTGCATGAAAGATTAATCTAAAGATAGTGCTTTAGAAGCAATATTCCTCCACAGTACAGAAAATAAATAAAAGTAGTTGTGCTGGGCAAGAAAGAGTGTAGGCTTAATTTCATAGTTAATGGATTACACGCCGTTGGGAAAACCCTGCCCTGATTCAAGAACTAGCGGCCACGTCTCAAATCTCTAAGCCACAGTCATTCACTAGCATTGTTCAGAATTTAAAAAGGTACTAATGTTTTAGCGTTATTATTGAAAACAGGCATTATGCAATAAGTGGAATGTAAAGATAACAGGGTTTCTATTTCAATCCATTTTAGGAACATTAACAAGGGAAAATATTAATTCAGGACCATTCATTCACCTGCTTGCCAGCAAGATAAATAACGTTCAATATTCAGCACTACCTGAATCAAACAGTTTGTAAATTAAACTTAGCACTGACAAAGGACAGTGAGGTGCATTTACTTGCCCAAGACATTAGCAAATCTCACGCAGAAGATTTCAGATACCAGAGTAGTGCATTGGATAATAGCATTTGCATAGACTAGAGCCGTACGAAAGAGGTTTAATTCAGAATGTTTCACAGGTATTGGAAATGAACTATGCACAGGTTTGCCCAAAGGTTCAAGTTCAGCGAACTTCAGATTTCAAGGGGAACGTTCCATAGGTGGAGAGTCCCCGAGCTTGTAAAATAGAGTCGGCATGGAGTCCAGTATAAACACAGCAAGAATGTTGACTGAGGTCCTAGAACACGTTTGGATTACAGTAACTTTGATCAAGTTCAAGTTCTCTATGTATTTTTCACAGCTCCAATATATAATAACAGTAATGGAATGTAATATGGGTTAAGAAACCAAAAAGGAAGAAGAAAGAAAACAGAACATTAAAGTAAAATGTGAGACACCAGGAAAACAAGAAGAAACGAGCAAATTCAAAGCTCTTAAAAAAAAGAAAAAAAAGGAGAAAAAAAACGAAGTATTTCTAATTAATTTTATGTCTGTAATTTAGGATGAAAAGTATCACACAAACTCAACCAATTCTCCGTATGACTATTGTGCCACTCTATTTGCGTTCATGTCTTAATACTTTTAAATGCTTTGATTTATACCATAAGTGTTCAGCAGATATTTCCTTGCCGTTGAGAAAAGGCAGCTGTGAAAATTAACAGACCCAATGGAAGAGCTGTGATATTTTACTGAGTCCTATCAACAGTACATTTTGCCATTAGAAAAAAGTTTGGAATCTCTAAGTCACCGAGGTTCGCACTATCACTAAATTTTTCCTTACGCTTATATGGCTCCTGCTGGTGTCAAGTGAGAGTAGCTGAAAGGACTTTAGACCGCTTGCATTTCCTTTGCACGCGGATGTAATAGCAAAAGAGGTTCTGCATGAATATTTAGCAAAGTATACGACTATTCTTGTTCGCCGCCGATGCGATAAAACAGAAGAGGCTGCACTCTTGGAATCTTTATCAGCGCGTATTTGCCGCTTAGCAAGGTCAGACCAAAAAAATTTTTGCAGTCACGATGACATCCTTGTTTTGATGAAGTATTTGGACACTTTGTCGCAGGAGCATGTCTTAGCTGAGAAATTATGTAATATTACTATCCTATTGCAGCGGCTACTGCAAATGAAGGAAGTCACCTCTGCTAGTTTCAATCCCCAAAGCGCGGTGGTTTAGGCTAAGCAAGGAGGAGATTTTGTACAGCACTCTGCCCAGACTACCTGCAGTTCTACTCCTCAAGCTGGTTGGCTCTGACTGGAAACCCATTGATGAAAATATTTAAAGCCGCTGGAAACAATTCAAGGTAAAGTCGCACATTAAGTCCGCAGCGAGCTACAGTAAAGCAAGGCCATGAAACTTCAGTAATTAACAGTTCTACAGGCCTGCTTTTTCAATAGATGTCTGATCGCCCTTAGGAGAATGGGGTAATAAACATTATAAGCTCACCTTACAATTGGTTAATGTGCAAACGGCAGCCTGGAATTCGGGCTAAGTAAGCACTTTCGCCCACACCTGGGTGGAATCTGATTTGTTTTTCATTACTTCATATTTGGAAAAGTTTACTTAACGATTACAATGATATAAGCTTTAAGTGGAAGAGTCTGTAAATTGTTATAGCTGGAAATGCAAAAGACACGTTGACTCATGTGGTCCATTTCATTGCTAAAGATGGCATGATCATCAGGCCTTTGTGTTTGGGCTTACTGTAAATTTTATGTTCTAGTACTTATCGCTATCCCTGTCCTCCAACTGTTAGATCCCAGGGTCCTAGCAGATGACTAATAGTTTGCTGTAATTTTGCTGATTTGGTATGCTGAAGAAGTTAGTGTTCCACTCGTATAACTGCTGATGTTTCAAGTTCTGTCTTTCTTCCCGGAATGGTTTTTGTGATCTGAATCTCATATTAGAGCAGACACGTATTTTAAAAATTTTATCACTGCACCTATGTCCTGGACTCACTTTTCACTAAAACACTTCAATGTCACAGTGCATGAGGTTGTGTAGTAGCATCCCAGGATTGAGATTGCTAGGACTGATGATGCACCTTTTAAACTTTTTACAAATTAATTTACACAAAAGCAACCAAAAATTCAAAACGACGTTAAACAACTAAATATCCAGTACAATAATGGTGAATGTTAGAAAGCACTCCTCAAACACATTCATGAACTTGCTTTTAGCGCAACAATTTAGAGTTTTGAACTACCTATCCTTAGGAAAGCCCAACTCTGCTAACTTGCGCGACAGGAAACATCGCACACTACTTTGTGCAACTATTATTCTTAAATTTTTTTATGTCCTGGAACAGCCCTGAACAAACTTAGTGCTACACAACACAGAGCACACTCCAGACGAATTGACTGCTGCATAGGCGGGAATACAGTCAGGGCAGCAGATCAGGTGGTGGAAGACGTGGAGATTTCATTGGAAATACGTTAACACGCGGGAAGCAGCACCTCCGAGATAAGAAGCGGGAGCCTATTCCGAATGCTGGGGCACTCAGAAAGAAACCTGTAAGGCAAGACTAGAAGGTAAGACAAGCCAGCAGAGAAAAAGGAAATGAAGACTTATGGAAAAGGGCTAATAATGGACGTGGGTTCCTGTTGTAAAAAGTAGGGACACAAACGTGTGAGAACCTGAAGATATTGAGAAGAAATGGCTTGAGAGAAAAAAGAGATGAGAAGGCGTTGTTTAAACACCTCTGTTTGCAATGGCGGGGGCAACTGCTCAGTTCTTGGGGGTTTGCTCTGAGTACCATACGGCATCTTTTGTTGAAAAAGGTGTAAAAACTAGTGCTGTACTGACTGCTGACTCTTGGTGACACAGAGAGGAGCTTTCCTGAAAGCAACTAAGCATGTACAAAAAACTGAATAAAACTGGATAAAAACTTTTAAACTATATAAAAAAATGTTATCCTGCTTAAAAAAAGATTGCCAAAACGTTGCATTATCATAAATTACAGAGCCAAAGAGGCTCTTGCCTTTTATGTATGTTTTGCAGAAGTTCTTCTGGCCACTATGTGAAAAGTATCATACAAATACAGCCTGCAGTTTTTACTTCCAGATGCATGAATTTACATTTTCTCATACTCAATTCATACAGTTTGTTCAAGCAGAGTTTATCAGATGGTCCAGATCTCCTCAAACCGTTCACTCAGCTTAGAGATAACACACGGATGTTATCAGTAATTGGTTTGTTTGCTTCCAAGTCACTGATAAGAACTATATATGATACAATATCTCAAACCCACCTCTGATTTTCTAGAATCTTGTATGCCTAATTCCGCCCCATGCATCAATACAGTCTGCTCTTTGTCTTCCACTTTTCAATTCATTTAACCTGTGATGTTGCTTAACCAAAATATTATATGGTACGATGTGAAATTCTTTGTAAGATATTAAAAATACTATTTTTATCTACCAAATTAAATTCCATAAAAAGCTACTTTGGTGAGTTCACAAAGCCAAACTGACTGAAGCGACTTCCTTTCTTATTTCTGAAGTGCTATTAATGTATTAGTGCTGCATAGATTCAGCTCTGAATTCATGTCTAATTCTAGTGTGAACATCAGAGATTAGCTTCTAAAATCTACGATAAAGTAGTAAAAAAACACCTTAGAACAGCTTTCACAAAGCACAAGTCATTACAATGCGTATTTGAGGTACCACTGTCAGCCTTGCAATTAAATTGTGTGTAAGCAGTCGTAAAAAAAGTCTCACTATCTAAATAGCATAATATTCAGAAGGTGATTCCAAATTACACCAGGAGAGTACTGTACATTATGATCAACTTTATGTTCTACTGCAGTAGAGAAAAAAATGGTAAAAAAAAATAACGTTACTTACTTCATCATCACAACTTATAGCACATCTGCCATCGAGAGATGCACACTGGAGACGATATCAAAAATCAATAAAACATTTTAATTTCTAGTTTGATGATGACAAAATATGACATATTAAAAATCAGTATGAGCACACTTATAAAGAAGTTGATATTGATTGCTTTTTTATCTGACAGCAATTGTTCCAAAAAAGACTAGAACAGTTTTAACTCTGTTCACCAATCCTGTCGCGTTCCTGTCTTCAGAGGAAGGCTGCATTCACACTGTAACGATTCAGCTGTTTTGAACGCCATCATCTCCCCCACGTGTTAGAGGCTTTGGGACCGTTCGTAGACAAGAACACATGATTTTCACAAAGGGGTGGGGTCGGACCTGCGTTTTAGGGGTTACTGTCTGAAAGAGCACAGTCCCAATCTAGTCTCAAAATAAGGACGGCACCTCCTAATCTTTAGAAAGTGCTTGATCATCCTCCTCAGTAAGTACAAAGCCTATGTCCTGAATATCTTAGGTATAGTTTATTGAAGCCCATGAATGCCAAGTACGATTAGTAATCTAGTTCAGTTAATTAATCTGTGTGATACTTCAGTTACCAAATGTTAGAAGACCGGTTCCTAGAGTAAGCGAGGAGGCGCAATTCTGCTATCCCTGAAAACGAGCACATTTCATTGTTCAGTTAGCTGTTTCCCCTTTTTCTGAGGGAGAAAATTACCACGTGCCAGGCCAACAAAGTAACTCCCTACGTATAGGGGCCTCAAATTCATAACCTACTTGCTTCCATAAATATGGGATCAAGCAACTGGTTTTGACCACTGAATTCTCTTTTTGGTGGTGGTGAACTGGAATGTAAACCAGAAGAACTAGCCATTATACACTTCAACCACATTGTCTCTGTACAATAGTTTTGTTTGTGACATAAAAACCTGCAGATCATTATCTGAAAACTTAGCAAGCTGTCGTGGATTCAAAGACAAAGAGAATTTCAATTTAAAATGTACCTGTCTGCTTGCAGTCCAAAACTTCCGCTGGAAAAATTCCAGTTTCATCTGGATACCTACAGCTGGGAAACACACAAATAAAAACAGTGTGTTACAATTCCTGCAAAATGATTATTTAAAATTAAGCAGTAGGAAAAACAGTCCTAAAATAAAAAGGGAAAGTAAGCCCAAAAATGGAAAAACAAAAGTAATTAAATTAAATTGAAGAGATTACACAGTCACACCTTAAATCATTTACAGTTTGGTTAAACATGAAGATGTTGCTAATATAACCTGAAGAATACACAAGGCAAATGTCATTCAAATAGCATATGTCTCCATAATTAACATAAAATCCCACAAACTGAACATCTTTATCTCCACATCTATCTCAAATGTATCTTTTATTCATAGCAATACATTTGATTTGTGCAGAAACTATATGAAATTGTTGGTTAACGTTTCAAGCCAACGTTTTTTATTCAGTCATTTAATCCGTTCATTATCAATGGAACGCCAGAGGCTTATTTCAAACATTAAACACGTCTTTAAAAAAACGAAATCAAGAGCATTATGTGAAATTATGTCAAATTAAAGTATTTGACAGACACTGCTGTTTTTCAAGTGTCAAAAAAAAGGTGATTCTTTTTTCAGAATGATTCATGAAGATACCACTGGTTGAAACAACATATTTCTCAATACCTCGGCGCGATTATGTTTTTTCTAATATCAGTAAACCTTTCTTCCGGTCTAGTCTGAGGTTCGTATCAGAACCAGCACTACATTGCATTAGATTGTTGTTCAATACAAACACCGTGGTTTTCATAAGCTCCCGAGGCAGCTGATTCTCCTGGTTTCACCTGCCTGTCCTAAGAGGACGATGACACATCCACCTACCTGCGCTGGAAATTTCTGAAATAACTTCCTTTTACTTAAAAGAAGGTAATATGATGAAGAATATGGCAGGACAGCAGGGAGAGAAGGCCTAAAGACATCTGCTTCGATTGGTCTTACCAGCTGTTGCTGCACCCCTGGATCTTTGACGCTCTCACTCGCTCAGAGCACACCTTGTGCTGGGCTGGGCTGCAGACGTGTTTCGGGGCTGGCCCCGTACCAGCTGCCATTCCAGTTGCCCCGCACAATTTATCAAGGGGTTCTAGTCCGGCGCCTTACAGCTCCTTCTTGTCAGCTCCGAGGCTACATAACTGCCAGAGTAAAATGAATGAACTCAGCCCTAATGACTGATCTATAACCTCAGTAAACCATTTCTTCACAAAAGCTACCGTTTTTAAAGCCTTGAAGGTCTGAAGACCTAACTTCTAGCAAATTTATTGCTACCATGTTTTGTTTAAAAATAAGGAAAAAACCTAAAAAAAAATAAAATCTAGTTGTTTTGGAAAATTGAAGAAAATTTAATTTTTTCATTCTTCCTCTAGGATCCACATCAGGGATCATTTATAAACATATTTACATTTAGACTATTTCTACTTGCTTTTGCAAGTGTACGCACGCTGATGTCATGCATAGATTTTATTTTGTGCTAGCAGATAGGAAAAAGTATGTGAAATTAAATCTGTAATGAACTGATACAATGGCATGTGAAATTACATACGGAATTTTGTTATTATAAGCAGGTTATAAATAGTTTTCTGCTATCTGTAACTCATGGACATTTTTGCTTAAGAGTGTAAGTAGATAAATCCATTTCGCCTTTTGAATAAACTCCAGAGGAAACTCTCTCCAGCTACATTTTATTATTAGAAATTTATTTTACGGTCAATGAGAAGATGCTATCTGACAGCCGTGCAGCACATGTTTTCTTCATCTGTTCTTTGCCTTTCGGTTCATTCCTAGCACGCAGGTGACCTACACGTTTTAACTCCTTTTTCTGAAATGGAGCCAATCCACACATTTTCAGGAACTTTTCACAACTTTTCTGGATCCTCTGTCAGCATTTGAAACATCAGTCTCATATGACATTTCTACTGATCTATTTAGTGATGTAAGAATTCATGTAAAACCATTTATATCAGTAAAAGTCTTCTTGGTTTCAGCAAGCAGAGTTTATGCCTTGGTTTTTGCATGTGAATGTTCCTGTTGAATGCCGTGAATAAAGCCACACGAGCAACATTAGATACACAGGTAAGTAGGCACCTGCTGAATCAAGGACTGGATTTGACTCTAAGACTCCAACCAACAAAGAAAGCAGACTTCAGGTGGAAACACTATCTTTCTGATCACAGAGGATCAGACTTGTTTTCCAAAAGATACGGAATGAATAAGGTTTCTGAGCAAGAATTAAGATATATATCCCACAGAGCTGCATCTTTCCCCAGGTGAGTTTATAATGGCATCTTCTGTTTTAAACGGCTGAGTTCCTGAAAAAAAAAAGTATTTTCAAAAGTTTTTAGCTTCTTGAAGAAGCATATTTTCAGGCATGTTTATGCAGAGTAAACTCCTACTAATTTCTATGGTTCCATAACAAAGCAGGTTCCTCATCTGTTTGACTATTTCTGTAAACCCTCCAAGATGCTTGTCTCCATCGCTGGACTCGCCTTAGAAATTCTGTTCCTGACTCATTCGTAAACACTAACGACTTCAACCACCTATACTTCCTATAAAGTACCTCTCAACAAAGAATCTCAAAATACTCACTAAATGTGGTTAAACCTTAATATTCTTATTTTATTGCTCGGAAAATGACGCATAAAGGAAGTGAATACCAGAGTTCACACAAGATCTAACAGAGTCACAAATTCTAGGGGTTTCGAATGAAGCACAGATCTGTGCTCCCCAAAGCCTTGTTCTATCCGTTAGAAATACTTCTGCTCTTAACAGACATAGAGGAGTGAACTGTGGTTGGGTGTTGTTCATTTTAGGTCCTGATAATGCCAACCCTTTGGAACTCGCACTCTAACTAGGGACACGACCAACCAGAGCAGAGAAGCAGTTGTCAAAACTGAGAAAATTATCAAGTTCATTATCCTGATGATGTAAAAGAACTGAGTTGTTATCTAAAGCCAGTGTAAGGTTTAAACCTTTATGAAACATTTAATGAGCTTTAAAGGAGGAAGACAAGATCTGTTCACTATGTTTATGGAAGTTCTTCCATTTGTGCTTATATATCCAACGCACACAGCATCTATCCAAGACCTGTAGTAAATCTAAACTGCAAACTACCAGTACAGATGAATAACGATACTAGAATAAAAAAAAAAAATTCCACTACATGTCAGTGATAATTCTCCATAATTTAGGGCTTATTTGATCTGCCATAGCTGGCCTGTTTAAAGCTCCTGTCAAAGCAACTTTTGATTAAGCATCATTTTTGTTCTTCTAAACTATTAATGAAAATGTAATAAAAATTAAAGAACAATTAAAACCACTGTTGTCCCATAATGAAGTTGTGAGAGATCCTCAGGAGATCGTTCGCAATACAGATTATCTTATGAATCTAAGATTTAAGGGTAAATGTTTTCTAAAGTGCTAAATACATAGCCTAGGATCTTCCTTAAATAAAAAGGAAGTAAATACGTACGGAAGGTTTTCTAGTGCCCGGTATAAATTACTTACCACATGAGAGAGAATCTGAAAGCGTAACAAGATAATTACAACAAAGCTCATCTGTAAAAGATTCCATGTGCATGTTTTAACGAACTGCACAACGTAATGCTGTAGAACAAAGACAACTGAAATACTGGGACTCGTGTCTATGAAACGCAGAGCATTTCCCTGTACGAAGATGAGAGGAGGCAGGCAGCTGCACTTTTGTTTTCACAGAATTTACTCTATGAATTTTGACGCCTTCTTGGACAGACTGTGAGGGGAAATAAAAGATAGTGAGAAATACTGGGCTTGCTCCCACCCGAGCAGATTCCCATAATTTCAGCAATAGTTTGTGTAGAAACTGAAGGCCCAGGCATTACCAATTCAGTTACTGTCTTCCTTTTTCAAAAAAGAGTCGGCTTGTTTCTCTACCTAACTTCTACAAGAGCTGTATCACTACCCTCTGAGGTACAACGGAAATGCATCTTATCCTTAGTCTACTCCGGCCAAGGTAACGCAATGTAATAGCAGCAACCTTTTAACGCTAACACACCACAGATCACCTGTTTCCCTTGTGAAGTACTTCCTCAGTTAGATTTTTGTAATTCTTTTACTTGTTATAAAATAATGAAGTGCTACATGATGGTTGGACTCGATTCAAAAACGGGACGCGTTCCCGTGCAACCTGCTCCGGGTGACCCTGCCCTGGCAGGGGCTGGAGGAGATGATCTCCAGAGGTCCCCGCCTGCCCCTATCGGTCTGTGATTCTGTGATCATCAGTTGGACTTGATGATCTTAAGGGTCTTTTCCAGCCTAAATGCCTCTGGGATTTGTACCCACATTGCAGGACAGGAGAAGAACAGGCAGCTCCTATAAACGCCGTATGGTGCAAGCAGCAATAGGCGTTTTCTTCGAAGAGGAGTATCTTGATGTGAGATTTTAACGTCACTGTTTTAGTTCCTTCACGCTTTGTTCCTTGCACAATTCCACATAGGAACTTCTCTGTAAACTGAAAGAGTACCTTCTAAATATTCTATATCCTATGTAATACTAAGAAATGACAATTATGAGTGCTTCCTACAATTCAGCTAATTGCATTTGAATGCCTCTATATTCAAAATTATTAACAATGATAGCATATGGGAAAATAGTTTTCTTTTCAACCTCTGAGGTGATACTAAAGCATTTTTGCAGGTTTTTTTCCCCCTGAGCTTCTCAAGAACACTGTAACTAGTACAGGACATTTTTTGGTCAGGTCCTTTAACACTTTGAGAACTGTTCACACACACTGCAAAAGGTTTTAGAGCCAATACATTCCACTGAGCAATCCCTAGTCTTTCCGCATTTCAGAACTTCAGAATGAAATATCTGTGCGCCAAGCTACTTTATATTTAAATCTGTTTTACAAACTAGCTACATGTGGAAAAAAGGGAAAAAGGGAAAGAGAAAAACTTCAGAATTATATTTCCCATGTCACCAATTCCTCGTTAAGCCTCCTGGGTGTAACAGCTACCACAGAGGTTAGAGAAAAAAAGTAGCGAAATCACACTGATTTTTTTCTAAATACTGTTCATCAAGGTATCCAGATAACACCCACATTTTTAATTAAAAAAACTAAACATGAGCAACAAAAACGATAATGGATCTTTACATGAAATGAATATATATATATATATGTATATATATATAAGAGTATGCTTCAACATTTGTAGGCCTTGTTCAATCAAAATGACCAAGGGATACAAATTGTTTTTCTTCATCCAGGAAAGAATGAGTAAAGATGAGAAGAAAAGGTGTTGCCTTGCTGCCTTTCCTTGTAACGTCACTGGGGAGCGTGGGCTGGAGCTAGAGGTATTCGTGAGATCCACTGATGTGAGCTGACGGAGGGGTATTAAAACTCTTTGTCCGTGTAACACAAAACGTGTCATTTCAAATGAATATTGCAAATCCAATTTTTTGTTTCAATCATATTAATGAATTTACATAGGTGATTCCATTGAATACCTTTAATGCTGCCTATGGAAAACAGTTAACTCCCTGAGATTTCTTTCCTTTGTTTAATAAAGTGGCTGCTCTTCTGCAGCGCATACCCTATGAAATAACGGATGGTTGAGAATTAGAAAGTTAAATTCTTGGCTCAGTGATAATTTTTGTTAAATAAGTAATTTCCTTATGCATTCACTTCCCGGCTGAGGGTAATATTTCACTCTTTGTGGGATGCTTTGAGGACAGAAGCACCGGGAAGTGTTCGACAGCTACATACCTCAGGGCTGGTTAGTATCAAGGCAAACATGAAGGAAAACAACGACTCAGAATAGATCAGGATTGCTTGTCCGCATTTCAAGATCTCCTCGGTTAAGCAAATGGACAGAAAGATAAGGAAATCCTCAACAAATTACTTCTGTGCACAGAATGATGAGAGCTCTTAGGCTCTAAGTAAAAAGACTCATCCCCTACTTAAAATAAGAAAGAAAAATAGATTAGACTGATTTATTTCAGGCAAGAGAGGAGCTAAATCTGCCTATAAACCTGGCAGAGGGATTCCAAATACATAATTAAGGGAGAAGCAGTAAAAGCTAAAAGGATTTCCATTCTGTGAAATATCTGTAGAATGTTATACTATACAAAAGCACTACATCAGCAAGGTTAGAAAAATATCTTATGGTCTCCATTCCCTTTTCCCATGGAATACAGTATAGACTAAGATTCTTTCTCATACATAAAACGCACTCAACGTTTTGAGGACAATTTGGGTCTCCTATTTCTGATGGAATTATCTTAAATGAGGTTTAGCTTAGCTTCAAAATAAGAAATCTTGGAGACAGATTTGTAGCAGGTTTTTTTTTACTCTGTATCACTTTCGTGTATTAAGCTTAGACTCATGATTCTCTTCTTTCTGCCTACTCATATTACCTATTACTATCTTTTCAAATATCTAATAACTGATGTGAAATATTCCAGAACACCTTTAGGTACTTAAAAAGGTTGATTGCAATTCTTTTGTTTACACTGTAGATCTGTTTCGGTTCAAAATCGCTCTGTCTTCACTTTTTAGCTTAGCCAATAATGAGACACTGAATATTACACCCAACACATAATATTGAGACACCATAACTGCCAAAAAGTACCTCTAATATAGATTAATGGAAAACTCCCACCACCAAAGATGGTGCCCTTAAAAATACTTATAAAACGTATGTGTTATGTACTGTAATTAAAAAGAAAATGTACAGATCTTTTCCCCTCAAATCCAAGAGGTCTTAGCTAATAAACTAGAGGTATTCCAACAGGCACTCTCCTACAGTAATACAGTTATGCTCCAGTATCATCCAACATAGCTGCGTTCCAGGTGACAGCCATTCTTTCATCACATGCAGGATATATAAAATAATACGCATGAGCATTCATCAGACGTGCACTTCCCAGACTACTTCTAATCCCAGTTTCAGTTTACTTGCACAGCAAAATGCAGTTTCACCCTTCCAAACTTCACACTTCATTCAGTTTCCTTCTTGATCTCAGCGGGCTTTTCCATTCTACCTATACCGTCCTCTTCTCACTCCAGTCTGTTTTCTTCAGCTCCTCCCTCCAACCAGTAGATCCCCAGAATTTTCTTTTAACATGAAAAAATAGTAGTTTTATTATCCAGAATGTCTGAACGTGATTCAGACATTCAACACAAAAAAAAAAATCAGCCTAACAGCTTAGGTCTGGCTGTTTTTTAATATGGTGAAAACATGAGCTTGTAATTGAAAGCGTTGGGCAACCTCAATGCTTGGTGGTGATACCAGCCACCTTCCTAATGAACTGTTACAAGTAGCCTATGATAAGAGTTTAAAATTGACAAAAAGTTGGGCCAAACTACTGAGTAATTGTGCACTTTCTTCTGTTTTTCTTATACTAAAGCATAGTTCCTACCCCAGCAAAAATAAAATATCAGTTATGCATTTGGACGAGATACTAACATTGTTCACAAACTGTCCTCTGCAATGTGTTGTTTTGTTGGTTTGGGGTTTTTTTAATATTCCATTATTTAACTCAGTGGAGATTTCTGATGTTATTTACAACTTTTCTTGTAGCTTCTCCAACAAGAAACCCTCTTCACAATGTTTCTACTGAATATTTAGGTACTTTTAGATTATTTTAATACTAAATCCATTTGAAATCCATATAAACGTGCACCTACCTTTTCCACCTAAATTCAAGCTAGAGTGCCTCATTAACATTTACAGACTGATTTTTCCAAAACAAAGTCTTTTATTAACGTAGGTATAACATAAAATATGAAAAAACTGTAAATGCAAATTATCACATATTTTTGGATTCTAAGCAATATTCAGGAAAAAAAGCTGTATTATTACTGGTATCTTAACGCTATCTTTTTTTCGTCAAATAAGTGGAATGACTGCACAGACACATACATTTGTAAGTCCTATATAGGGATCAGTTTGTTATGGGAAACGGTTTTCATATGTTGTAATCTGTCGTAAGAAATTAGCAACACAAAGAATACTTCCTTCATCAGAGCTATCAGGATGCAACATATAAATGAGTAAATTCTTCTTGAAGACGACAACGGAAAGTTGAAGATCTGCCTCTTTACTCATGGACCTTAAACCTGTTATTTTCTTCCAGAAGATGTTTAGAATTAGCGGCGGAAGCAGTTGTCTGGATGGAAACTCCCAAGATAGAGGGGAGGCAATGGCAACTGGTATTTCCTGGAGGCCAAGCTCAGGCAGAAAGGGAGGAGATACTGGGAAGCTGATGTGAGGCCAAGTTGAAAGGGGAGCAGGATGATGACTGCTGGGAGGCCGAAGTTCATCCAAACTCAAACCACCAGGGAAAGCCGAAGGGCTTGGTTTGCAGCCAACCCCTGACAAACTGAACTGCGGAGGGCAGTCTGTGAACATCATCATGAACCAGACTCCCTTTGACTCCCCGACGCATCTTCCTTCTGGAGGACTAATGAAGTAGCAGCAGAAGGAAACACAAAAAGGATATAAATTGAGTGAAAACATAAAAAAATATAGATACTGTTGACTGAAAGTCCATTGCCTTTTCCGGAGGCTTCACGGAGAAGCTTGGAGGGAAACAGGTTATCTGTAAATCACCATTTAGGCAGTTACGCTGTATTCCAAACTTTACAAGATAGTAGCCGATGTGCTGCCAACACTCTAACAAAGGGCTCCCACAGAAATCTACTCATTTACCCTGTGATAAACTTTGTGTACCAGGAGCACAGCTCAAGGGAGCTGATTGGGAATCCATTCGTAATTTAAAAAACAAACAAACAAACAAACAAAACCCAAAAAAACAACCAACAAAATACCAAGTAAAAAACCCTCCCATAAGCCTGGAGGTAGCTAACCACTTGGCAAGCAAAATTACGCTAACTGCACTTTGCTGGAACGATATATACCTTGCTCCTGAGAAATACAAGGACAGTGTAAAACCGTGCTTCAGACCGCACAATCGGAGGGGGTGAGGTGGGGCACGGTTAAGCCCTGCCCGGTGTCTGGAGTATCCTCCCTGCGACTTTTAGAAAATACCTGACACCTACTAACGCCTGGTTCGTTGCATTACCAAGAAAGACAGAAAGAAAAAAAAAGTGGGTAGAGTAGTATTTTTCTTAGCCTCAGGAATGCTTCAGCAGCAGCAAAGAGAAGGTAAGCGCCACCATAAAGAAAACTGTACTGGCGGCAGAGTTTTTATAAGGAGTTCCTATGAGCCTTCAGCTTTCTTGCAACATCCCTATACATGGCCACTAGCCTGACGAGTATTTCTGAATTCTGATGGTACAGGAAGCATGGGAAGACTGAAATGTGATCACAATAACACTAAAATAATGAAGCGGTGATGGTATTTTCATAAGTCCCTAACCATTTTTTAATTTTATAGGGTTTTCTTGCTCATTTTTGGCAATATTCAAGTACATCCCATGGCTGAAATGAAAAATAAGAGCAATATATGTATATTCGTAAGCACATATATAAATCTTGAGGGAGGAACCACGACTTGTCAAGTTCTCAAAAAACGCTTTACCTCTTACAGCTGAGGTCCTCGTTTAGAGTCGCTCAGCCAGTACGCCTTTCACATCTCAGCCAAAAGGCTGCGGTTTCCAGTTTGCAGTTAATGAACCCTAAGAGGCTCAAAGTTCAGACAAACATCTAGAAAGTAGGATACTTATCTGAACTCTTGGAGACTGCGAACAGATTCTCTTAGGACATGTCAGGCTTTCTGCTTCCACTTGTAACTAAAATACAACACCTTCAAACCTTGACAGCATTTTGGTTTTCTCAGACTTGATCCTGGCCACTACCTAATCACGCGGACAAGGCAAGTCTGTATCTACGTATCTCAGCATCGTGAGAAAGGCTGATTTCAGAAATGGGCAACAGTTCTATTGCTGGTATTTCCAAAGAGGTTTATCCCTCCCAAACTGAAATCCTACCACCACAGCAGAATGGCTACAAGTTGTCGTACTGCCAGGCAGAGGATGCTTTGATGAGACATTAAAGAGAAAAGTTGAGGCATCCGCTGCAAAACGAACTCATGAGGTCTCTGTCCAGTTTTTCCCACGTCAGTTCAATACCTTCTCTCCTACCACTGACCCAGGAGCCAAGACTTGGAGATTCTACTGCTACCAACCTTAGCACAGAGGGGAGAGACGTACAGAGTTCAACTCTTCTCATCTCCAGAACACCCCGACTACCAACTGCCTGCTCTATCCAGTTATCCTTGTGGGTACTTGCGCGCATACAAGGTCTGCAAACACATGAAATCCCATTAGTCAAACCAGTCTTCAGACGCTGAGTGAGAAAACACCAACATTTTATCAAACCGCATAATTTGGAAATAAGTCTTGGATCTCTTATTGACAGAGTTAATAATAGTGACATTCTCTACAAACTGCTTGTGCTATACTGTGATTAACAAATTACTTTGAGTTACTAAAAATACGAATAATGTTATTTAAAGTCAAATAACAAATCAGAAATGCCTCACCGTAAATACAACTCTCCAGCCTTTCAACGCCATACCTATTGGATGTTTTCTAAGTTGAATATTTACCTTACTGTTCCAGAATCGTTTTCATGTTTTTATTTTCCTAAGATCACCACTTTATTTAACCATGTTTCTGCCGTTTAGCCACATGGTGGTAATCTATAGTTATAGAAAGCTACCACAAAAAGCATGTTCCCAAAAAACTCAGTACGCCCGTTTTCACGTGTTTGAAATAGACTTGAGCAGCCACACAGTATTCTGTGGTGGCAAATATAAAGAGAACAGCACTGGTGGATGTGCAACCCACCTGTGCTACGGTTGTGCCTTTTACTGAGCAATTTTAAAAGATAGTAATAGCAAAAGATACAGACATTATACTATTCCATGAACAGTATTATCTGCAAAAGGGGCTTTGTTTGCCTGGTTTTTTTTCATTTTTGGATCAAAAATGCATTTTTATTGAACCTCTGTAGAAAAGAACTCAAGAAAAATAGGAGCTAGTATTTGAGCTGGAAACCAGCATGCTTGGAATATCCTGAACTAGAGATTTAAAGCATCTCAGGAATGGAAAGAAATCTTAGATTAATAACACTGAAAGATCTTCCAGTATATTGAAATATAAGTTTCCTGTTTTTTCATATTCTCCTACTTTGTATGTATAAAAGAAAAGAAAATACCATCTTTCAAGACATATTCAGTTTATTACATATAAACGTCTCCTTATTGCCACAAAATACAAAGAACAATCTATTGACTAGAAGGAAGGAGTCTATTGACTAGGAAGGCTCTCCAGAGGGACCTGGACAGGCTGGATCGATGGGCCAAGGCCAACTGTAGGAGGTTTAGTAAGGCCAAGTGCCGGGTCCTGCATTTCGGTCACAACAACCCCAAGCAACGCTACAGGCTTGGGGCAGAGTGGCTGGAAAGCTGCCCGGCAGAAAAGGACCTGGGGGTGCTGGTGGGCGGCCAGCTTAACGTGAGCCAGCAGTGTGCCCAGGTGGCCGAGAAGGCCAACAGCATCCTGGCTTGTATCAGGAACAGCGTGGCCAGCAGGAGCAGGGAAGGGATGGTGCCTCTGTACTGGGCACTGGTGAGGCCTCACCTCGAGTGCTGTGTTCAGTTCTGGGCCCCGCTGTACAAGAGGGACATTGAGGTGCTGGAGCGTGTCCAGAGGAGAGCCACCAGGCTGGTGAGGGGTCTGGAGAGCAGGTCCTATGAGGAGAGGCTGAGGGAGCTGGGCATGTTCAGCTTGGAGAAGAGGAGGCTGAGGGGAGACCTCATTGCCCTCTACAGCTCCCTGAGAGGGGGGTGCAGAGAGGTGGGGGTTGGCCTCTTCTCCCAGGTGAATAATGACAGGAGCAGAGGAAATGGTCTGAAGCTGCGGCAGGGGAGGTTTAGGTTAGATATGAGGAGGAATGACTTGACTGACAGAGTGGTCGGGCACTGGGACAGCCTGCCCAGGGAGGGGGTTGAGTCCCCATCCCTAAAGGTGTTGAAGAACCGTCTGGATGTGGCACTTCAGGGCATGCTCTGGTGGCAGAGATTGTAGGTTCTTGTGTATGTGTGTATGGTTGGACTCGAGGATCTCAAAGGTCCTTTCCAACCATGAAGATTCTGTGATTCTACTTTACTATGGACTAATTCATGGCCAAATACCTAATTAATAAATGTCTTGAACGGGTACTCCAAGAAAACAACAAAGAAAGGATGCTATTTAAAAATGTTGAGACTGATAAAATTAAAAGGGACTGACAGATTTTTAAAATTGCTTAGTAAAATATCATCATTGCTTGAGATCCATGTGCCAAATTATGACCATAAATGAACTTCTCTGGGTGAGCTATTAACTTCTGGAAATAGTGTAAGCGCTGACACGACTTCCACAATAGAAGTACAAATGTAATATCCTTACGTCACATAAACCATTATCCAGATGCTTCAACAAGTAGTATATTACAATTTATATCCTAAGGATTAGTAGGATTTAGCTGTCAATACATCAGTAAAGCGTATTTTAGAAGTATAAATTAATGATTTTTGAGGAAAATCAATATCATGGATAACAGCTGTAATCCTCTTTAATAGAATAGCTTTGAAATAAATCAGGAAGGTTTGCTGAAAGGTAGCTGTCTTTGATATTCCATTAAACTAAGGATTTATCATACCAAGTAGCTTCTACTTCTGCTAAGTTGCAAGATAGGTGCAGATTCAGCTGGGGCTTCTGCCTGAAAGGTGTCGAGCACTGCTAGTGCTCACCGAGGTCTGAGAGCTAGGGGATGCCCAGCATAGGATAAAAATACTCAGCACCTTCCAGAATGGAGCTCTGGAGGATGCAAAAAGTCCTCAAATCCCCACTCATAAGAGGATTTTTGGCAAGAATTTTCAGAAATTATGTTGTCGTATAAAGGCAAACCTATTATTGACTTACAAAGAAAGTCAGCCTTCCAAAGGGCAGACTTTTATAGCCGTTAAGGCATACACCAAAGGTAGGCTGATACTGATGGCGTTGCCAGAAGCACTTATTTCACACTGCAATTAGCAAACATTAGGTCGTTATTCTGAAGTACCTACTGTATTCCTAGGCATCAAAATAACTTTGAAATACCACTTTCCAAAATGCAGACATTTCTAAATGACAAAGATTCTCTCGGAAATGTTGCTATAACACATTCTATAAAACGTATTTAATTCTCTAATGGGGTCAATTCAATCAACTCTGCATTTCACGGCTGTTTTACAAACAAGGATACCAGAATCTTTTTCAGAATTAATACATTTTCTCAGCATGTCTATAAGGGAAGTAAAGTTTATCTTCTCCATTCTTTCAGAGTACAGAGCTGACATGTCCTACCCTCAGGGAAAAGCCCTTCTCACTTTCATTAAAAAAAGGAAATCAAACACATCCATTAGAGATGCAGTAAGCTACAACCCACTTCAATAAAAATATTTAAACAGATGTATTTTAAATTCTGATCTTGATTTCTGTACTTAAAAGGGTACAACTGACCATAGAAGGAAAAAGAGAAGGGTCCCACGCACATTTCCCTGCTTTATTCCCTGCTTTTACGTGCAGTCAGAAAGCAACTATTAAGGATGGAAGACTATGACTGCTGCATGTGTAAAGATACTTCTGTACTGCACTGACTTCATAACTAAGACTTTCATTTTAATTCAATCAGATTAGATTGTGGTGCTGATTATGATCATATCCACAAATAGCATTTTAACTGAGTTTCCACGGAAACACTATATGCCCCTGTTTTCTTTTTAGACAAGGCTATGCCTGTTTAACAAGTTTGCCGAGGACAACATGTTTTGTTTAAGTTACATTAACTGGAGCCAATATTTCCTAATTACATTACCAGAAGAAACATTTACAGCAGTACTTTTACCATGGGAAACCCTCCATCGTTCAGCCCATCTTAATCTCTGAAAACCAGGAAAGATCAGCACTGCCATTTCTTAAAACGTGTTAACTGGTCTTATATCTATAAAATAATGCCTTTTATTAAATGACAAGATTGGTCTTGTTCTACAGTCTTCATATATAAGGACGCTATCCCATGGCATCTGGATTTCTGTGAAACTTCCATCAGAGAGCATCTGCCTATGAAGACAGGGGGTCCCGTGGCCAAAGCACTGGAGTGCGAAGGCTTAGGGGCTGCTCCTCCCTCTGCTGTTTACCTGTTGTGCAACTGGGACCAAATCACCTGAACTTTTCTGCGCTCCATTTCCCTGTTTGTGGAAGGACACTTCGCATTCCATGAAAAGTGATTTGAACTTTATGAACGAAAGCAGTAATAGCTAAGTATTCTTACAATCAAATGTTATAGATCAGGGTGCAATGTGGAAACAGGCATACCAACTTGCATGAAGCAATTTTGGGTGAGAAAAATATGGCAGGATTTGATCTTTAAAACTGCTAGATGGAATAGGAAACCTTTTATCCAGAAGCAAGAGTTAGTCTTTCAAAACCACTGGACCTACTGCTTTATAAAAAGTCAGAAAATAAGAAGCTTTTCAAAGCATATCCTCATAAACAGCACAAATAGCCTGTAGCAATCTTTCTTTGTCTCCTAAATAGTGTACTTTCTCAAATCGCATGGCGGGTGTATACTAACTCTAATAGAAGGTGATCAGAAATAAAAGAGGGTGGTTTCTTATTTGTGGTTGCGGAGAACAGCTTGAACATCTGAATCCTAAAAGTCCGAAAAAAGACAAAACACAACAAATAGTTTTTTTCGGAAGATTATGACTTTAAGTTCCAACTTACGGATTTTACACCATTGCTCACCACACTGGTAGAAATAAAGGAAGTCCACTCATAAATGGTTTCCTTCTAGAGGCTAACGTTGCCTATTTGAGTCTTCTCTCTTGTTGTCTCTTACCTTCAGTGGACAAGTAGAGTATTGATTAAAAGACTTATTTTTGTCCACCATAATTATTTTTTCATCCTAATTTACCCCAATTATCCATCTTAAAGATACTATATGAACATTAGCAATAAAAATCAAACTACTACTTCCTTTCCGAAGTGAGGGTTTTTTCCCATGTTTAACCTCACAAGAACTCTAGAATCATAGGTCTGACAGCTGCCATCATCCGTCCAAAAAGGTCCAAAACGTTTCGTATCTTTGAGTGGTCAGTTTTGTTTACCATTTCGTACTATTCTTCTTCAGAAAAACAGAAAGGTCGTATCGTACTCACACTCACAGTTCAAACAGTATGTCGATGAAAGGGTACAAATTACACTTCATCTCATCTCCGCTGAGTTCAATGAAAGATTTCCCTAAGATTTTAGGAGAACCAGGCCCAAAGTCTTAATTCAGAATACTTAAAGCTTCAAGACATGCCCTGAAATACTTTTGCTAAAAGTCCTGTGACACTACGATGAAGAGGATTGGAGACAGTTTTGTGACTGCTGTAGTGTAGATCTGCACTGTACTACGATGCAACTGAAACGTTGTTCTCGGCTGACAGATTTCAGCCAACTTGTGTTCAGATGAAGTATTACAGAGAATCAAGCATTTTGCAACTCCTTCACAAAGATTGGTGTCTGCTGTTTTCACATTTTCAATTTAAGAAAGTCTGCAGAACTGTCGTTCTAAAACAGGTATCTCTTAACTCCAAAGTTACAATCTCAAAACTCCAAAGCAACAATATGTAAAAATACAATCAGCTGATGGCCTATACTAGACTAGACTAAGTATTTCGTTTCCATGGAAAAGCCTGTATTACAGCTCCTTTCAGTTGCATGAAATAAAAATGTTCACCTAAGTGCCCATGTTTGGAACATGACATCTTCAAATCACCACGAACTACAAATTGCAGAGACAGCGCTCTGCTCTTTCTTCTTTCTAAAGGGTTTATAGAAAGGAAACTTGTAGCAGTAACTAACGAAAACCTATTTAAAATCTTACTGACAATGAAAAACAGAGGTAAGGAAATGATTAGTTTCAGTAAACTAGGCATATGATGCATTACTTCAGCTTCTAAAGAAGTTAGCCTACTTCTATCAATGAGTACTTTAAGAAGTGGCAGAGATTGTAGGTTGTTTTTTGTGTGTGCGTATGGTTGGACTCGATGATCGCAAAGGTCCTTTCCAACCATGAAGATTCTATGATTCTATGAAAAGGAGAAGCCAGTGGTACTGTTCTTTGACCTCAGCTGTTCTAACTCTGCTGAAACACAGAGATGGAGAGAAAATGGACACTGAGCAACGTACCGTCATTTTGAAAAAGGATAAAAAGTCTCAGCCAAAACACGAGTAACCGAGGTTAGCCCTGCCATTATGGTCCAAAATAACACACTGCAGAAGGGAGTGAAAGCAAATAAAGAAGATCAAAATACACCCTTTCTGACCAAGATAGCTATAGCTATACGGACAGAGGAAGCTCAGCTAGGCTGGGAACTTTTGAGATCATACCCTAAATTAAATAGTATTAAAATAGAAGTGCCTTTGATAAAAAGGGGTTGTAAACAATAATACATACTGCCTGTATACTTTAGCATCACTCAGTGGTGATGAAGCAGAAGTCAGATATAAACATTGAAGACAAAAAGGTGAGGTCAACGTTAAATGTAGCATAAACTTTAGGAGTGGTAATCTACTTTTATACAGTATTTTTTCTTTATACTTTGCCCACAGGCATTCCGACTGCTGTTATAAATTTGTTATTCTCTCAACTAATGCATGTGCTCGACCTAGAAAGTTCATCCTTCAGCATCTTCGGGGACAGTAAAATAGAAACCACAGTTTAAAGCTTGCAGATAGCTTTGGTTAGTACAAACGAAAACTAGGCATGGCGCAGTATTATGGCTGGCTGGACTTCATCATTTACGCCTATCTTACTAGACCACTTTCCTCCTTCCTTAGCAGACAGCATGTCAGCCGTTTGGTGTGATCCTCCTAACGGTTGTATTACACCTCAGTAAACAATTTTCCTTTTCACTAAGTCAAGAAAAGGCAATTTTACACTCCGGATACTTTATATATTGTAAACACAATTGACAAAACGTAGTCTATTAATGAGAAGAGAAATCACAGAATGAGAGCCTTTTGTGATTCTCAGCATGAAAACAGAAAGCCAAACCAGACATACAGAAGAACATATAGTCAAAACAGACAAGATAATAATGAACAGGTAAAGAAGAATGTAAGAATAGTGAAAACATGATATTCCTTAAAGATGTCAGTCTTCAGTGTCCTTTACTTGCCATTAGATTATCCCAGTCAAGTTGCTTCGTTACTGCTGGTATAAACTACGCAACTATATAAACAGGGTTTTATTAAAGCTTTTTTTAATATTTCATAGCTATAGGTTTTAGGTTTGTTCTTTTTTTTCTTTTTTTTCATTAGTTTCGTTTAAATGTCTATTGTTTTACTCCTGCATATATTTCCTCACAGGGTATCTGAAAACCTCAATCATCAGCCCAATGCTTCTCTCCCACATTACACTTTTAGAATCAAGTTCCATGATTTAATAGTTATGCTTACGTCAGAGGGATCAAGAGGTTTAAATTTCAGTACCTATTAAAGGAATTTAATTATTCAACCAGTTCCATTTGTATACTCTGTTACTGTTCTCTGCTAATCTATACCAGATTTTTCAGTATTGTAATTCTCATTAATAAAAAGCCCTCTGAAAGAGTTATTTTCTTTTTCTTTTTTTTTTCTTTTAAAGATAAAAGATCTATCAGTGGCCTATTTTACAAATTCTGAACAGAAACATCATTATACTTTATAATAGCTAAGTTTCCCAAAGACTTATCATGTCTGAAAACAGCACAACTAGCTAAACTCGAGCAGTAAGTTTATCTATATATCTGGTTTACTCTGCCACTTCATTTAAAAAAATTTGTGGAGAAAAAGGTATTTTAAAAACACACTTGGTGTTTGAAACCTGCTTACAGGTTAAAAATAGGAGAGGTGGGGAAAAAAGGAAAGGATAACAGCATGCCACGTGATCTCAGAGGACTTTTGGTGCCTCTGCTGTAGCAGATGCCCTCTGCGGTAGGGATGACACAGAGATCCAGAGAGAACACAGAAACAAGAAAAGCAGCAAACCGTGCACTGCCTTGCACAACTCACCCGCGATTGAAATGAAGAACAGCAGCAGCAAGTACGGCTTATCTGGCTCATTCTCGGTCATTGGAGTCATACGGAAAAGTCTACCCTTACTCCGCTTGTGAAACGGCCCCATAAGCGACGGCCACTGACATTCCCGCTTCTCTTCACCGTCGTGTTCGGAGGCCTGCTGTGCCACAGCTGCCACAGACCAGTACGGAAGAGGGTTACAGTCCGGGATCACGCGTGTTATCATGTACTTGGTAGACGGTACATCGTACTGTACCCACTGCAAGCCAACTAAGATTGTTCCAGGAGTTACGGGCTTCAGGCATTTCTCCCATAGAAAACTTCCAACAAAACAAAATACTCCATTGAAGCTTGAATCCAAAGCCAGGAGGACACTGGTCCTGATCCAGTAGAATACCTAAGTATATGCTGACGTTTAATCCATGAAAATTACGTATTTAACATTTATCAGCTGCATAATTTTAATGTCAGGCTCTTTAGTACCTTGCTTAAATTAATGAAAAAAATTCCCGTGGCTATTTCAAGTGTTGCAAGTATTACATAAATGTAATTATTTGACTTTTTACTGCAGCAAATATCATATCCCTGCTTCTGCAAGTTCTTGTGTTCAGGTGACTGCTGTGTAGATACCAGGGCAAGGAGAGAGTCCTTTTGTGCCTGTAAATACAGGATTTCCAACATCTAACACTGACCTTTACTTAACTACTACGATTTGCCTTAAAAGCACAAAAGGAAGTAATGAAGTACGAGTTCTATTTTGTAGCACAATCGGTGAGCAGCAGTTTAAGGAAGAGTAACATCCTTCCAACTCCGAGAAGAACTGGCACACTAAATCAACCATTCAGAATGCACAGGCAATTTATATTTTGCTCTTACGTTTGTGTCCAGGGTGAACTATTACCATGAATAGAAATTTTTATTAAGTATAAACATAAGAAAATAAGAACACTAAGTAAAAGCCTAGAAAAGAACTTGATCTTCAGTGTAGAATGAATAAGCTGTCTAGAACAATAGTGAGCGATCTCAATTTTAACGTCTTTACTAGGGGACAAAAAGCACCTAAAATGTCGAGTTAAAACAAAATGTACACCTGGCCTTATTTTTACATGTATTTTTCTAGCACCTGTTTTTATTCCTCTCATTTCTGTTAATTTTATGTCACGCGATATATTTTTCTGTTTACAATAATGGCAAAACGAATTAATTAATTACCGTGATTACATTGGAGATACATTTTATCTGTGGATGCTCAGCATCCGAGTGGTGGTTGTCATTAGCCAGGAAATGATCCAACATTGAATCTGCACCCCTCTCCCGCTATTTGTGATGGAACAAATATTCTGCTGACACATAATCTACCCCTTGCTGCAACTTCATCTAATTTGCAACTGAGGTAAAGAAGCCCAGCATCTCTGCTCCCTATGTTTCTCCTCATTCTGAAGGCCTTCCATCCCTTCTAATAAATTTTCTACCTACCAAAGCATACTCTAGGGCTGGGGCTTGAGCATTTTCCAAGAAACCTCTTCTTACCTTCATACATTTCTGCTCATCTAGTTATGGGAAAAGGAGTACAAGCTGAACCGACTCCGAACAGCATTACATTAGAGTTATAATAGCGCAACAAATGGCTGACTGATCTCCCTCATGGATTGCAAGTCTTGGGTCACTTTAGTGCAGAAAAAAACCTGAGAAAAACTGCAAAGAACTGATCCAAACCGCTGTCTATAGATTACCAGCAAAGGATATGAATGTTAAAAGAATGTTCCAGTCCGAACCAGAAGAGTAGTCTGGGGGGGAATAGAGTTCTGACCTAATCTGAGAAGGTGCTCACGTAGGCAGCCCCAGTGATACGGTGGGACACCGCAGCGCCCACCTCACCAGTTAGCAGCTTGCTGCAACCAGCAGGCTGCTGGTCCCCCATCCACCCCTGCCCGCACTGTAAATTTCCACCTGGAATGCAGCGTGTTCCAGTTCATCTAGTCCACTATTTCATCTCACACACTGGCCTCTTCTAGAGGTGTCAGAGGAAGGCGTAAAAATTCCCATAAATAATAATTATGGGAAAAAACCCCTGCCCACAGGGAAGGGTTTTTCTCCATAACCCGTGTCATTAGTGGCTGATTAAAGCCCTTAAGAGTGAAAGTTTATATCCTCCTAAATGATTTTTTTGCCCCTTGAGGTAACTATGGCTCCAGATTATATATGAATCCTACTAATCTTCTGGCCCAAGGATAACTTCCAACAATGCGTTTCATAGATTAATTATGCACTGTATAAACAAGTACCAGATGTATCTAAGTAAGGCAAAACGAGCCACTGAGAAGAAGAAAACTGGGCTCTTCCCTTCAAAGTCCGTCATCCAAAATACAAAATCACAACACCCTGCCTGTTTCCTCATTTCTAGAGTTACAAAATACTGTTTCGCACCTTAAAGGGACACCACCAAACAATTCATCACCACTGCCAAGGACAGGCATGAACAACTTTTTAGACATCATGGTGCCTCCTCATTCTGTCTGATACCAGTATTTGATGTTATAAAACCCTAGCTGGTATTACTCTCCCCTTATCCAACCTAACCTATAAGATGTCTGAAGAAAACCACACACCCACCTCTTCTGTAAAACATGGCCAGCTTCTTAAGGTATAAATCTTCCTCAAGCCAAATTTGGTTTGATCCATTGGCTCATACTTCTCCTGTGAAAGGTATGCCGAAGTAGGATCCGGGGCCTTCCTCTAATTTTTTTCAACTTTTGAAGACCTAGTATCCTGCCAGGCAAAAGCTGGGAGGCTCCTGAGCCCTAAGAGTGCAAGGACTACCTTTGTAGAAAGAAAAGCATGAGGGATTCAAAGGTTCCTATGCCCTGCCGCCTTCCTTTGCGCTGCATTGTGACTCAGCTGGGAAACGGTAACATCTTTTTCCATGATACAGAACTGTATTTTTTCAGGTGTCAGTTTCAAGACTTTTAACAACAAAGGAATGAGGTGCTTCACTCACACTATTTTGTGTCCTGAACCAAAATGAAGAGGAGTCCGCATCGGAGCTGAATTTAGGGTCTTCAGCAAGAGTTTAACTGTTTTTCCAATCCGGAGACACGTTAGTAAGGAGAAAGCTCACACCATTTCCACGCAAGCGTTGCAGTTTTAATACTTTCCCAACTCAAAAGCATACGGAAAATAAAATCTAATAAAGAGAACGTATACAAATTGTCTGCTGTGGTCTTAGGAACACTTTTTTATATAATCACATCTGCCTGGTCTCGACATCCAGTGCAGTGGAATCCAAATGCTGCAGCTTTTAAATATTTGAAATATTTATATTGTTTCCTTTCTGCTAGAGTTTAATTAACATAGCGATCTTCTGTAAAAGGATGATTCTTACGCGCACTCCTTTAAAGCAGATGGCACTAACTGCTGCAACAAAGGGTACGCTGGCAAAGCAAACACTGAACTGCCCCCACCAGGCAAGAGGGACGGGCTATTAGTTCGTTGGGCTGTCCTGCCATTTGCAATGGGAAACATATCTTGTTACAACAGCGCGTAAGTTAATTTAAGCAGTCACAATAACACAGTTGCTGCACCACATCAGACAACTGCAAAGAATCTTGCTGGTTGTTCAAAAGGCCAGAAGCAGAGTAGATTTCATGGTTATTCTGTTTCTGGCAAATCTCTACCTGTGTCACAACTATAATTTTCACCACATCAGACTTCTCTGTCATAACCAAAGTATTATTACTAATAAATGGGAATAGGACACGGATTATAGGTTGGGGAAACTACTGTTTACAAAATATGTGCATTCAGAGTTCTCAATATAAGGAAAAAATAGCCACGTCTACACGAAAAGCAAATCGACAGATTTAATCATATGTTTCCAAATCTGAACTCAGCATGAAGATTTAAAAAGAAGTAATAGCTTCTTCTACCACAATTCAGAGTACATAAAACAACCTCTGCATTATTGTTGGAACTGAACCTCCCACAGTGCTTAACTTTCAGTGACCTTGTCCTACAGCATCTCTTTAATATGGCGCGTGCTAAAAATAATACAATTACAGTAGCAAAGACTTACCTAAAGTAAGAACGGCAGTAGGAGACATTCCTTAAGCCCTCTGTTCGAAGACACAAACTGCTGTGGGAGCCTGTGACCCACCTGGTCAGCAAACATTAGTTAAGAAGGCAAAACAACTGACAAAAGAAACCTTTTGAATTCATGGGCCAAAACAAAATTTTAGATACCAAAGGGAATTTAGAAGTCTTATCATAGCAAAAAACAGTAAAATAATAGCTAGTACCTCCTGCAAACCGATCAAAAGTCATGAAAAGGGCTATCACTGATGTAAGGGATGAGTTACTGCAAGGACAGAGGGATGTCATCTCAAGCAAGACAAATTTGTTCTTCGAAAGGGCAAAGCAGAGTATCTGCAGCTAGCGAGGCTACAGCTTCTAAGGACGATGATATTTTATAATAGCCTTTTCTACATTTAGTTCTGTCTTCATTAAAATGATTCGCTGTATTATTTAAGAGAGGTCTGTTCATATGTTTGTACATCTGTGCACATACATGGGTTGGGAAAGGAAATAGCAAATAAATGTATTGTGCAACAAAGACGATAGGAGAAGAGGAAACGGCCTCAAGTTGAACCGGGGAGGTTTAGACTGGATATTAGGAAAAAAATTTACACTGAAAGGGTTCTCGAGCGTTGGAACAGGCTGCCCAGGGAAGCGGTTGAGGCACCACCCCTGGAGGCATTTAAAAGCCGGGTAGACATGGTGCTTAGAGACATGGTGTGGTGATGGTTTTTGTCAGAGTTAGGTTGATGGTTGGACTCGAAGACCTGAAAGGTCCCTTCCAACCTGGGCAATTCTATGATTCCAGAGGTTAGAGAAGCATTTCACTTTAACCTGACCTTCGTCTAAAGTACCTTACAGCTGATCTTTAAGCTTATCTCCCTCTCCCTTTGCAAAGTTGGAGTTATTTAGTATGACTATGGCACAGGTAATCTGTACCTATAGCATTCCTCTACACTAACTCGCAGACTTTCATCCTGTATCAGATGATGTGTCATTCACCAAGAGTGCCAAGGACAGTATGGTCTGCCATTGGTAGCAATAATCCGAGTACCCTTGATATGAACAGTCACGTTTAATTTACAGAATGTCAGTTATTCTGCGTTCTTCATCACACAGCAGGAGTCACCGTTCCTTCGGGTACCTTGACTGGTGTCAGAAACAATTCAGCAAAGCATACAACAAAAATAATCACAGCTCTCTCCTGTGGGTGAGGGTGGCAGGGATCTAAACACAGACCTTCAGTACCCCAAAGGCAGCTATGGAGAAGATGGGGCTACTTTCTTCACAAGGATGCATGGTGACAGGACAAGAGGTGATGGACACCAAGGGCTTCAAGGAAAGCTCTGTCTGGGTGTAAGACAAAATTACTGAGGCTGACAACAGTTAACCTTGCAGTAGGCTGCACAGAGAAGTGATGGATCTCCCTTGCTGGAAATATCCAAGTCTCAGCTTGACAGGACCCTGGATAACCTCATGTAAGACCCTGCTTTCAACAGCAGTTTGGACCTGATGATCTCACTTTTCTATGATTACTACCATAGCATTGCCTAGAGCATATAAATTTTGCCCTAGAAAGCGAGCTTTCTTTTCAAAAGCACCTAACGGCCGAATTTGAGCCCAAGAAAGCTGTGTTACATATCGGAATAGGTCTGAAAGCTTTTGATTACACAATTTCCTTCTCCATAGGACAGCTAATAGACAGAGTGATCGTGTGGCCACGAAAGAATCTATTATATACCAGATCTCTCATTCCTTTAAACACCTTTGAGTTCCTTCATAGTCACAAGTCATTAATCCTTTTATTGTTGCAGAGGTACAGTATGAGTTATACCGAAGCAGTAAGAGAGAGATAAGTCAGGGCACAACACAAACCCATGAAGTACAATTTTAATATCGACTGCCGTTTCCTTCCCATATCTTTGAAAATAAACAAATCTCTTCCTTATTCTTGGTGATCGTATCAGTATGTATGCCACTTTTACATACGGAGACACCAGTCCTGTGTTCCCGCGCAAGGAAATCCTGGCAGCACAACTAATGGATGTCAGGTGAATAAGCTTAGAAGAGCAACCAAATGCACTGTCAAAACCATGCCATCAACCCACGGGCCTACTGGGGGTGATATTATACACCCCACTGCCCCCAGTCTCAGCCCAGGATAATCAGAATCCATGTTTAGAGTCAGCTGATCTTGCAAAAAATTGACAGAGGACAGCTAATAATCTACCACAATTCAGAAACTATACTGGATTTAAAAAAGCAGCTTTGTTTTTGTGCCTTGCATTTGAGGCAGATTAAATAAATCGAAAAGGCAAGGCTATCAGGTCGTTATTTGTGTGTTACAGCTGTCCAGTTGGAGTTGACAGATACCTTTGCACGGCCCGTTGGCTGATTAAGAGGCAGAGTCAGTCTCTGAGAGTCGTAAATGGACGGGGGTGGGGGAGGCGAGGAAGATTGTGATAAAGAAAAAAGTCAAAGGCTGATGGAATAACACACTAGAAATAGTTGCACTTCTATACAAGCCACAGATACCATCTAAAAAAAGCAAACAACCACGGAAAGGAACCTGGAGGGACACATTACAGATTGGAAGTGGGAATCAGAACGAAGTATTTGTTACTGTTCTACTTCCGAAAACTGGACTGAATCTTCGGCAAGGTGAAGAACGAGCAAAGCAGAATGAAAGGTGAGATACGGAAGCATGCAATTTAATAATGGAAGTTTTCTGTTCTCTAAGCATTCCTTGCCGAGTTTGTTTGTTGTAACTCTCCACGGGAAGCTGTGTCTGTTTCTGAAGGCAGCTGGTGCAGGACGATGTGATGAACGGGCAGTATTGCTCACCTTGCTCGCAAGAAAGCTGAGTTCTTTCAAGTGAATTCTGCAATGCAGAACTGAGTCATTGCAAAAGATTATGTATTGTTTTAATCTAAAAACAATTTCATTTCTGAGTGAAAATTAATGCGTGGTTTGTGACAAACTGTAGTCTCAAAATAAAACTTTCATTTATGCATTTGTGATATTCAATGTTACAGTCACACACTAATATTTCTTTAATACGGTGTTCCCTGTTTCTAATTAATGTTTGATCTCTGTAAGTCAATAAGCAGTATGTCCTTTCATTTCCAGAGGTTCCAAGTAGTAACAAACTAAAATGGTTTTCATTTTGAGATAGTAAATAGTAAAAATGATTTGAGGTATCTCAAAAACAATACTACAAAAGGATTTATCATTCTGACTCTCTTTTGTCAAAGAAAATCCGATTATTCAACATAATCTGATTTTTTTTTTAATATTTTGTGCTGTGCATACAAACGTAGCTTTAAGTGGCACCTTGTTTTCAAAGCAAGGTCATTAGCAAGATACGAAAGGCAAAAACTATTATTTTTTCAGTTAAAACTGACCTGAACATCAGGGAGCAGATGATAATTATAAATACTAAATATTACTAAGTAGTCCTGTCACTTCATTTATCTTTTTAACAGCTTCTTGAAAAATGTTTGCTGATTGTGTAGAAACTTGTATCTGTGGGAAGTACAGGCGGCGTTCGGATAAGGGAATCAAAGCAATAAGAATAGACATAGCTGTTTTAAAGGACAGAGAATCTGGATTGCCGAAAAAGTAACGTTAACTGCTTTTATAGCAGTATCTTCGAAGCTTGACGGCACACTAACTTAATTCTTTTTAGGTAGTACAATTAGTGAAAACACAGAAAAATAAAATTTCTTGCAATTTCTTGCAATTTCTTGCAATTCTTCTGACCTAAGATGGTTCAAAGTTGTTAGTACCACAGGAAAAGAAACATGCCAATTTAATAATTTTAGAAACTGCTGCATTCCCTTCAAACATCACTGCTCTGCTGATGGCAAATCCTCCTGAAAACCGTTTGTACTTAAGATAAAGCAATCGCACGTACTTCATTTCAAGCCCATGGAAGCACTAACTTCATTCTGTATTACAGAAGGACTTCAATACTACGTCTAGTTTACTCAAGTATTGTAAAATAAATTAACTCTCTTTATCCTATCTACATTAATGTTTATTACAGAGCCGTATACCCTTTGCCCTTATTAATGACCTGTATATAACTAAAAGACAAACATCTTAAACTAATTTTAAATCTTCTTTTACTTGTAATACAGGCAACTGGCGCTTGGGTTTGAGTGTCACCTTCTTAATATACGCAGCTCACGGATGTCCCAACAAATGCCTATGCTATACAGCTTCAAAGACTGCAGACTGCCGGAACAGAGGATTTACCGAAATTCCTGCCCATTTACCTCCTGAACTTCAGATACTACAGTTGCAGAATAACCGTATTTGGAGAATCAACCAAAATTCATTCGCTGGAACACCGCTGCTCAAAATCTTAGATTTGTCTAATAACTCTCTCTCAAGTTTGGCACCAGGTGCTTTCCAAAAATTACAGTATCTACAGGTTCTAAACCTAACCAGAAATCTGATTCATTATATAGAAAACAAGACTTTCAGTTTCCTCCCACACCTAAAAGAGCTGGACTTGTCATCCAACAGCATTATACGCTTGCCTGAGACTTTTGGAAACAGCACAGGGAATATCACATTGCTGTCTGTGAAGCGTAACAAACTTCAGAAAATGGAAAGAGTCCTGCTGGAGTCACTTCCAAACCTGAAAGTGGTTCTTTTCAAAGATAATCCCTGGCAATGTAATTGCAATGTCTTTGGCCTGAAACTGTGGCTGGAGAGCTTTCTATACAGAGGTAAGGAACTCCTCTCTTCCCGTACAATGCACATACAACACCTAACCAGCACCAGCTGATCTTCACCGCTACGGCTCAGCTATTTACTCCACGCCTTAGACCAGCCCCTCGAGTAAGAACAGTAAAATACATTCTTATTCCTAGGTCAGAATATAGGTGCTTTCATAAATACAGGTAGCCAACTAGAACCACAGAGGCACTTTATGTTGGCACGAAGCAAAAGAGAGAAAGCATACGCGCCGACAATCACATAGTATGTATGGAATTCTGGAGACACACACGTGTAGTGTGTCTATGCACATATATCCATATCTCTCTCTATGTAACAAGTATACGCGTGCACACACACTTTAGTTCTACCAACTTACTCTTTAAAAGCTTTTTCCGTGACGCGTGGGGGTAAACATCAAAACAGATATCAATGCCGATTTCACTTTAGAGAACTCAGGATTCTAATTCCTCTACAAATCAGCATTTAGTAGCTGTTAAAATATTTTAAAAGAATACTTTACTTACAAATGTATGTTACACCTTGGACAAGTTTACTCTTGCCTAGTATTGCTTTCTAATTTGGTGTTAACCAGAAGAGATACGAAATTCATTGCCAACTTCCTGACAGAAATGCGTAATGCCATCACATGGGGGAAAGTGAATTTTATAAACAAAAGTAGCCTCGTCTTTTGGTCACACCTGTCTTTAAACACATTCATGAGTTATACTGTAGAAAAAAGAATATGATTTAATTCTAAAGGAATTAAGTATGAGAAGAAATTGATTTTTTTCTCCCAGGAGGCACGTTCAGACTCTGGGAATTCAGAGCAGCAGGGCAATTTGCTTCTCTCTAAATCAGGCTTTGGTGCTCGCATGTGATCAAACTCCTGATTACCCATCTGCGTCTGGAGGTGACATGGAACATGCTGCAAGACAGCCTACGTGAAGATGGTCCACGCTGCCCGTGCCTGAACGGATTGCCGTGTCCAGGCGCCAGGACCCGACAGGCCAGCTGAAAACTGTCCTGGCCATGCAGGGACACAATTAATGCGGGAACAGCCTCTGAGCGAGGAGAAGGCACGGCCAGAAGCACCCTTTTAGAAAAGAGAAAAGCCTAAACTCCTCTCAGGGTTAAAATCTTAATATTTTGGACTGGTAAAATATTACATTATCCCAGAGCTTTAGTTGTATTAAGCTGGAATCATTCCCTACAAGAAACTTCAGCAGGGGTTCTGACTTCTCTGTGCAGAAGAACGTAATGATCCAAGATAAACATATCAGATTATCTTAATTACTCTGCCAGCAGCAGAAGTATTATAGCTTATTTGAAAACCCAACATTGTTTAGAAATTCAGTGATGCCCTTCCACCTTTCCAAACATTGCACAGATTACCTAAACGAAGTGATCTAGAAATTACAAATTCATTTTAGCAGCAAGCTTTAAAGGAAGCCCAAATACTATGTTCTCGTCTACGTTTGTATTTCCATAAAATTTCTTGTGTGAATCACATGAAGAAAAATTAGTTACATTGCACATTAATCTTTCCCATTACTTATGTTATATACGTTTGATAAAACAGTACTGTGGCCCTACTGATATTTCTTGCAAGTCCTAACAAAACATGGCTAGAGATGGAACATTGTCTGCATTTAAAAGTATCGGCTGTTGTGTCCAATACAACTCTAAAAGATCTCAGTATTTTTAGCTGAATCCCGCTCAGGCAGTTGTCATTAGATGCACACTCATAAATAATTACAAAGAATGATTCAGTTCAGGTGGGACTCCAGCCCGCTATTCCAAGCACACATGTCTGAGTTACCTAAAACCACAAAAGAATCACAGTTGCAGGATCTGGAGTTTTATCTATATTCAGACTCAAACTAACACATTGGAGGCGTGTCTGGAACCACGCTCTGGGTTTGGCTATTAAAGACCAAGAGACAAGTTGCTGTGCTCATGTCTGTCCTGGAATATCATCAATATTTGGGGAGTCATCTCCAGATGTCAGTTTGGGTCCATCCGTATTCTTTCTCAAAGTCTTCTCAGGATGAAAATTTCTATGCCTGGCTTTAGCTGAAAGGTGGGTTATTTTGGATAGAGAAGGTGAAGAAAATCCAGCTGATTTGATTAGTTAATTTTTTAAAACATGTAAACGTTGGTTTGAGCCTTGTTGACTCCTTGACACACCACACGCCTAAAGCCGTGGTGTATGCACTAATTGGAAACCTGAGGCCTACGCTGGGTGTGTGTTCTCTGTACGCCCAGACACGACTGCCCGATTTGCCAGGACCGCGGCTTCCTACTTCCCTTCCCATCGTACTAAAAAAGTCCTTTGGGAGAGAACAGAAGCTGGCTCTAAGCAATCACGGAATTTACCATTTGCGCAGGGTAACAGATTGATCAATCTTAACTCCTTTGGACCTCAGTATATTTTCTTACCATGAGCCTTGCTTCAAAAAATTGCTCACGCAGACATAGAACTTACTGAACTTCCTCTTTGCTTCATTACAGTTAGCGTATGACGACAGAACAATGACTATTTCGTGGAATATTTGAATCAAGTGGGAAATCTTTACTAAGTATATTGTTTCCATTTCTCTTTATAAAAAGAAGTAATTGTGTGAATTTGAATGGAAGGACTTGGCTGTTAACAATACCTCTTTGTTTTCAACTATGACTTATTTCTTACTTTTATACCACTGTTGGTTTTTACTTTTACATCCATAAAAACATAGATTACTTAATTCCTGATTAATTCCTTCTGGCAAATACTCTCTTATTTGAGTGCCAAATTGTAATAATCTCACCAGTGATCTAACTGGAAAAAGATCTTAAAGATATAGTTATAAATCTTTAGAAATATAAAGTCAAAGCTGACGATATATTTACTTCAGGTTTCTGTTGATATTACGTTAAGATAATTCAGAAGCCGCCATAACTTAAGACCATAAATCTGCGGTGCTTTTTTCAGGAGGAATAAGTGATGGCATTATCTGCTCAACGCCAGGGATTCGGAAGGGAAAGGACCTCCTCAAAGTTCCCTACGAGCTATTCGGAGCATGCCCTCTCAGGACAGCTCACGTCCACCCGGCCAGCGCTCACCACCACGGCTTCGAGCACAGAAGTTCTCCGAAGCACGCTCATCACAACGAACACGGGGAACACAGCCGCGCCAACTGCGAACCCAAACCAAAGCCAAGGCCTGTTAGTTTGCGTCACGCAATTGCCACCGTAGTAATAACTGGAGTTATCTGTGGAATTGTGTGTCTGATGATGCTGGCAGCTGCCGTTTATGGTTGTGCCTACGCTGCAATTACTGCTAAATACCACAGAGAACATTTGGCCCCGGCCAAACAGCATGGGACTCCTGAGGAAAAAGAGCCATTCGATAGTTCCTTGCCTTGAGTTACTTTTGTCTTTGGTTTCTTGAAAATAAAGCCCCCGCTTCAGCCAAAAAGCCTGGAATCTAAACAGGATTGATATAATAGAAATTACTGCGCTTTTGTTGTTGTTGCTTTTTCACACTTTTTTTTCACTGTAAATATATACATTCTTTGGAGTATATATTAAGAAGTTATGTAGAAGAATGTAACTTTCTTTATATTTTGTGCATGTATATTCTGAAGCCACTGTTTAAAGCTGAGTGTTTGAGATGATGAAACCTTGATGCAGCCGCTGTAACGTATCCGGTCTCCGTGACCAGCTCTGTCTAATATTAGTACAATAGGTGAGTTATGGTGCAGCTACGGTCAGCAGCTCACATGAGCGAGCTTTCTGCAAAGAAAAATACAAAACAGCTACAAACGACTGACTACATTTTAAGATCTTAAAATACCTGCTGTGTTTCCAGAAATACGATTCACAATCGGTTTTAGAACCAGCCAGCCTATAGTCTGTAGTCACTGCCGCTGGTAACTTAAACGTGTTGAAAACGTTTCCACGTTTTTTCCACCTTGCAATCTGCCCCAGAAGACAACAATTAAACATTACGTCCGTTACCTGCCTTGGAAAATAGGAAGTACCTTGTTAACTATCACATTTCATTTTTAAATTACTTAGTAGGGAAGAAAGAAGAAAGCTGAGAAAATGCTGAAGAAAGAAGAAACGCTAGGCTGTTCCAACGAGAAGCAGTGAAAAGAGCCCATAGAGCACACACGAAGAGAGGTTACCCTTCCCCTGCTGGCACACGTGCTTGCTACAGACATTTCTGAAGCCTCTTATTCCCAAATCCAGACACAAGTGTTCCATTTTGCAGATGCCACGACTGCGGATGCAGCTGCCACCACAGTGCTGCCCTTCAGCGCGGAGGATAACGGAGTCGCATGTTTGCACCTTCCCTCTCACAGAGAAAACATTCAGCCGAATTCATCCAAGGCTCCACCCCACCTTTCTGCAGCGCAGTTTTGCCATCAGAGGAAATCAGAGCCCAAACCATTTGAGTAATACAAGTTTAGAACAGAAAGAATATTTTAAGTGTGCAGAAGTATTTTTTAAATAATTATTAGAAACTATTTTAAAGCATCCAACAGAGATCAGTAACTCCATCTACCTTTTCCGAGACTAGAAAAAACGAATCTAGGCTATTTGTGACAGATATTTAATGTGTTTTCTAAATCTCTCCAGCGACACAGGGTTGAAGACGTGTCCAAGCAGCTAACACAGAAATCAACCACGCTCACAGCCTTGGGGGTTTTCTTAGCATCTATCCTAATCCTTTGGCGAAAATCTCGCCGGTTTATTCCACTGGGCAGAAAACTTGAGGACAACGGCTGAGCAACAGTCTGCGGCACGGGCAAAAGAAAGCCGTGCTGTGGCATCCAGAGACCTCCACTTCCCTTCCAACAGATGGATTCCAAGATGAAGTTTCTAGCGATTCTAATAACAGCCTCCACTGAGCGATGGGCTATACGGCAGGAGTCACGCAACCCTTGCTCTTATCTACTTAGTAATAATTGCAACCGAAATATTAAAGCCCATTCCTCCATCTGTAGTTACTTTCATGTCCAGAGAAAATTAAGCATCTCACTCTTAATCTAAATCTAGCAGACACTGAAAGCAATTAATTACTGTCTAGGGGTTTTTTTAACTGCTAAGTACTTCATATTATTATTAGGCTCTCTTCATTCTTCCCTGTCCTGAACTAAATAAACCAAGATGTTTCAAATTTTCCTGTAAGGCCAGATTCTCCAAACTTTTATTTTCCTGCATTTTCTGGAACTTTTCCAGTTCTTCTACTTTTTTATTTTTAAATGTGGTAACCCTACATTGGGCATATTACTTCAGCTGAGACATCATCAGCACAGAATTTTTAGAATATTTATATTCAGGCTCTTTATATCTGATCTCTTGATGATGTATCTCAGAAGCAAGTTTGGTTTTTTTCCTTTTAAATATGCAGTAAAGCTTAATGAATAATCTGCTTTCAGAGCTAAGCCATTTGAGTGTGTAGATCTACATTTTCTAGACTTTTATCGCAATAACATTTTACAAAGCAAAACATAGTTTTTCAGACGGAGAAGACTGAAGTAATACCGGATAGGACCTTATTGCCCATGGGCCAGAAACTGAGTTCAGAGCCAAGCCAAATCAGTGCTTTTCTGTGGTGACGACCTAAACCGACCACCCTTGCACCCAAAGTGCAGACCCTAAGATGAGAGCTAATAAGGCTCTGATGTCCAGAGAGATTTCACCCACAGTGTTTCTGGCAGGCTCAGGTGGAGCCATGCACCTTCCATCACACAGACGTTCACGCTGCCGACGCCTGCAAGCAAAGGAAAACAAGAACTGACTTGCTATTTCCTAGTCAGGAATAACCACAACATCTTCCTAGGCCTTAAAAAACAGCCTATCAGCGAAAACCCCTCAGGCTTTCCTTACTGTGAGGCAGTTTAAAAAAAAAAAAAAAAAAAAAAAAGAAAAAAAGGAAAAAGGTGAGGAAGAGGCAACAGAGGGCACAACAACATTTAAAGAAACCCTTTCTAAGTCACATTTAAGATGCTTCGGGGATTTTCATGCTCACATAAGGCTGTAAATTGATACAGAGTTCTGCCAGAAAGCAAAGTAAATCGTATTTGCGCTAGTTGACTGTGCTATGGGAGTACAGCAAGCCAACCCATGCACAATCTGCTTTATACTTTCTAACTTGCCAGTTGCTAAAGAAAGAAAAAAAAAACAACAAAAAACCCAGAGAAATTTTTCATTTAAAGTTTATAAGACTATATGTAATATTTACAAATGTGTCTGCAATTAACAGATTCCAGTTATTTCTGATGATAAGCTAACAGCAGGCATTCAATAGAGAGAAGTATTGATCCAATTGCCTAAATTGATAAATGCAAAATTATTTGTTTTCCAGTAGAGGAAACAGAATGTTTGACTACAGAAAATGGAGATAAAGGGCACAATTTATTGCCCATAACAATTATTGACTACAAGTGGAAGATTGGATATAGGGATTCCCCACACAACTGCCCTGAATTTGTAAAGCTTAGCAATGGACATCTGCTGCTGAAATAAGTTGTCTGCACAGATTAATTTTTCAGATAAAGGTTCCTGAAAAAGCTTTGTTATTTTTCCAGCAACCTCGTGAGAGGTATTATAGTGAGCACGGTATTTTTTTATAATCTCTGTGAAAAACATTCTTCCCCCCAAAGTCAACAAAATATCAGGACACGCTGCTCTGCAAGGTATTTACAAAGACAGAGGAAGCCCACATATGATTGTATCCCTGCCTTTCATACAGCGCCTCACCATACGACTTCGTTCTCGGGAAAAAAGGCTTTCGAAAAAAATCTATTAACAGAGATTAAAAACAATACACCAATGTTCTTTACAGAAAACGTCCTTAATATCTATATTGAAAGAAACGAAGCTTAAACTGAAACATACTTGCTTGCTGTACGTGTCTCTCCATCCAGAGCTTGCAAAAAGTCAATCAAAATTCAGCTGCATTATTCCCTAGTAATGCAACGTCCTAATAAAATCAGGATCCCTCTTCTTGAATATCAAAGTCAAACATTTAGCGACATTATACGTAGCTTATCTATCATTAACGACATTAACAAAAAAATACCAACTGTTGCCTAGTAATAAGCACCTATCTTTGCTGGCCAGAAGACAAAGACAGAGGTTTGGTTAAGCCTGCAGGAAGTATGCCTACTTCTACAGCTTTGACCCTTGAACGTGGCCGCAGTGGCAAAGCGATAACAATCAAAAGAGAGTCTTGGTACCTCCTGGGTTTGTATTACCTGAAATGTGACTGTGTGCTCCCCAGACGAGACAGGCACAACATCGGTCATCTGGATGTGGCAGTTAAGCCACAACAGGGGAGAAGGAGTAGGAATTAGAAGCCCCTAATAAACAAAGCAACAACCCCTGCTTCATAACTACCTCTAACGGAAGCTGCCGTTGCTCGCTCTCACTGGTTACAGAGGGATGCCCCCATGGTTTAGGGCTGTGTACACTATACACTCAACTTTTTGCACAAGGCTGCCACCCTCATTTCAAGACACAACACACGTGAGAACACGCTGTTAATATCTGGAAATACAGTCTACCGGGGAGGGAAATAAATTAGTTAATCCACAGTACTTAAACTGGTGTTGATGTATTCATATACTATGTCATTGCAGCTTCCTAATCGCACAGCATTTGATTTTTTGAAAAGGACCTGACAGCTCATCTGCTGCTTTGCTCTGAAATCAGGGATTTATTTTGCTGGCAGCAGAATTATCTAGTAGAATGCCCCTAGAATCTGATTGCTATTAGATCACAAGGATCTTCCTCATACCGAAATTACATAGTACTAAAATCCAACCAAACAAATAAAAAAACCCAACAGCAAAATGCAGAGGCAGAGAGCAGAATGCTCTACGCAATTTGCTATACACGTTAATTCTATTCATGTTGGGATACTGTTCTGATTCAACCACCGAGCTCCAGATTCTCTGAGAACAAGTGGTGAGGAAAGCCCAAGAAAGAGATAAATAGGGGTTAAATTCTCAAGACAACACCAGCAGAGAACTATCTTTAAAATCCCTGGTATTCAGTTATTTCACGCACTAATTCCGTGCGGTAAAACGACCAGAGAACGAATACAAATGATTACGACTGTGCGAATGGTTGCGAATACGCCATCTAGCTTCAGATTGCCCGGTCGGTCATCGGCGAGAGACAGGACGGCACTGGGTGCTCCGGAGCATCCTGGGAGGAGGCCACCTCTCTCCACCTACAAACCGCTTCCTAAGTCACGGCTCCTAACCTAAGTCTGGGAGTTGTTTAATGTTAGACTGCACAAATACACATTTCAATTTTCCTGAAACTGAAAACATTAGTCTATATACTAATATTAGATTTATGAATGCAAAGATAATATTCAAAATGAACAAGAAACTCTGGAAAAACATAAACTAGTGGTTTTCCACCAAAGCATGAAAAGCATTTTGAGGGATTTACTAAATGCTACCGCTGAATTTAATCTTACGTGGCTTATAATGTGGAGTCAAGATTAAGTAAATCACTGTCTTGCCTGACAAGGAAAACATCTATTTTAGAACGCTTTAAAAATTTGGTTGGTGTGTCATTATGATGACATATTCATTTTCCCTTAGGCCTTCATACTAAAATGCAATTTTATAGATGGTATCATAAATTTTAAGGACCGTGTATTTAAGGACAGGGACATTTGCTTGAATGTTTTTAATAATATAGTAGGACCAAAATAATACATGTGATAAAAAAGGGGAAAAAAAGTACAAAGAGTACAGAGCAGATGCATTTACTCTATGTGCTATTGTAACACCAGCAGATTTAACTATTTGTGAAACATTTACTATTATCTGCCACTCTTAGAAATATCACTAGTTCAAGCTACTTTTGATTAAAATATTGGGAGCCCTTTTTTCAAAGCATGTTCTGGGATCTTGTTCACAGAGAGTTGTGCTTGCACACTCCGTGCGAATTCACTCAAAGAAACCCTGAATGGAGTGTCGAGGTCACATTGTATATACAATTATTAACACACCCCAAAAAAAAAAAAAAGGGAAAAAAGGGGATGAAGAACAGAATTTTTGTATTATAAGGGCATTTATTTTCAGATACGATGTGCTTATTTTCCTGCATGAAATTATAAAAGAATCGTCCTTACTTAGAGACCAGCCCACCAGAAGCATCGGTTCCCAGAAGACTGTTACCTGCACAAATTCTCCTTTCAAAGTGCTGTTCCGGAGAGGCCGATTCAAACAGGAAGATTAAAAAAATGAAGTGTGACCAGCCTCAATAAGACAGATCTGTATTTTAAAAGTAATATGAGATTTTGGACCTTTCCCGTTTTGAAGGCAGAGTTTGAAATACCTTAAACAGCAGGATCACCGAGGTCACTTTCCTCTGGCCAGAAGAGAAGCGTTCAAAATCGCATGCCATTTTTAACAAAGTAGTGACGAAATTAAATCTCTACCATATCTGTTTTAGCTTATGGATGAGAAACAAAAAGGAGAAGCTAAATCTCCAGATCTTCAAAATCTTCAAATTTGAAGTACTTGAGGGCTTTTTGCATCTTGACTAGGAATATTTAAGATGGAATAACTGAATTTATTATTATACTAAAGTTTGTTCTTAAAATGATGTAAAATGGAGAACTATGAAGGTGATGGATGAGGACACTTGTAAAAAGTCTATCACTAATGAGGGTTTGGAGAAAAAAACCTCGAACTTGTATGTAGGCTGGTTATAAAAATAAAGGATCGGCCTTGAAAAGTTAGCTACTGGAAAGGGAAAAGATCCTGGCTTTACCTGGGACAATTTGTCTGCCCGTATAATAAGGATTATTTGTTTGCATAATAAGGATTTTTGGTAAAAGCATTTAAAATCAAAACTGCCCGTGCTCAGAAAAGGGTCAGATTCAGTAACGGCTCCTACATCTGACTACAAAGGCCTGCTTATTATATTTTAAATATATATTTTTAGTGTATATTTAAATTTAAATAATATATACATAAAGTAACACTTAAGCATGATCTGAAGTTTTAGCAGAAACCAACAGTACTATTTTAAAAGGTGGGGTTTTTTTATTCTGCCACACTGTATAGACACGTTTCTTTCCAAGACATCTCGTATGTGAGCAATCACTTCTCCGTCTCACCGCATTACTGCGTGGCAGAGAACAAGGCACCACCTAACCCTTACGGCGCCCTTGGGTTACGCCACCACCTGCTACAGAACTAAACGCACCTGCCCCGCACGGAAGGGCAGACTCCCCGCAACCTTCTGTGCCGCATTCCTACATAAAGACCAGACACTACATAAAGATATGAATCGTGGCTGGTAGAAAGCATCTCCCACCTTCTCAGCTTCTACTGCTTGGCAGCAGAAAATAACGGCTGCGAGAAAAATGTGGCCATCCGCAATCATTCTGAAATTCACAGTAAATCTGTTCTCTCGAGAGGACTACATAACTACAAAGTATATATACATATACTACAAAGTCTAACTATTATTCGACGCGTTCATGAATAGCAGAGGCTGGCCCTTACGGGTCTAGTATCCTCACAAGAGCTGTAGACTTTTCGGTAAGCTTCGCTGCAGAAGATCCTGAGAGCGGCTGATCTCAGGCCATCTGTATGAGAAATGTTTAATACACAGAAGAAAAACAAAAACACCAATCAAGAAGCTTGCAACTGCGAAGGAAAAGAGGGTTCCCTCTGTGCTGATTTCTCCCTTCTGTTCAAAAGGGAATTACTGCAATCTTTCTCCTTATGCCGCTTCAGCAGAAACGAAGGAGTCAGGGTAGATTCACAGAGCTATGGCAACGCTTGAATGCACATCCCAGGCGATCCCCTTCTTGGACAGAAGATGACTGCAGAGGTGCCCGTGCACAAGAACAACAGGGATTTCTGTTCTCTCCAGAATCATGCCGAACAAGAGAAATCTTCAGATTGCTGGAGTACTTTCATTTCTCTCTCCTTTCGCTACAATGGGTTTCCGTTAATCTGCTTTTCCAGTTTAGTTGACAGGGAGCAATGAGGGCTAGCCTCTTTTCTGAAGGTACAGGTCCGACTCTATCGGTAAATGCTTTTCATGTTTTTAAAATGAACAAATTAAAATATTACTTGATTTTGATTGAGAGACCACAGAAAAGCACGCGTGCAGGCAGGACTCGTTTAGCGTTTCCTATGTCCTCATTTCTGCTCGATAAATAGGAAGTTCAACACAAAACTGATCATACATAAAATATTTTGGCAGAAAATAAATATAAAGCCACTTTATATATTCTTTACTCTTTGGTACCATAGAAACAGAACTCCTTTGCAATTCTACATTTTTATCAATAGGTGGCAATAGGAATAAAACCCACCTGGTTTTCCTATCCAGTTATTATATGTAGTTATAGCTAATAATTTTAAACCATTTTCTACTTCAACCTTTCCATCTTGGAAAGATCATGCTAATGACACTCACGCCGGGTCTCAGAGTAGTAGCATCTTTTTATATGCCTGTTTTTCAAATCTATGTTCTTAGGTCCCTTGCAACCGACAGCAGAGCCGTCTCTGAAAAGACGCCCACGCAGACCCTCAGTAACCTTATGAATCTTTAAGATGACTCACTTTCACAGGGTATCACAGTGCTGTTCTATGTCCTGCAATACTGGAAACACAGGCACGTTTCATGGTCTTTCTGTGACAAATCTGCATACCTATTTGCAACACAGACCTGGTTTCATCAGAAAGAGAAAACAATTATTCGTTTTTGTTCAGCCTGGAGAAAAGGAGGCTGAGGGGAGACCTTATCACTCTCTGCAACTCCCTAAAAGGAGGGTGTAGAGAGGTGGGGGTCGGTCTCTTCTCCCAAGGAACAGGCGATAGGAGAAGAGGAAACGGCCTCAAGTTGAACCGGGGAGGTTTAGACTGGATATTAGGAAAAAAATTTACACCGAAAGGGTTCTCGAGCGTTGGAACAGGCTGCCCAGGGAAGCGGTTGAGGCACCACCCCTGGAGGTATTTAAAAGCCGGGTAGACATGGTGCTTAGAGACATGGTGTGGTGATGGTTTTTGTCAGAGTTAGGTGGATGGTTGGACTCGAAGACCTGAAAGCTCCCTTCCAACCTGGGCAATTCTATGATTCTATGATTTTTTTTCACTGTGAGGATGGTCAAGCTCTGGAAGAGGTTTCCCAGACAGGGCGCAGCCTCTCCATCTGCGGAGACATTCAAGACCTGCACTAGCTCAAGATTCTGCTCAAGATCTAGTCCACTAGGATGGGACTAGCTGATCTCAAGAGATCAATTCCAACCTCGACCATTCATGTATATAACTAGTCTGCACAAAACAGGCACAAAAGAATTAAGGAAGATTTGTACTTCATTTCAGAATTTTTAAGCAGCCTTGTATTAAACAAAAATGGACTATTTCTCCTCATCTACTTCAAACTCTACGTTTCAAATGACTACGAGACTAAAGACTGTGCTGTGTGGTATGTAATCCTTCGTTCTTATGACTAGGTGGCCAGAGCTTTTTACTAAGCACTGCTATGTACTTTTTCAATGAGCTTTGAAATTCCAGGTTCTGCTTGTTCTATGAAGAAAAGTTAAGAGATCTTGACAATTTTCATCACATTTTTTTTCAGTGTTCTTTAATAAATTTTTGCCCTAAAAAGATTATGTCAGTTCTGTTATCGTTAATTAAACATCTCAAGGGTCTAATTTTCATGCTTTCTGTGAAGAGCGATGGCCTCTTTCAACATAAAGGGCTTTTAAGGTCCTGTATTGTACTGTAGCTTTTGAGCTAAAATGCATCCATAGGGAAGGACACATATGAAGGTTCACGTAGTCTGTCAACTCTCTCAAAATCATGAGAAACATTTTTCATTTTTTAGAGCCTGCCTTACTCCATGATGACTTTCGTTTGCTTGCTTCCATCCCCACCTCTTGCCCAGAACTGTCTAGGTGAACAGCATCTTTAAAAAAATCTATTTTAAACAAAATCATAATGATGAAACCTTCATCTTTCCACAAAAGACTGAAAATAAAAAGAAGCATGTACATAACATATACAAATCCTATGCTGTTTTTATCCAGATGCCCATATACTCACTACTTCTAAGTAAAGGTTCAAATGAAGAACCTGAAATGAGTTCACCCACCATGCAATATCAAAAAAGACAAGACTGTTATGCTAAATTCTATCAACAGTTAGCATGAAATGTGCTGCCTTTCACATGAGCCTTGGAAGAGATATTTCAGTCTTAATTTGCCTCATTTTTAATAGCTAGGTTACTACCTAAATTCCGATATCCTAGATTGGCTGGGTTCATCTTCATAATTGAAAGGAATAGTGATCTTACATGAATCTCATGGAATTTCAAGACTGGGATGATTCTACAATTTTTAGATCATGTTGAAAAGAATAAAAAAATAAAATTCCACCACCTTTTATTCTCCCACACATTGTGATATGCATAGTTTGAAGAAACTTAACATTTCAACGTAAACTTGATATAGGAGACATGGTCACAGAGAACACTAAGACAAGGCAATTTTGAGCATAAATGTGTTTAAATCTAAAAAAAAACCCCTGCATTCATTTGTCCCTTTCTCTCCTGCAAATAAACTGAACTCTGCATACACAGAAATAAATACGATGCTACTACACTTATATATTAAATTATATATTAAATACTTATCTTGTTCCACACTTTCTATAGAAATTTGCGTTCATTTAAGCAAAAAAACCTCAGTCTCAATTGAAAGAGGCAGGAGGGATTTTAAAAACAAATTACATGGGGTTTTGCCAATAATCAAAGCCATTCTGACAGTGAACTGGTAAGAGGAGGTACAGATGGTGAAACAGCAGCAGCAGCACTCAAGTTCTCTGTAGCAACAGTCTGGAGGCTCATTGATTTTAGGATTTTCTGCCTATATTAAAGGGTTGAGTCTTCCCTACTTGCAATAAGCCTTAGTGTAGATTTGCATATCAAGTCTGTAATAACTGATGTTTTTCTACAAAAATCAAATTTAAAAAAATTACAAAGAAAATAGAAGAGACTGCAGATTTTGTAGTAAGAGTTGGTTTTGTTTCTTTTTTCCATTTGTGGGCAGGTCTAACTCGGGTTTCCATTTTACAACAACGTTCTAGTTTCTCTCTGCCAGTTTTTAAACCTTGTAGTGATCTGTAATAAACAACATTCTGGCACAGCTTGATTTTCAGTCGAATCCCTCTAGGGAAGAGAGTGATTTTACATGAAATGTGTATCCCATCCTGCTGCTTTCTCTAATCCACTCAGACCAAATGGGGATGAGGAATACTTACTTCACACAAATTAAAATGAGACGTTTTTGCCAAATTTGAACTTCGATGTAGGTATTTGAAAATGTTACCCATAACCCTATTTTACTCTCCCAAGTCTGGCTAATAAAACTTCAAACTTCTTCCATTTACCACTTATCCAGTTTCTGCCTCCAAATCCATTTTGCTTAAAACAGATTATTATCAACGTTATAATAAAACCTAAAAATTGAACTAGATACTGGGTACTTTGTTGAAAGCCTTCTGGTGGAAAAAGTAGGACTGACAAGTTGGATTTATGATCTCCAACTTAAAGAGGACAAGAATAATACATACACGTTTTTGTCTCTGAATAGCTGTAGCTGGCTGAAAGACACTTTCACGGCAAATGGTGTGTACGGATCCAAAGAAGCCTCCCCCACCCTCAAAAAAAAAACCCTGAAAGCATGCAGCCATCCATAAGGGAAGGAAAAAATATTCAAAGCAAATTCTTAAGAATGCTTCATACTAAAAAAAAAAATCTAGCGGACAGTTTCTAAAGTTTACGGAAGCAAAAGTAAAAAACCACTGATGTGCTTCAGAATATAAATACGCTGCTCATATCTTTCATAGCATTATGCATTTATAGCTATCATGGAAATCTTTTACAAGCTTTGGTATTAAAAAGCTTTGAAGACCCTGTCTTTATTTTAGATAGAAAGGAATTTTGAATGTTTGACACTAAACATAATTACAGGGGAAACGGAAGCAACATCTGCCTGCCTCTATTACAACTACTACAAAAAAAAACCCTAAGCTTGTTGACACGGTATTAGAGTTGGTTATGTGTCATACCTCCTCCAAGCCAACACTAAATTGCAAACACTAGTGAGGAAAGAATAAATCTTAGGATGCCCATTAACCATACACATTTTAGAGACGATGGTACAGTGAATGATGAGCCTTTTGATAACCCACAATAACATATAATAACATATAAACCTTCTTCATTGTACAGTGAAACTCTTAGTTACATCTTCAGGAAGTTGTAGATATCTACATTGACAGAAGTTTATAAATGCTGATTTCTGCTTTAACAGGAGTGTGAAGTCATAATTAGGATTTCCTGTTATACTAGGGAAGAGCTCAGGAAGCTGTGAAGAATGTATTCACACAAACTGGAGTGAGAAGGATACTTTCCTATTGACCGTACAAAATCTATTATTATCAACGGAGATATTCTGTGTCAGAGGAAAGAGGTTAGAGATTTCCCAATTATCTGGCACATTCTTGTTCTTTCAGGATTGTATTCACCGAATCTTACTGCATTTTAAACCATATTTTAAATAGGAGAGAAATAGGCTGGTTCTTGTTATGTGTGGTAGGTACCTAAATTTTCCCTGAGATAAGGGTGCTTGTTTTCTGGCACAATAAAACATAAGGCTTCTCTAAAGTAATTCATCTTTCAATGTCAGTAACCATTGGGAACTAGAGAAAACTATTCAAAAAAGCATCTGAATGTCCAACAATTTACAAATTACTTACTCTCATTTTTAAATCTGTGTGTTTTATTTCCAGGCTGTAGTTGTCAAACTTCACCCTTTGAGTTGTAGAACTTTTTTATTCAATTCATATGCTCTGATAAAATCACAACTCTGAGAATCTAGACAAAATGACCACTTTGTATCATTGTGACAGGACAGGATTTTCAAACCTGGAGACTGCGTGGAACCTTTATATATGAGATAGTTCTTATATTTCGTTTTCCTTAACATAACATATTCTGATTTATGATGACATACAGTTGTGTGTACTAAAAATGCTTCTCTGATAATGGTTATTTCCATTAAGTCAAACTCCAAACCTCGCAGAGAGCCTGGACAGTCAATTAATAAAGGATCAAGTTCTTAGGGAGAGGAAGCATTAAGTGTTTTTTACACTCAGTCATTCAATTATATCTTATAGATGCAACTGCATCTTTCCCTCCTCCTCTCTTCTCAAATGATGATATTCCTACATTAAATTCCTGCTAACCTAAAAGAGAAAGTGAGGAACTCGTACACTGCTTTAAAAAATGTAACAAAACAAGTAAAATACAACAATTTTACCTGCAACAACTGGGGATTTTCTGTCGTCCAAAAGTTGAATAGCAGTACTGGCTGTCACTACGTTGCTTTTGTTTGCTGTTTCTGCAGGGTGTATTAAGAAAAAAAAATTAAATAACATATATAACATATTGCAGAATGAGGAAATTGAGCTTTCCCCCCCTGTTTTGAAGTAACATTCCATGTGGATTTAGTGCTCCGAAAAATAAGGTAATAAGACAGCCAATGCCATGTTCTATGTATGCACAGAAGATACAGGCACTGGCATTTCAAAATTCCCCAACACCCAACAAGAAGCTTAAAACACTGAAATGAGTCACCAGTTTTTGCCTTCTCTGTTAAAAGTGGCAACCAAAGTGACAACCGGTTGGGCTTCTCATTAATGCGGACGCTTGCTCTGTTGGACTTGTCTTGCTTAAAACCCTAGGCTGTAAGTTCAGCCTATGCAAATATTAAATGAAAACTGTTACGCCACATCTTGGGGCTTTACTTGGAGCCCTATAAAGGGTGCACCTGGTCAAAGAACCAGTAAATTAGCTGCAAATTTCAATGCGTATTTTAGATTAGCATTTGTGATTGGCTACAGAGCCCACTCAGTACTGACATGGAATCCTTTCAGCATCATGTGTGGCTCAGCACTTAAAGAGTAACAAAAGTATAGACCTGTACTGAACGGGATTGAATAAACAAAGCTCCCAGGTATTTGCTCAGCAGCTCTTCTGTACCAGAGTGGAAAGTGATCAGCATTAAAAATGTTCTCCTTATCTTCAGCTGTCAGGAAATCTCTTGAGGAAGAAGAGAGAAAGAAAATACTTATTGTTTGTTGCATGGCACACAATAGTTTCTAGCTCTGAAAGGCGAGAAAAAACAAACCACAATCTTTTGGGAAAGAACGTGGTTTTGGACAATTTTTCTAACACCATTTGTTCGACAAAAGATTTAACTTTAGCCTCTAATATTTACTTGTGACACGCTTGCAATTGCATTTGCTGTGAAGGATGGAAAAAGTACCAAAAAATAGTGCCTCTAAGTACCATGAAAAACCTTCTAACTTGTTCTATTTATTTTAGTATGCCAGTGGAAAACCCTGGAAGGAACAGTAGGTGGGCTTCCTAAAAATTTTTTTTTTTTTTTTCTTCTTTTCTCACAGGGTTGCCAAACATAGCGTTGCTACTTACTGATTAGTAAGCTGCTCCGGACCCACAAACAGGTTGATACGAGACAGTCCAGTCCGTGTTCCAAGGAAGGCAACTTCCACTCCCTTGTCAGAGTTTCTGAAATAGAGCAGAACACAAGCAAAGATAACGGTTCCAGACAGCAAACAGATAAAGCTATATTACTGGTCACAGAAAGTACAAGTGTTCACATTTTTGAGAAAGATTATTTTAAGTATAGCTCCCTTAATTTTTTATCTTTTTTTTAAATGCTGCTTTTAAGTTAAAGTCATATGGATTTTGGAAAACTTGCAGCGTAGACATGTGATTTAGACCGAGAGTCACTAAAAGTTAATGACAGTAAATTTTGTAGGATTTGTGGTGAGGGATTATATGGAAGCCATAGAATAAAAAGGTGTGGCATAGTTATATACCATCTATTTCATAACCACTGGCACCCAGCGATTCAAGACGGGCAGGAATTGCAGATCTTGCCCCCCGTCCATTCAACGCTTCTGCAGTACCTCTGTGCGGCAAGTCACAGGCAGGACTGTTGCTCAAGCAAGCACAAACTAAGCTCGATTTAAAACAGCTAGCTCGAACGTAGCGGCCGTTAGGATAGGCCTAAGCCTCTAGACCGTAGGAAGAAGACGTGGCGGGCAGCTCAGGCCGGACTCTGGTGCTGCACTGGTATCAGCGCCAAGCCAGCTACTTTAAAACTAGTTCTCGTATGGCTACAAGAACTTCAGTCCTAGCACAAAAGCAGGGACCACAGCGTTAGCCATCTTACCGTCTCATACTTCATCCTTCAATAAATGGCCTGTCTCCCTAGTGTAAGTCAGGCTGTGAAAGGGGATCAAAAGTTTCCCGCTAGTATCTCTCCACAGGTGTTTACTGGATGATTGTGTTTACTGGATCTGTTATTTAATTGGGGAGGAGGATTCCAAGAACCCTTATCCCTCTATATAAATTCACCAATGTCTACAGTATATTAGCATGCTGCAATTTCTTATCTTCTAAGAGAAGTCTGGATAATCCTTACTTAGGTGAATCAGATCTTATTCACATTGATTTTACTCATTCGGTATGAGTGTGTGCTCTGCAGCAATACATTTTTTCAGTCAACTTTTTTTAAATGGTTGAAATATAACAAAATCTAATCAGGACAATCTCCAGAACTGCCCTTCAACTGCAGCATTTCATGCAAACTGCTAATCTTAACACCTGTTTTCATTAATATATATATAACAGCGTGCTTCTTAACGCTTTAGTATATCATAACATAAATTAAGTAAAACATATAAACTCTAAAAAGGACCAGCTAACCTCCTGATTACCTATCTATAACTGGAACCTCGATCCCAGTTAGTTCAGGAAAACAAACAAAACACTACCCCCCTCCCCCAAATTATTAAATAAATTACTTATTTTACCAGTACAGATTTTTCTATATATGATTTGTTCTGAGACAAATTACCAATTCCATCAACAATTTTTGTACATTTTGCATCAAATTTCTCAAGTACTCTAAACCATTTGTTAGAAATACTCAGAACTGTAAGGTGTCGTCAGTATACTATTTCATTAGTATACAAATTAATTTTATTGAGAAAATTGGGTAACCTTAAAACTACTCATCATAATGTACACTGCAACATAAACACTTAACACTGAACTCAGAACTGGTGTTACGTAGCATCAAATGGTTAACAGAATATTTTCATGCATATCAGGATTTGTTAGGTATTCCACCAGTTCACCAACATAGCTATTAAAAGTTCACCCACGACCGACACACAACGACCGACACACAGCTTGCTCACTCTGATTTATTTAATGCCAGACTGGTCCAATAAGCCTCAATTGGTGCGCTCACGACTGCATCAAACAGAACTTCCTGGATCAATTCTTTATCACCTGTTACAATACATTACAAAGGGTAAACATACATTCAGAGATCATTTTTTTTGTTAGATGACTACACGATAATTTTTTTGACACTGTACTATATTTTATCTGTGATATGCATTCAACTTTTTGCACTATTAAGCACTTACGAGGTAACATTACACGGTATTTTACCACAACGCAGTTTTTCATATACCATTTCATTGGACTAATAACAATTTTAGATTAAAAAAACAAGAAAATGATTCTCCACTTCATGTAACGCATTCACATACATACTATCTAATGCTCGCATTTGCATATGACGTAAGGTTAAAACAGTTCCGTTTACTAACAGTCACAAGAGTTCTACATTTCTGCAAATAGACAAAACATGCAGTTATCCATCTAAACTTTTTTTATTCTGCTTTGCAGTTCAGAAATGTTAATTGCATACATATTCTCCCTAAAATACTCATGAAATATCTGGCATATTCTTTAGAGGCACGATCCAAGGATTGATTCAGACCAATCCCGTTTAACTTCTAAGACCAGATGGAGCGATAATATTGCATAGTATTAGCCACATAGTACAGCCACACCATCTCCACAGAAACCTGAATGCTTGGCTCAGGCACATTGTTCACCGTAAAAGTCAGAAATCTGTTTTGTCACTGTCATTATTGATACCCTGGAAAAAGCTCAAAACCAAATGAAATTCCAAAATGACATCAGCCAAGCAATCCAATCTCAATTTATCACTGGTTAAACGACTACATTTTGTAGAAGGTTCAGTACGACCGTTTTTAGCTGGGTAAAGCCTACTCATGCACATTTAACAAAATACTTGCATTGGAGCAATGGCTCTTTTCCTGTGAGGTAGCGTTTAATTGCCTCTAACTGAGTCATTTGACGGTGCTCAGGATGTAAGTCAGTGTTGCAATAGGACCTGTGAACACGTTGTCAAAGCATTAAAACGTTAATATGTGTAAGCATGATCTCTCTTTGTCTTTGAACATAAAGAATCAGGCTCGGCAAGCACAAACAACATGAAACCAAGAAAGGTAACAGACACCAATTTCGTGCTTTGTTGAAGGCTTACCATTCATCTGCTAAAGATACATCAGGGTGTTCTAAATCATGTAAACCTGTAACGGGAATAATAATGGGTTATTCAGGGAGCAGTCTGGGTAACAGATGGTTATTTACATACACGCCATAACACAAACCCTTCCTTCTTGGAAAGTGCATTATTACCACAACATAATAAATCACAGTAAACTATGTTCAAATACACTTTAGGGTCTAACAAACTGGCAAAAGCCAACTAAATCAGATCTAAAACTCAAAAGGTAGGAAAAACTTTTTTTTTTTTGTGCTGATATGTTAAACTCATACAAATTACTCACATGATGTATTTGAAGTTTAGAAGAAAACTTGAGCAAAGAGAAAGACACAACGTTAACAGACTCCTATTTGTATTTCCTTGTTCTATTTGACTAGTGAAGTTATTTATGCTAAAATACATACTTCTCATTTCACGAGAGTTGTTCTCTTGCTCTTTAAAAAACAAAACAAAACAAATCTTTAAAAACAACGATCCCCTCAAAACCTAAGTACACAGCCCATAAACACAAGCAGCAATTTACGGGATCGTTCAGAGTAGGTTTATTGTACTAACAGGTCACGCAAATGCTTGTAAATAAGAACCGTATCATTAGTTATATAGCACAATAAAAATGTACTTTGGCAATTTTAAAAACTCTTAAAACATTTATCAATAGACAATAAGCAAAGAGGGTTCAGAAGGCAGGGTCTGGGTTTAAACCCTCTGAGTACACAAGCAATGTCAGAGGAACGCAGGGAAGTCAAAACTAGAACTGTAACGACAGTCCTTGGGGAGGACAGTGAGGTGCCAGTGACAGGGAATCAGTGAAGGTTGGAGTGGGAGAAAAGGAACAGTCAGTTATGGTTATGTTAACATTTCTGGTGATGCATCTGGGAGGAAATATCAGACGGACGGGCTGGGATGTATGGCTGGGTTACAGAAAATAGGCAAGGGGTATGTTGGGAACAGTTTGGAGGGTCGGCAGCTCCAGTCTCCTGCTGTGCTCTTCTTCTATCTAGACATGTACTTGCTGTGCAAATGGCTCAAACTTTAAAACATTTCTTTTTACATCTCTCCTGGGAACGGGAACATACTCATTTCCCAAAATACAGCTGAGGAAGGAAGACCTGAAGAAATCAACTATCTTGTTTAACATCACTGACAAAACAAGAAGCAGAATTGGAAATGGAGACTCAAGCATAAAATCGGAAAGCATTCCTCTATTGAAACATGGTTTTGCTCAGCAACTGCTAAAACCTCTCAACCCTCTCTTCACTCTTATGAAATGCCTCTGCTCTTCCTTCATCTTCAGGAACTTTGTTTTTGATCTGATTGCCAAACGACTTTATCACCCCTCACCGTTGACTCCTCTGCTCATTTCAATTGTGGACTTATCAAAAAGTGACACCAGAAAGAAAGAAGAGCTCTTCCCCCAGTTACTTCTACTGTTATTATAAAAATGCAAAATGTAAAATCCCTGTGGACAACGCCCAAAGTGGCTATAGCTCTGAAAGACTTCACAATGTACAGTCCGTGAACAAAAAGCCAAAACCATTCCAGTGCTCTCAGTGGCTACTTCATTCAGAAAACACCACAAGTAATTAGCATTGGACCCTGAGCGGCTCTCTGGAGCACTGAGAGGGGAGGACGGAAGGTGATGCCCGTCTAAAGAAGCTTCACAAACAGTCCGACTGTGCTTAATATAAATGAAGGAAAAAAATCCTATGAAGTAAAAGATCTTAAAAGAGAGAAAAAAAAATAAATTGAAAAAACCCAACATCCAATTCCCTTATGGAATCTGCAGACAAACATACAAGTTTTCGGTCTACCAAATCAACAATAAAACTACTGTGTAAGCCAACGAGAAGGTAGGTATCTTACCTTCTTCTACAGTTACATTCCCTCTGAAGAAATATTTTCCATGTCCTCTAGAGAGAGCCACACCTAAACTGTGCAGAGAAATAAAGCAGACCTTGACATCTGCGAGACAAACAATAACAGACATTCAGAGCTATTTTCATTTCTAACGTTTCCAGCTAGTGTACTATGACTAACTTTTAAACTGTTTGTTTCCAAACCCTCACTGGTCATATTTATTGTTCAACGAGCTGCTTCAATGCTGCTGCAGCTCTGGCGCGTCTGCGAGAATCGCCTGTATTTATGTGTTCTGAGAGGTGCAGTAAACTGTTATTCTCTGGCAAACTAATAAACGCGCCCCTCTAAGCTCGCTGCTTCACCCAGCATGAGATTTCTTCAGCCGAGTCTTGAACATGCCCATGGTCTTACAACGAAGGAGACAATTTTTTTTGTAAATCAGACTAAGCTGTTGAGAAACTACATGAGTGTGAGAATCAATGGAGCTACTGAGAGGAAAAGAATTTCATATGTGACAACAGCATCGTGACTCCTCTTGGACTAATTTCTCTGTGATTCATATTTTTAGCTAATGTTTTTTGCATTGACTTCAGCTTCATGAACTCTCAAGGGTTATGGACCCAGTTTTGGTTTGGATTTTAGTCTACCGTTTAAACTATTCAAGTTGACGGAACTGGCTGGGGGATTCCACGCGCCTCTTCCTATCGGGCGCGCACCCGGAACACCTTCTGGCATTCAGTCGCTCAAGGGGATTATATGAGGCCAGGAACCTGCCAGTAATCGCTACGACTGAAAATGTACGGGCTGGTACTTTAGGTACCCGAAGAGGCACCGACTCCCGGGAGCAGCCATGCTGCAATCAGCAGCTCGATCGGGAAATGGGCTGAGCAGTAAACATCTTTGACACTACAGTATATATTTTAATAACCGTTGCCCCCCCGTCTTCCCTCCTACCCACCAAAACCAGATACAGACCACGCTGAAAAAGGCAGGACAGTCTACCTACTACATTTCTGTCCTAAGAATCAGAACTCGCACTGCATGCATACAGGTAGCCCCGTATCTGTTTACTTAATAGGAGAAGAATGACAGTGTCACAGAAAAAAAAAAAAGAAAAAAAAAGAAAAACCCCAACACAAAAAAAACCCCACACAACAAAACTCAAACAACAAATAACAATGAAAACTGCCCTAAAAAAAAACAAACAAAAACAACATTGAGTTTTACCACCTATGCGTGAATTTTAACAAGAATAAACACATGCACTGGAGATCAGAGAAATGTGCCTATATTTTCTCTACGTGGAAATGTAGCCGAAAGTTCTCTGAAACAGTTCCATTGGAGAAAATTTCAGTTGAGTATTGCCCTATCAGACTCCTGCTTTAAGCATAAGGTACAGTTAGTATTCTTTTATTAATGGATTATTTCTAATTCAAATATGAGCATTTTTGATGTGACTTCCTGTCTTTCTTTTCTTTTTTATTTTTTTCCTCCTAAGATGTATGCCAAAATAACATGGCTGACTTACTCAGTTTTAGTTATACAAATACACTGAAGGTAGTTCAGGGAAACAAAATATCCAAACCTCAAATTGGAAGTGAAATACTATCTCATTTTACATTACATTTTTGTTGTGGAAAAAAACGAAAATGGGGCTCAATATGTAGTTACTTAAATGGATTATAGTATTTATAGCTCTCCAAGTACTCGCTAAAGCCTTTCGTTCAATGTAAACCTCAACTGAATATTTTTTTAATGAAACGTAAGCCATGACAAACACTGTGAGTTTGCCTGTGTGAGCTTGCACAAACTTTCCATCCCTGGAAAAGCTGAAAGGAATGCTGGTAGGCTCCTTCCCCGTGCTATTTTCAGCATTGTCCAAGGATATTTCATTGTCAGCTTTTGCTGATGAGCTTTTAATGAGTGCACAAGCTCTGAACAAATGCAAGTCCAATGACTCTGATGAAACGTCCATTTATTATGGTCGGCTCTACCTGAATGGAGTACCCTTGATGTCTGTGTAATAGTAGTCATTTGTCATCACCAAAACCCGCTTCTAGATTCAGAACAAGAAAGTCAGAAGAGAAGGGGGGAAGAAGTTAGTTTGCTATAACAAATGCATAAAAGATCAAGTGGTTAGTCGTGGATAAAATTACAAGCGATGTTTATATTCAGTGAGTGAAAAAAAAATGTACTGCAGTGAATCATATTTATGGCAATCTTAAAAGCTGGTAAAAAAATGAACCGCTTGCTTTCTACTTAGTTGGAATAACATTTTATACGTTGTACCCCTTTGTCCACTGTCTTCTTCACTTCCATGGAGAATTTCCCTGTTTTCCGATTCACCATTGCATTTCGGAGCTGAAACGAAGGAAATGCGTGTCAATTCCTTTATTTGCATTTTCTGGAATTCTTTTGAGTCGAAGCTTAATTTTCTTCATTTTGTCATTTTCAGTAGTTCTATAACCCACTGAACAGCCCTCTTACAGCTTTTATTATTGACTGCACAGGCCACACACTTCAGGCAAGTTGCTGAGGTACTTGCCTAAAGCATCGGCATCCCGCATAGTAAATTAGCTTTTTGTGTAGTATCTGGAGCTCATGGGGGATAAACAGGGTAACTGACCGCTATTCTGCAGTTAACCTCCTAGGAAGATAAGGACTAGGTTCCCAGCTGGATTTAGCTGAAGTTAGACCAGGGCTCAGCGTTTAAATACATCAACAATTGTAACTATCACACGCAAAGCAAAAAGAGAAAACCCCGCTTACCCTACGCTATTCGTTCTGCTTCTGCGTGATACTCGACATCGGGCTGCATCCTGAAGCAGCACTAGAAACTGCGCCCTGGCTGCACCAGAAGTGAGAACTAGCAGACGAACGACAGCCCCTTTGATGAGCAACCCGTCTCAATGGGAACACCCAGCCGCAGTGCCCTGCGACTCCCCCGGGCTGCCCAGTGCTGTCCACGCGCCCCTCGCGACGTAATACATTTTCTCTCTGTAATGGAAGCCCTGGGTCAGTCACAGCGTTCAGCATGGGCCTGGACCTCTCACTCTCAAAGTCGTCCAAAAGGCTTTTTAAATCCCCTTCAAAACCAGTTTGCATTACTATATATACCAAAAACTCAAGCAGCTAGGGAAAACAAAAAATAAACCCGAGGGGGTTTACATACAATGATTTACCTGCTGCTCTGCAAGTTAGATCTGTTGCTTTTTAGATTACCGCAAGCACTGCTTTTCAGTAACTTTATTCTTGCCTCTACGCGAGCTGCAGGCTCCCAGCCCTGCGCTGCGAAGTCCCTTACCCACCACCGCTAAAAGCTCTTCCCTCGGCACACCCACGTGCTGCCTAGGAGAGAAGTGCCTTCCTCCCAGAGGACTCCAGCTGACACAGCCTCTCTCCTCGCTGAGCATGCCATGACGATGAAGAGAAAAGTAAAAAAAACCCAACAGCTGCCCGCCAGGCCTCCAGGCCAACATGGCCTGCAGCGTCCCTGCCAAGGAGGCCACGCTGGCCTGAGAGCCCGGTCTGTGGGCTGAAACCGAAGGACTGAAAGACATGGGTTTGGAGAAGTCCTCAGCCTCAGTGTTTTGAATTTGCCTATTTAGAAGTTCAGGACAGAAATAAGAAAGTGAGTGTGTAGCAGCGATACCATCCATATACGGATGTATTTTATTTGAATGCTCTTAGATTTAAGAATGGAAGCAGCGACTTCTTTGCTTATATTTTTAACGGCACAGATGCAGAAAGTTTAAGGTGGTTGTTTCAGGATATCTTCAATTACAACTGAAATTGCTATACTTGTGGGATTAATTTTTTTTGCGGTAAGAAGCACCTATAAATCTTCCGCAGCTGTAATTTTCATTACAATAGGAAAATTCCATTCCAATAGGAAAATCAATTCAGATTCCCTCGTTAGGGATATTCAAAATGATTTTTGAACCATTTTGAATCAAGAATAATACTGACATAATGAGCATTTTGACGTCTCTCCTATTGCTTATCTAACTGAACGCAATTTTGGATATTGTGTTTTTGCTGAATAAATATCACCTGTTCTCCGGTTCCTCATGCCAGATTGGGCAATTCAGTCAGATTTTAACGAAAAATTGTGAAGATCATCATATCAATGCACTCTGCAGGCTTTTTGAGCTCGTGTGGAGTGAAAAGAGGATGACCAAACCTGCCGGTGAAATACCTGGGTTTATTCTCACGAACAAGTTGAGCATGGCTGACCTATCAAAAACTGCAAACTTTGCAGCTCTTTAAATTTAATTCTGGGGCATCTAGATTTGAATTAACAGTCTTACTCTTCTGTCAGTGAGTGTAAAAGAATAATTTTTAGCTGGAGGCATGTATGAAATAAAGCATATATTTCACTGTAGATTTTTTTTTAACAATACATAATAGGCAATTCTGGAAATATTTTCCCATTTTAAGTTTTGTGGTTTGGACTTGGAGATCTGGTCTTAATTAACCATCTACTTTCTAACATTTACAGAACAGTCCCATTTATCTTTAACATGGTTTTCATTTTTCTCCTATTGGTGCCTGCAGTTGTCTCAGACCCATTCCTCCCACAAGCCTCAGGCAAGTCATAGATTTACTAAAAGGGCCTCCAAACTCTCAGCAGTGTTTAAGATCAAGTCTGCATGTGGGATTTAGAGTTTTACTTTTCTTCTTTTTTTTTCCTTGCTGTGATTACATTTCTTGGCTTTGTAATCTGGTTTCTCGGCTCTTCTGCAGTTTCATCTCCCTCCTCAAATGCATAAAATAAACACTGCCTCAGTTGGCTTCAAGCCCCAAAACATTCATTCATGGTCTTTTTTATTTGGAAAAAAGTATTTCATTCAGCTAGAAATTATAATAAAAGAATTTTAAGAAGTGAGTTAATGAGAAAAAGGTTTCTGTCCAAATTGAAACTTCTTGTCTTTGGTACTGCGTATTCCCAAACTTTGCTGGAAGACACCGTTAGTTTAATAAGCTGTTAAGGTTTCTATTTCTAATAAAACGCAGTGACAGCAAGATAGCAGGTACTGTTAACCTGGAAAATGAACTGATGAATATTTATCTACACCAACTCTATTTCACGGTGAAAAAAAATTCCAGCCTTAGTTCTGCCACCTTTTCCTTCCTGGATGACTAGAGAAAACCTATTTCTTCACCGCCTCCGAGTAATACGCATTATTACTCCTTCAACTAAACACAGCCAGTCAATTGCTAACATCCCAGTTTCACTGCTCTAGTATGAGATCATTCTATATTCTTGGGAAACTACGTAACCATTAAATTAATGTGGTAAAAAGTAAGAAAATGTCTTAATCAGCTTCCACATAAGTATTTCGTGGGAGCAAAATACACCATTAGTAGCCTATGTTATTAAAAGCGGCTACGTGAATACATCAATTCTTTCCCTCTACAGTTGAATAAACAATGCTTTACTACCCAAGCTTGGAAAAAATCAAGAACATCAAATCCAAGGCCTTGGGTGAAGCAGAGCCACATGCAGTGCTCAAGTCAGTAAGTTACTTCACAAAGTTTTAAGTCTCCTACACAATATTTACCATTTTCACTCAAAAATTAACAATATTAAGGACCTGCCTGTTACCAAAGATCAACAAAGTAACATACACTTTTTGGACACTCGTTTGTATCCTTACATCAGAAAAGCTGAATGAAGAGTTGGATTTTACTACAATAAACTACATAACTTCCTCCACATTTCATTCCCATTCTAGCCGTAATGCTTATAATGACTCTTCCTGTAGCTCCAATGTCACTCGATATCGCATCTCTTTCTCTTTTACTCTTCCATTAGTATTTCTGGCCATCATCTCCTCTGAAGGTTGTAGTAACACGGTATGCACACGTGTATGCATAGGTAGTATTTCACACAAACACAAAAAAACTGGTAATGACAGTCCAGGCTTACTCTTAAAAATACCTGTAAAAATATTATTTGTTTGACATTGCTTTTTTTCCTATTTAGATATTTGCACAAAGGTCTCCACTTGTGCGTGGCATTGCTGAAGTATTAGGACAACGTTCGGAACGTTAATACATTTTTCCACAATATTTAACCTGCTGTTTTTTCAGAGAACACTTGGTCACTCATCATCAAACAGTGGATGCGTAGGCTGTTTTACAAAACCTATCTATTGGGGGATTATTTACCAAAGAATGCCTGCTTTTCCAGGCATGCTCTTCTGAATTCTGAGCACTGATGGGTGGGATGGTTCAAAGCCGTCACTACAACACACCTGTATTATACTTGAGTACCGAAAACTGTGTTTACTGCTGCTCCAAGGCTACAATAGGATACCTGGGGGTTTTTTTATTATGTATTAAATATTTATCAAAATTAATTTCACTTACGATTTATCTATTTTTTTTTACTTATACATATTGGGCAATGGACCTGGATCTTTTCTACAAATGTAATGCTCCGTTTAGTCTATTTGTAATGTAGTTTAACTTCTTTTCTCCTTCAAAAGATGAAACAACTGGAACAGTGAAACTGCTTGTTTCTATGTTACAATTAAAAAATACTTTTTAACAAACTGGTTTTTTTGGGTGAAAGGAAACAGATAAAATTTATGTATGTATCTTTCATTTAAATGTGAAATAAAACTTCTTGCAGCCTACGGATAGACAAAACTCTTTTTTTGCTAGAAATTTTCAGAAAGAAGTGACGACTTAGGGGCCTCAAACAAAGGAAATAGGAAGAGCTGGAGCTGAAGAGCTTTTTGCTTTCGTGCGTATTCAGATATAATCTCAGTTATCAGTGAAACTTAATTTTGAATATCACAGAAATAGTTCAATGTTACATTAACTGAACCACTGAATTTCTAACTAAGATATGATTAAAAATAGGGGATTAAAACTGTAAAAATGAAGCAGAGAAAGTATTGGAAGAAATAAAAAGGGGGAAAAAACCCAACACAAACCAAAGAGAAATAATAAGAAAAAAAAATTCCTGAAGGTTTGAAAGCTGTACTTAACTACAGCAATAACATTAAAAGGAGAAAGGAAATTTTAAAATGTCATTTGCAGAGGAACTGGTTGAGTAATATGTGATCAAAGATAAGAGAAAAGGCAAGCTATAAAATATGAAGTCAGTGGGATTGCCAAGATTGCAGAAGGCTGCTACAGGACGTGAAAATCTAATGAGGAAGCCCTGAATAGAGCCGGCATCGAAAACTGCACAGAGCTATACAAGAAACGTGAAAAAAAGTTCGAGTGTACACTCCAACAGAACACTTTAAACAGGGAAGTAAGATGGCCTCCTAGGAGAGGACGAGGACAATCTATCACCTGGTGAGACAGACACTGCTTAGAACGTAAATGAACTGTTTCACTGTTCACAACGCGGGTGGAGAGAGGGAGGAATGCAAGATATATATTTTTTAAGGGAGGAAGAAAATATAGACTTATGTCAGAACAGGGATCAAGAAATTAGTACATCTGAAGACTGACAAGACTCCAGGGGCAGCTGTACGTGATCCATCCCGGATTTCAGAAGGACATGACAAAGTAAATATGGGAACCTTCAGTGGATACATTCAAAACCTCTCTGGAAAAGTAGAGGTATGAAGGACTTGAGAGAAGCTAACGCAGTGCTGATATTTGAGAAGGGATCGAGGAGACATCTATGAAAAATACAGACATGCAGTCGTGACTTTGGCAGTAGGGGACTTGTGGGAAAACCTAAATTACAGGACAGAAAGGGGAACACCTGGAAAGTTACGATTTAATTAAGGACAGTCAGCACAGATTCACACAAAACGAATCATGCCTAACAAATCAGATTTATTGAGGAAGTAACAGAAAGACCAGGCAAAGGTTAAGCCATGGACATAAGGAAAGCTTTTGATACAGTACTGCAGAAAAGGCTAAGCCTGCAAGGTAAGAAAGAATAAGATAGAGAGAGAACTACAGAGTAGAGGGAGCACTGAAAAATGAGTTTAACGAAAGGATTGTGTGCATAACAGCTGATAGACATAGAACACAGGCTTCAGCAGCTACCCATATGTCTGAAATTAGGAGTTTGGAGTGAATCTGTGCTCTGAACAGAGGTCAAAGAATGCGATTTTGTTTATTCATCTGATGTTTTTTGATTTTGTACATTAAGGAAAAGAGCTCTCGTTACTCCCATTAAGGAAAGAGGGATCTCAGGGAGAGAAGTCAGACTCATTCCTTCAATTCTGAGTTTCAGCAGTTGTCGGGGCCGGCCCTTAAGAGATATTCTCTTCCCTTCTCTAGCACTATATTTGCTGTCCAGCAAAAATACACAGTGGGATGCATGGAGAATGCAAGGGGGATGACTTTTACCAAAGGTACAAAGAGTCTGTGTTTGCGGTATATGCACACGTAAGGAAGAATCAATACAAAATAGTTATAAAATTCTACATGAAGTAAAAGGGGCTACTGTCCTTTCCTTCCCGAGAGCAGTCAGACGGCCTCTCCAATGACTGCTTAAACGGTTTCCAGGTACAGTAGTGGGGTGCAACAATGTCTTCCGACAGGGTTTTAAAACACATCACTTACCACGTCATCTCTGTCCTCCCACTCGACCTCAGAAAGATCCACACTACTGTAGTTGGGCTTTCTTCGTTTCTTCCCCTCTTCATACTGGCATAGAAAGGGTGAAATATTTAGCACATTCTGGTTTATTTGCACAAAGATTTTGTATCAGAAGATTTTTAAAATCTGCTGGACGCATGCTAAGTGTATGCAATACACATAACAGTGGGTAGCTTAATTCATACAAAGCGTGCCATACTGCTGCACAGACGTTGCCTGTGCACTAAAACCCGACGTCACGCATGACTATGCGCGTGATCTCTTGCCATGATACAAACCTTTTCTTGACGGACACGCTGGGAAGTCAAACTCTGCAGTTCTACCTTCTTCTCCCCATATGGAAAATACACGAGACCTTGATCTTGTAGTTTATGTTCAATGTTTCGAACCAGCTCTTTCAGCTGTACGGGAAGTTATATTTACTATAATCTTATCAACAAAATGTTTACCCATTTCTCTTTAAACAAGATAAGATGCAAGTCTTGTGAAGTACGGTGTTAACATTTGCTGATACTACCTTTTATCTACAACTTCATGGGGGGAAAGTAATATACTAATAATGCTAATTTATAGGGGTTTTTTATCACTAGTCGCTGTTACACTGTAAATTGCACATTTAAAATAAACATTCTAGTGACAAATTCATTTGACGTCGAGGTGTTTATAACGTAGGAAATCCTGCCCTCTGCTGAACATTCGAAATCAGAGAGCCTACTAGCGTAAGAACAAAAATCTCGCTTGATGGAAGAAGAAAAAAGTATGTAGGAAGATCTGTGAATAAAGAACTGCTTAAGAAAAATTACGAGAATGTATTTGAAAAAAAATTAAATTTGGGAGAGGATCAGCGTAATGTGAAATCTGGTCTCTTACCTCGTATGACACATATAAGGGGGAGGGAAACCCACAAGTCTTGCTATGAAGTACGAGAGGAGACATTGGGACATTGTGAAAAACCCCCAAATTGCTTTTGTGACTCCCCAACAGCAGCATCACGGAGCACAGAAGACGTAGCTGTAAGGCAGTATGTACAGCTGATCCTCCCCCCTCAGGGCAGGACCAACCCTGCCGTCAACCAAAGCTGTCAGCGCGTGAGACGGCCAATTCATCACCGGGGCCAGCGGTGCAGGAACTTCCAATCCCGTTCAGCGAGACTGGCGAGGCCGAAGAAAAAAACTTGCTCTCTGGCTTAGAAGGTTATTCCTATCCTGACTTTTTCCTCTCTAAATTAAAAGATTCTCACGTGAATCCCACAGTTCTTTTGTAGACCACAGTATTTAAAAATAGGCATGACAAAATCTTCCTGAAGAACAGCAAGTTTTTAAAAATACTGACTACTGTATCATAATCACAGAGAGATTTTGAGATACTTGCAGCACTGTTTTCTTCTAGCACAGGCTTCACAGAGCCTCCTTAATTTTGCCTGTGATAGCTTGGATACTCCAATTATTTCTACAAATTATTCTTTTGGGAAACTACGTGGGATAAAATCCTGAATCAACTCTCATTCTTCTTTTGAATAACAAAAAACCCTAGCAACTCTGTTGGTCTAAGTCTTAGACTAAGTTCGGAGAATTCATGCAGATGCAACTGAAGAGCACTTTCATGTGCTTTTTTTGCTCCTCTGCTAGGAGCCACCTTCTTGTAACAACAAGGTTATCTACTCCTGGGCTAATGGCTAGAGAGATGTAAAGAATTTCTGCTTTCAGCACGTGCTTACACACCAGACTGTGAATTCAAGCAGCGCCGTGCTACAATTAATTCTTGCGACATGACAGCTCTGATAGCCAAAGAGAGAACTATACCCAAACAGTGAAGTACAAAATCTGCAGCCAATATAGTTAAACCTCACAAGAATAAAATATGAGCGGATAACGTCCAGTTCATTAGCAAGGCTTGATTTTTGCAGCTATGTTTTGCAAACCTTTCATCATAGCTGCAGCTATATCAACATTATCTTTAATCTACTCGCCGTGGCTGCACCAATTACCCAAGCAGATCTTTGATCCGATTCAATCATTCTAGTATCGAAACGGTTATAGTCAAGCTCTGAAATACCGAGAGCTGAGAAGTGTTACGTAGAAGTTAGCTGGGATCGTTTGAGTAGAGCAAACAGCTCCTGTACTGGTTCCAATGTTTAATTACATCCTCACCCGCAGATGTGGAAGAGCTTCTGGGCTGTGCTGCATTCTCAGACACATGTGCAAATCCTTACTTACGACAATGGGAGTTGATGTTGTGTGGCTGACAGCAGAAGTACGCTTCAAACATACGGCAAACCACTTGCATCATATTGATTACGGGGTTTGCATTTATTTTAGTCATCTAGATTCCACACCTTGCACTCAAAGAGCAAAAACAAAATCCAAAACAAACCAAATGAAGAGCTGGACAAAACATTCAAAGTTCTGCAGCAAAGCCAGAATTGGAAGCATTCACGTCTAAAGAATTCAGGTAAGCAGAAGCAAAGCCAAGCAAGGGGTAGGCTCTATAAGCACTCAAAGGAACTGAAAGCGCAGTTCTTAAACACATTTAGGACAGGAACTAATAAAGTACTGAGATGCCTAACCCCTCAGTCAGCTCTTACGCTTTAGGGGCTACTGTTTAATTGCCTACGCAGGAATCCAATACGTGAAGAGCAGATTTATGTTACAGTTCAAAAAAGGATGGCAGAAAAAACAAACCCCAACTTCCAGCAAGGAACAGATACCAAAAAATAGCAATTATTTGTACATCTTGGTAATTTTGCTTATAAATCTAATCTTCTTGGAGACACCACCTTATTCACAGCAGTAAATTTACATATCTTTATGCTTATGTAAGTAGGGCCTAAAACATAAATGCAAGTGGATCAAATCTAAAATACTTCATGACACTACCGTTCAATCGGCCATTCTTCTCTAGCTTCTTTCTAGTTTTATTGCTTAACTAATTTCTTACTAAGAGTTATTCCTGGACACGTAAGCAATTCACCAGCTTTTAAAACTGGCATCCATCTACATCTTTTTCTCTGGTAGCAAACCTAATCTAACTTTTTGTCTCTGAGACTCCTGGGTGAAGTATAACATACTGCTTGAAGGCTGAAGCCAAACCCATCTGCAAGATTACTACAAAGCATTGAAACAAATTATTAAGGGACCGCTGGGAAAGACAGAAACTAGGAGCTCTACCAAATTACTCTGATTTAAGTGCAGGAGGCAAAGAGCTAGATTTAAACTGTTCATCTCTTTGGCCAGTACGAAATGCGTGGGGATATTATACAGTAGCTCACCCCTTGGGAGAAAAAAAAAAAAGATACTGAAAATTTTTTAATATCTGGACTGCAATTGAAGAATCTTTTACTCTGCTCAACACTACACGATAGCTCCAACATATTTTTGTTTGTGGAAAGAACGCAGGAAATTATTTTGTTTAGTAATCAGAATGAGCTTTATCTTACTCAGTACCTTTTATGTGAGGCTCGGCCAAACTCCTAGAGCACCGGATGATTCAAACAACATGTGACATGTACAGTTTAAAGACTGAATCACATTTTTTCACCACCCCGTATACAACCATTTACATGTGCCGTTATTAAATGCTTTGCTTTGATTTTTTTTTTTTTTTTTTAAAAAACACAGGCAGTCCCATACCATCTGCATTGAGCGTGACCTGCCACGTGTTTATAAAGTCAGAGTGTAGCAATCTGATCACGGAGGGAGCAAGCTACATCTTAACAGCTGGAAGCCTTGGGTCTAAGGTGACTGGAACGTCCCAGGCGTGCTCCATCGGGATAACGGGGAGGTAGGAGAGGGTAAGCTGCTGTGAGAGCGGCTTTGGAAGCATCAATAGATTTTATGAACTTGCTCAGCCACACTTGTGGAATCATCCGTGGGAAAATACTATAGCAAGGAAGTGTCTACTAATCAACAACCAAAAGCCAGAGAGGTGAAGTAATTTCAAGGGAAAGCTCTTCCTTGCCAAACTACTATCCTACGTGCAAACGCAAGGAATCAGGAACTAAAAAACGTCGCATCAATCGATTAAGTTTCACCTTTTATGATTAGTACTTCAAAGTCAGGATAATGCACTAATCTAAACAGGATTTGAGAATCGTCCCTTTTTTGTTGCTGTTTAGAAGAGGCAAACTCGAACAGACGCAAATACGTTTTGCTGGGCTTGAATTCTACATAATACAATACACAATCCAACTGCATGTATAACTGTAACTTACATTAAGCCATCTTGTAAAGGTATTCTTGTCTACAAAGTTCGATAGCAAAGGTCAAATGAACAAATATCGGAGGAAAAGTGTCGTTAACTAAAATCACACACTTTTCCATATAGTTTTAAATAAACAGAGGCAGACTGAATACACTGTCGTTATTGCAGTGCCCCCGGTCCAGCCAGTTATTCAGCGACATCCCTTCTCTAAGAGTCGGGACGCTAGCGTTACCTCTTACTGTCTAGTGTAGCTCTGACTGACCTAATGCAAAGATTGCAGCTGTTTGAGTGGAAACTGCATTGAGCCTGACTTCACACGGCCAACCCAAGGGCTGGTACCGAGACCCTTCCCAGCCAGCCCAGCACAAGTTGCGACTGAGTCACACTATTCCTCCTTGCGGGGACCGTGCAAGGAGAAAGCTCGGATCACACCAACTTCTGGAGCAGAACCAGCCGTTTCTGCCACCAGTCCTTCAAATGTGTCATCTTTGCTCTTTGCATACAATAAGGCAGGAGTATATTGCTGCTTCCTCCCCTGGCTCCAAAGGGGGTACGTCCCCGAGCGTGGCTCAGGAAGAGCCACGTCCCTCTGCTACGTAGACCTGCACAGAAAGGCAGGGGAGGGGGGCACTTCCTTCCTACTTTTCAGCAAGGACTGTATTAACTCCAAACTGCAAATTCCTTTACGTATGGATTATGTCCTTCAACATCAGTCCATTAATAAAATAATACTTCTATCAGAAAATGTTTAGAGTTTAAACGCTATGGGACAAAGTCTTTCCACGACAGAGCAAGGTCGTGAGTAGACAGGGGAAGAGGTCACTTCGGTAGACCGATTCAGACTCTGACTTTTTAAAAAACAAAAAAACAGTGAAAGTCCCCTTCACCGCTTCACCTGTCACCCGCAGCGACTGAGCTTTCATTCACCGTGTGCCACGTAGCTCCAAAACGTTCTGCCTGGGAACACCTGTGAAGCAGCGTCCTATCTCAATGCAAACCGCTACTGCTTGGCGCTTAAGCTCTTTATTTCATTTGGAATCTTTTTTCCTGCTCACGTGATCCTGATCTGTCTTTTGTAATACTTTTATTTCATGATTTGTATCTAGTTTGCAACCACAAATGATCTTTTATTGATCTGCGCTTACTCTTGAATTTGTAGAACACTCACAGGTGTCCAGTCAAAAACCAAAGTGGCTTTCTATACAAAGCTCCTTATTTTAATATCTAAAAAAGGTAACATCTTGGTTTTCTGAGGAAAATAGGAAGAACAACTTCCCTTTCCAAAAAGAGACTTTCATGACAAGCTTACTATTTACGATGTTAATCCAGAAGTTCCTAGGTTATGGTTGGCAGCAAAACCCAGTTATTTTGGATTGATTTTTCATGTCAGATGGCAGTGAAATCCTGTCACACTATAAAATTTGCAGAAATACTGCAGAGAAAAGCTGATGACAGGAGCCAAGTCATTTACTAGGGCGAATAATACAATTCTAAGTTTCCAGGCAGATAAGAAGTAGGAACAATTAGATGTACCATGTACGCAGAAGAACCGTCTAGCGAAGTAATAGAAGAAAATAATTCTCATGCCACAAGCATTTAAATTGCTCCCTCTGCTTACGCTCATAACAAGAATTTGCAGTGCAAATGGTGCAGCAATGTTTAGATTGATAAAACAGAACATGGAAGTACACAGGGTGAGACAAAAGGAAATACAAAAACCAGCTTTAGTCCCACACCTCCAGGCTGGACGGAGAGGACGCGGGCTGAGCTCGCTTCTTCAGGTGGACTGCGGCTGATTAGCAGCGCCACACGTCTGTGATTTACTCCACTGAAAAAACCAACTCCTCTATTTAGGATTTTATTTGCATTCTCAGGACCTTATCATTTGGGATTATGTAAAACTGGCAGCTGCTTATAATTATTTGGGGTTTGAGTAGAAATAATTAAAAACATCTGCCTTTATCTTAATACTACCAGACTTAAACCCATGAGCTCGGTTATACCTAACTTCAAAGCTGAAAGCAAAGAATAAAGGAAAGCTTCACATATTGCTAACAAATTTTCTGTGATTCATTTATATGTACAACCAGTTATTCAACAGCCTTCAAACCTTTAATTATCTTTTAAATATATGTAATTTTGCACTTCTAATTAGATAGCAATTTAATGCTCTCACAGGGATTCAGATGGGCCGTCTTTTTTGAAATGTAAACTGCAACAGGAATAATCATTGGCATTCAAGTGATTGAATTCTTCAGTTATTTAAATGAACGTGAGGCATTTACACTGTTCAAATCATTTAAATATTCTGCTGTCAGCTACAGCTGTAGAGTTTTATGGAGTTGCTGAATAAAGCAAGGGTAAGTGTAGGTTATCTTACGTTCCAGGCGGGACTCCCCAGAGAGAAATGAGATTTGCTGCTTATGAAAGGCTAACACTGCTTAAGTGGGGCATTAATCTCCCCCCCGAGACTTGGATTTCTCTGTTTTTCTATATTAGGAGAAACAAATTTTCCCAGAATTTACAGCTACAAAAGACTTAATACTGTTCTAGCAATCTTTAAGTACTCCAGGTCCTTTACCTTAGTACGATGTATCGGGACAGCCAACCTTCTAAGTCTAAAGTGGTAACTTACTCGGGCAGCTGAACCATCCATATATTTCAGTGAGGGGTTGTGACATACACATGGGCTTTGATTTCTATGTATAACTTTCCCGATTAAGACCGATCAGATTAAACAAAGATGTGCATCAGTTTAAAGAAAGCAATTTATCAATTGAATTAGTGATAAAAAGAGCATTCACATATAACCATTCAAAAAATCACCATTACTATCCTTCCAGAGCTTACGCCGAGAGTTCGAATATATGCCTCCATCTATTCAGAGAAACAGAGCATTTTGATTTAAACTCAGAAATATTACAAAATTCGTAGTCATCATGGATGTTATTAGATTAATTCCTAAGTCATAACACATTCCTAATCTTACATTTATCAAAAAAATCCAGAATATGAACAGAAGATGCCATTTGATTCCATAACACATGCATTTGTCTTTAAATGCATATTTTCTTTAATTAAGGAACTTGAGCTCCTGGTTCAGGAACTTCAAGTATTCTACCCTAAATGAACCTAATAATTACCAAAAAAAAAAAAAAAATCCCTCTTTACTCCCCAAACAAAAATACAAATTCCACTGCCAACTGTGAATCAAAAAAGCCACAGACTTCACAAAATCTTCTAGCAATCTTGCTATTATTCATTGAGAACCACGCAAATATTAGGCTTGAGCGGGAACCGTCAAACCCCTAACACCAGATAAAATTCACAAAGGTGTCAATCTGTCTGTGGCAGACCCTGATTCTTCAGTGGCATTCCTTAATCTCTCTGTAATCCCACTACACTTTCCTAAGCAAGCAGTTTTCCTCTGGCACCTACATTTAACGGATTGACTCACGACAGTTACAGTAACGCGCCGCCAGCCACAATTAATACGGTGGTTGCTTTTAAACGTATGTAAAAAGTACATATCGCTTGTTCACTACTCTTCCTTTACATTCAGTAAGCTCATTTTTTGGCAAACTGTAACATCATCATAACATATTTTGCATTTTTGAACTCAATGGAGTAACACGTAGCGCACTGCAAGCGCTGGCAGGGTACTGAAAAGCAAGCAAATAATCTGACATAACCGTCTCGGAGAAAAACTTTGTCCTCGTACGCGCTTTTCAAGTGTATGTGAGACGCCTCAGAAGCCAAGCTGCTGCCCTGAAAATCTGAAAAGTCACTTTTGAACTCCCAAGCAATTCATTTTATCTTTTTTCTAAACAGTACGTCGTGGTTTCAAACTAAATATATGATTCAAAACTACGTCATGCAATTTGCAATATGCTCTCATGGAAAGTAAAATATTCTCTCATGGAAAACAAAACACTATTCTGTAAAAATACAGCCTTTGAATCAAAACGCAGCACATAGGAGCATTCTGATACAGCAATATTTAAAAAAAAAAAAAAATTTGAACTATCATTACCATCAGGTGTAGTTTCTTGAGTTACCAATGGAGTATTTTGCATAGGAAATGCACCCTAAAAAGGGTTTAAATGTGTAATAGGAAACGCACCCTAAAAAGGATATAATGCGGAAAAACATTTAGAATGCAATTTAAAAAAGAAAAAAAGGTCCGAAAGGCATTTTTTTTTTTTTTTAAATAATTAAAATCCCAGCGGAGACGAGTTTCTGGATTCTAGCCCCGCAGTTTGGCCCGCGGGATGTCGCGGAGTGTCGCGGTGCCCTCCGCGGTGCTGGGGCGCCACCGCATGGCGGGATGTTGCGGGTGTGTTGATGCAT